>QXEO01002016.1:0-74052 GCA_007115705.1 Dactylis glomerata | reverse complement strand
CAATCTAATATTTTCATCAATTCTAACTTGGGTAGCATTAGCGGCAGCAACAATATTGTTCACATTCACATCATTAGGAAACACCTTTAATTTCAGAAGTTCAACATCATGAGCAAGGCTATCAACTTTAGAAGCAAGAATATCAATTTTGCCTAACTTTTCCTCAACAGACTTATTAAAAGCAGTTTGCTTACCGATGAAGTCCTTGAGTATTACCTCAAGCTCGGAGGGCGCGCGCCCTAGTGTTGTTGTAGGAATTACCATAAGAGTTACCATAACCATTACCATTGGTAGAAGGATACGGCCTATAATTGTTACTAGCAAAATTGTTCCTATAAGCATTGTTATTAAAATTGTTATTTCTAATGAAATTCACATCAACTTGCTCTTCTTGAGCAACCAAAGAGGCCAAAGGAACATTAATAGGATCAACATGAGTCCTACCATTAGCAAGCATAGCCATAATTGTATCAATCTTATCATTCAAGGAAGAGGTTTCCTCAACAGAATTTACCTTCTTACCTTGTGGAGCTCTCTCGGTGTGCCATTCGGAATAATTTACCATCATGTTGTCGAGTAGCTTTGATGCGGCGCCCAATGTAAGGGACATAAAAGTGCCTCCAGCAGCTGAATCAAGTAGGTTCCTTGAAGAAAAATTCAGTCCTGCATAAAAAGTTTGGATAATCATCCAAGTAGTCAGTCCATGAGTGGGGCAATTCTTTATCATAGATTTCATTCTTTCCCAAGCTTGAGCAACATGTTCATTATCAAACTGAGTAAACTTCATAATATTGCTACGCAATGATATAATCTTAGCAGGAGGATAATATCTACCAATAAAAGCATCCTTACACTTAGCCCATGAATCAATACTATTCTTATCAAAGACAGCAACCAATCTTTAGCCTTTCCTCTCAAAGAAAAAGGAAACAACTTGAGCTTAATAATATCACTATCAACATCCTTATATTTCTGCATCTCACATAGCTCAACAAAATTGTTGAGATGAGCTGCAGCATCTTCAGTACTAGCACCAGAAAATTGCTCTTTCATAACAAGGTTCAATAAAGCAGGCTTGATCTCATAAAAAGTGGTAGCAGGAACAGGTGGTGCAATAGGAGTGCAGATAAAATCACTATTGTTTGTGCTAGCAAAGTCACACAACTTGGTGTTTTCAGGAGTACCCATTTCAGCAAAACGAAAGTAACAAGTAAAAACAACTACCAAGGATTCTAATTTTTTTGGGTTTTTGATATAAAGCAATGCAGGTAAAATAAAATAAAGTAAAGCAAAACAAATAACAAAGTAAAGAATGTGTGTGCGAAGAACTCCCCTCGCAGAAGTCTTCTCTTCCTTCCCCGGCAACGGCGCCAGAAAAAGTGCTGGCGTGTAGTTGACGTGGGAAGATGTAGTTGATGTAGGAGCTTCTTCTTATTTAAATCCCCGGCAACGGCGCCAGAAAAAGTGCTGCTAACTGGTGAAAGCAGGCGTCCTTGTGCGTGGTGAATGACCAGCCCGTTGGGAACCCCAAGAGGAAAGTATGATGAGTGCAGCGGCAAGTTTTCCCTCAGTTATGAAACCAAGGTTTATCGATCAGGAGAAGGGAGACGGTGACGACTGAAGGTGTTTGTGGAACCTGCACACACACAGACAAATACTTTGTTCCCAACTTGCGATGAGGTTGTCAATCTCACCGGTTTGCTTGAAACAAAGGTTATGAGTGTATCGAGTGGAAAACAGTAGTAATATGCTAGTAAAGTAAACAGTGCGGGAATAGTAAACAGGTGATTGCAATATGATTAAAATAGGACCGGGGTCCACAGTTCACTAGTGGTGTCTCTCCATAGATAAATAACATGCTGGGTAAACGAATTACAGTTGGGCAATTGATAGAATAAAGATAACGTGATATGTCAAGAAGATCACTATGAGATTCACTCTGGGCATTACAACAAAATACATAGACCGCCATCCAACTGCATCTATGACTAATAATCCACCCCCGGGGATATCATCCGAACACCCTAGAAGTATTAAGTTGCGAACAACAGATAATTGCATTAAGCAAAGTGTGTAATGTAAACAAAGCATATGCCCTCGAGCATATGAATGTTGTTTTCTCCCTAGTAGCAACAGCACATCTACCACCTTAGAGGTTTCTGTCACTCCCCCAGGTGAAATAGAGGCATGAACCCACTATCGAGCATAAATACCCCCTCTTGGAGTCACTAGCAACTAGTCGGCCAAGATAGCCACTAACAACGGAGAGCATGCAAGATCATAAACATCATAGAGATAATATAAGATAAAATTCAGTGCAGCAACTTAATCATAAACACCAATATTCATCGGATCCCAACAAACCAACATCATAGAATTACATAACGGTGATCTCAATCATGTAGGGCAGCTCATGAGATCTAAACATGAAGCACATGGTGGAGAAGACAACCATCTAGCTACTGCTATGGACCCATAGTCCAAGGTAGACTACTCACTCATCGCTCCGGAGGCAATCATGGCGATGAAGGAGACCTCCGGTGGCGATTCCCCTCTCCGGCAGGGTGCCGGGAAGAGCTTCTGGACCCTCCCGATCTTCGGGTCGACGGCGGCGGCGGATCGCGATGTATTCTGGAAAACTGATCTGGCCCTTAGGTTTTTCTCGTCAGGGGGTATATGTAGGCGAAAGGGGGCTGTCAGAGGTGGAGCCACGGGCCCTCACACGGGGGTGGCGCGGCCAGGGGCCAGGCCGCGCCGCCCCTGTGTGTGGGGGCCTCGTGGCCCCCCTCCGTCAGGTCTTCGGATGTTTGGGAGCTCCCCGATGAAATATGACTTCAGGAACTTATTTCGTCCAATTCGGAGAATATTTCCTGTGTATCACTTCTGAAACCAAAAACAGTAGAAAACAGGGAACTGGCACTGTGGCACTTCGTTAATAGGTTAGTTGCGGAAAGCGTATAAAAATGCCACTAAGTGTAACGAAACAATAGGCAAATGGTGTAAAACAAAGCATGGAGCATCAAAAATTATAGATACGTTTGAGACGTATCACACATGGTGGAGGAGACAACCATCTAGCTACTGCTATGGACCCATAGTCCAAGGTAGACTACTCACTCATCGCTCCGGAGGCAAGCATGGCGATGAAGAAGACCTCCGGTGGCGATTCCCCTCTCTGGCAGGGTGCCGGGAAGAGCTTCTGGACCCTCCCGATCTTCGGGTCGACAGCGGCGGCGGATCGCAATGTGTTCTGGAAAAGTGATCGGGTACTTAGGTTTTTTCCGTCGGGGGGTCTTTATAGGCGAAGGGGCGATGTCAGAGGAGAGGCCAGGCGGCCTCACACCATGGTGGCGCGGGCCAGGGGCTGGCCGCGCCACCCCTGTGTGGGCCCCTGGTGGCCCCTCTCCTACTCTCCTTCGGATCTCTGGAAGCTTCCGGGTAAAATAAGACTTCAGGAACTTGTTTCGTCCAATTCCGAGAATATTTCCTGTGTATCACTTCTGAAACACAAAAACAGCAGAAAACAGGGAACTGGCACTGTGGCAACTCGTTAATAGGTTAGTTCCGGAAAATGCATAAAAGTGCCACGAAGTGTAACGAAACAATAGGCAAATGGTGTAAAAACAAGCATGGAGCATCAAAAATTATAGATACGTTGGAGACGTATCAAGCATCCCCAAGCTTAACTCCTGCTCGTCCTCGAGTAGGTAAGTGATACCAAAAGAATAATTTTTGAGGTGACATGCACCTACACAATCTTGATCATATATGTAAGCATTTGTGAGCTGGGATCATAAGAACTTAAAACATGGGCGTGAAGATATAATCTTGACAATAAGAACTTAGCAATCATGTTGTAAACATGCAAATGAACACAAACAAAAGATCATGAAAATGAAACAATGAAAATCAAACGTGTGTTCAAATCATAAGGAAAACATACAAATGGTTTTCATCTTGTCCTTCAAAGAGAGCAAAACATAAATGCATAGGACACCTTCAAGTTTAAGAGGGCGACTAGATACAAATAATTTGAGAACAAGTGAAACCAACAATATGAATCAATCAATGAACTTTGGGACAATGCATATTACACTAAGAATGACAACTATGCTCTCTTAATGGTGCATAAAGATAGAAGGTGGTGACTCAACATAAAAGTAAAAGAAAGGCCCTTCGCAGAGGGAAGCAGTGATTGCAAGTTTTATAACCTTCAAAAATTATGGTACTTACCGGCTTTGAGCTCTCATTGCCCCCATCATAAGCATCTTGAATGGTTAAAAGTTAATGCGAGAGAACAATTATGATGCATATGCTTGACAAATCATAAAGTTGAAACCTCGTTGTCCCGTGAATACGAGTACCAAACCTCATGCTACTTTACTTAGAGTCCCAAGCAAGGCTCTTGTCATTGTAAGTATATGCATATCATTAGAACCGCCAATGGGGTACTGACAAGGGGAATGCCCTTCGGGTACTCGCAGATTAGTATACCGGGTCCGGCCCATTAAAGAGGTGGACTGGAACAAGGACTCGAAGATAACTTGGAGTAGAAGAAGGAAGGCTCTAATCCGTATTCGACTAGAAACTCTTGTAAAACCTTAGCCCGGTTGCATATATAAAGCAGGCAAGGGCGCCCCTAGAGAGATATCTTAGACAATCTCATAGACATCGAATATCATAGACAAGCAATATCTCGACTAGACAAGATAGATTAGACATAGACTAGATACAATATTCTGCCTACGGGGCACATGTAAACACCATTGTGATTATCTACTAGATTGCTAGCAGGATGTAGCGATCCTCCACCGCGGGGGGACGTGAACCTGGGTACCTCGTTGTACTAATCTTGATCCCGGAATCTCTAGTCGTTGCTCTTCCCCGATCCTAAGTCCTTCATCTAGGACATTTGTCGAGTTAACCCTCGTCAATTGGCGCCGACCGTGGGGATCGCGGTGACTGGATTTTGTTATCTGGGCGGGATCCTTCAACTCTTCCCTCGGCGATATCAGCAATTTTTTTTATATCATCAAGATCAACAAAATTTTACGGCTGCCGACAACAGAAGCAATCAGATCGATTCAACAGAATTTATCATATCATACATCAGCTATCGTCTACATCATCAAGATCTTCAGCGCTTCGCCATCAAGAATCGTCGAGTTCGTCCAAATCAACGGATCGCTGGACGAGTTGCCGACGTCAAGGAAATCCAATCCGATACAAGCTGAGATTCGGCGGAAAGTTTTCGTTGAGAAGCAGCGTACACAGCAAATTTCGACATCATCGCCATCGCGAGTAGCTATGGGACTCGGCTCTACGTCAGCACCAACCTCGTGCGCAGCGGCCGTGGTTAACATACAGAAGTGCCAACGCATATTCTAATACCAGAATCGGGTCGGAATTCCACAAGAAAGAGGAAAAAGTGTTAGATGCCAAATTCAATGTGGAAGCCGAGTCTTACACAAATTTTGACTCAACTTCCCAAGACAAGGAACAGTAATCAGTTGGGGACGCATTGCGACCAGGAAAAACTGGACAAGAAATCCAAGTCTACTATCTCACGTGGAGCAAATACAAAAGAAGACATCATCAAGCCATTTGTTTGGAGGAAAAATTAGGAAAAAAATTCGACAGCATCTACGGCGGCTCGGACAAATTGGAGAAAAATATTTCGACTAATCGTCGAACTGCTCGGAGAATCGAAGAAAATATTTCGACTACTTCGTCTTCAACATCATCGACTACGGCTACGTCGATTATGCCTTGCAACGCTGGGGGGCTGTCGTCGCGCACTCGCGCAAACTATCGGCAACGCTCGGGGGCTCGACATCAACTCGCCCCGGAGTGCGGAAGCTCATACTCAAGACCTACGATTTCGTCGACATCAGCAATGCGACGATCCCAACAGCGCTCGGGGGCTCGACAACAACTTCGCCTCCGATCGTAGATACGATTCTACGACAACAACTCGACTACGTCATCGTCGACTACGCCGCGCCGACTACGCCGCACCGATAAAAGCTAAGTTCTCCGCTTCCAAGAAGTCGATTATTATTTAATTTCGTCGCACCTAACACTCAGGGGCTTCGCTATGAACAATCATCTTGCATATCATTGACTTCGAATAAAATTTGTGAAAGCCCTAGTAGCTAGCTAGCGTTCCTTGCCGAATACTTGTCAATTTAGTTTACAGTCGCATGAAGCTCGACTAACGGTGACAAGGCCAAAATCTTGGGCGTCAGGCTAACGAAAATGCTTAGCAAGTATCTTGAAATTCAATGCGGCACACGCATCGATTTACGTCTGACCTGAGTAGCTGATCGAGCCGTGAAGTGCATCAGGCTAACGAAAGGGTCTTACGTACGAGCAACAAAACTGCACAAAAGACATCGAGTTTTTATTTTACATACTACATCATCATTACAATATGCAAACGCAATATTTCTTCGAGAGACAAAGTATTTTACAATTCGTCATATTTTCTACAGAGTCGACAAATTCATCAAAGTCATCAAAGAGCCGAACTTCTTCGAGTAGTACAACTTGAGTCTATGCCCGGCTACAAGTACCCGCACATAGACTCGGGGGCTACTCCCATCGGGAGCGCTGGCCGCGCACCCGATAGAAAGAAATTTCAAGAAAGAATTCGATAAGGAGAGAAGAAGAAAAAGAAGAAGACTATTGAGCCTATGATCGACTACAAGTATCGGACCATAGCCTCGGGGGCTACTCCCATCGGGAGCGCTGGGCGCGCACCCGATGATGTTTTTTCATGAATAATGAAGCAAAGAAGGCGAAAGAAGATTTTCGAAATCATCATTACTACCACCTGGAGGGAGTTTATATCAATCAAGGTTGAATAAACCTGAAGATTTTTAGAACTGAAACAGTCCAACAAGGCTGCGACATATGATTTCTCGAGTTGCGTCATCGCGACAAAACTTGAATGCCGTGATTGAAATATATCGCGAAGGTAAGACCCCAGGATCCGTCCTGTGTTGGCCCGGTATACGCACATGGATGCGCTCTGCTGGTATGTATCCGTGTCTACGACGCGAAGAAAATCCTGGTGGACGGCACTGGGTACCTGAGAACCACTGGGACTTCATTCTTTGTAAGTCCTAAATGCGGGCAAAAGAATGGGTTTGACCGGTATCCGAATTCAAGTCCAAGGGGATTGAATTTGAAGTAGGTGAACAAGTATCTGTTCTGGCAGTTAACTGACCTCTTGATCCGTCAGAGTTGTCAGGCTTGTTCATCAAAACCCCTTGCGAGACATTATAATAAAAGATAAGTCGAAAGACCAAGTCGAAGATTTGAAGATCTGAAGAATTCAAGTATTGATCAAGTCAAAGATGAAAAATTTCGAGAAGAATGAGGAAGAAAAATTTCGAGTCCATGGACTCAACATTTCACTCCCATCGGGAGAGCGTATTCAAGAATCTGAAGATTTCAGGAAGCCGAAGAATTGAAGTCGAAAATTGAAGAAGTCGAAGATTGAAGAAATCGAAGTTTGAAGAAGTCAAAGATTGAAGAAGTCAAAGATTTGAAGTTTTGAGACTCAACCCGAGTCTGCAACTCGAATTGAGTCTCGGGGGCTACTGACAAGGGAATGCCCTTCGGATACTCGCAGATTAGTATACCGGGTCCGGCCCATTAAGGAGGTGGACTGGAACAAGGACTCAAAGATAACTTGGAGTAGAAGAAGGAAGGCTCTAATCCGTATTCGACTAGAACTCTTGTAAAACCTTAGCTCGGTTGCATATATAAAGCCAGGCAAGGGCGCCCCTAGAGAGATATCTTAGACAATCTCATAGACATCGAATATCATAGACAAGCAATATCTCGACTAGACAAGATAGATTAGACATAGACTAGATACAATATTCCGCCTACGTCGGCACCATGTAAACACCATTGTGATTATCTACTAGATTGCTAGCAGGATGTAGCGATCCTCCACCGCGGGGACGTGAACCTGGGTACCTCGTGTACTAATCTCGATCCCGGAATCTCTAGTCGTTGCTCTTCCCCCGATCCTAAGTCCTTCATCTAGGACATTTGTCGAGTTAACCCCTCGTCAGGTACCTCTGTGCCCGATGACATGGAACAAGCCCACACCAAAATGACAGGACAAGCAGACAATGAACACCTCGACATCTCTTTTATTTGCCATTTGTTTAGCTTTTATTGTGAGATGCGTCGTCGAATGTTCACCATGGGTATGCTGCAAATTTCCACCATGAATTATGCATGGCTTAGATTAGCGGCCCGGTTGTTTCCCTAACACATATACAAACTCCATGATCCCCACAAGATTCCCAATTCATTTCACACCGCGGGCATCCATAAACAAAAGATCATGATATCAACTCAAATAAGAAGTGCAATGTTGAAAGCTTTGCCCCATGACAGCATGGCTGGGCTAGAATCCAAGTTACAACTTGCAAGCATAACAACTCAACATAAGAGACCACAATGTCAAATTTTTAAGAACAGGAAAAAGTAAAGTGTGCCTTCCGGTTCGTGAGAGCTTTACTGACCGAATTTCGCATAACACTGGTAAGAGTTTAATTTGAAGAGAAAATAAAAGCAAGTCAAATTTACTTGGAATAGCAAATTGCTAGTAGGTATGTATGGTGGACACTTTGGAAAACTTTGGCTTTTAGGAGTTGGATGCACGAGTAGAGCTCATACTCAGTACAAGGCAAGGGCTAGCAAAACACTGGGAGCGACCAACTAAGAGAGCAATAATGGCCATAATCATGCAAAGCAACAAAGCGACATTAAAAGAAGCATAAGATGGCATCAAAAGTCAAAAACTAAATGATCATGAAGGCTATTGGTCGACTTTGTAAGAGTCTAACATGTGTTAGCATGCGCCAAGTCAACCCAAATAAAGCATCAAGGAGAAAACCAAAATAATGCTTCCAACAATAAAAACAACGCATGATTTTTCAAAGGCTCATTAAGCAATCTTAGTTATTTGAGACAAGTCATGCTACAGCAAAACCACTAAGCATACTATCAAAAAGACATCAAGCATGACATGAAAAAGCCTAAGCCGCAGTCTACACAAGCTCCTTCTTTTACCACTATTTTGCACAAAGCTTTTTCTCTTTTCCAACCACCATTTGAAATTTTTAAAGACACCTCTTTTGATGAAACCAATAAAGATCAGAGGCAAAAATACACCTGATGAAAAGATATGGCAAGGTCTGAACGCAAATCAAGGCGAAAACGAAAACCAAAAGCAAGTAGCAGAAAAGAAGAACACCCGATGAACGATAAGAGTGAAAACGGAGTGTTCTTTGCAAATGAAAACAAGGCAACTTCTCCAAAAGAAATTTGTTGGGGTCCAACCATTTATTGCAGCAAACAAACAAAACTAAACTAACTAAGAAAACTAAAACAAGTGACGCTCCAAGAAAAACACATAGTGCATGAAGCAATAAAAATATAGCGTCTTGAAAGGTGACCTGATTTTTGCCGATGAAGAAGGGTGCCTCGGGGGCATCCCCAAGCTTTGACGCTTGTACTTCTTGGATATTTCTTGGGGTAATGCATGGGCATCCCCAAGCTTGAGCTTTTGTCCATTCTTCAACTCATCTCATCATTCTCCAATCCCTACACTTGAAAACTTCCTTCATACAAAACTAAACACAATTCTATTAGCAACATTAGTGTAGCATAACATATAATCAACCTCTTTTTGCTTCAGGTTTCAACTCAAAACCACCACATATATAGTAAGTACCACTGTAGCAACTTCTCTAAAAGTTCCGTGATCAAAAGAACTCAAAAGAAAGCGATAAAGTGGCAAACACAAATATTGGCAGAAATCTGTCAAAACTGAACAGCTGAAAAAGGTCGAATTTTTTAGGGGTTTTATGTTGCTCAAATCAAAAAGTGTTCAACTAATAAAAGTTTGGATATAACCTGGGGCATATGCACAAGAAATCGCAGGTCCAAAGATATACAGAGAATGTATACGAATTTTACGGTGCAGCACCGAAAACAGTTTCAGGACAGCAACATCCCCAAATCTTTACCTCACTCGAATTAGAGGCTTCTCTTGGCACAAAAACGAAATAAACAAGATAAGGAGCGGTCATTACAGTAGTAATGACTTCCAAGACTCAAATAAAAGAAAAAAGTACTGAAAGGAAAACATTGGGTTATCTCCCAAGAGTGCTTTTCTTTAACGCCTTTGAGCTAGGCGCAGAAAATTGTGAATCAAGTAACATCAAGTGATGAAGCATCAAGATCAACTGCAGAGGTCTTATCAATAAGGCATTGTATTTCATCCACATAAGTTTTAGAAGACCCTTTGTGATCATGCTTTGGTACACTATTTTCATCAAAAAGATTTTCAGGACAGATCCAGTCAAAATTATTTTCGAAAGCTTCACACAATCCCAAGAGCTTGCAAGGTATAGGTACTTCGGCTCCTTCATTGTTAGTACCAATAACCTTTATAGGCAAACCAAGTTTATTAAAACGTTTTAAGAACCTTTCTAGCTTCAATAACGACATCTTTAAATTCTAAGCGCAAAGCTTCCAAGATAAAAGCTTTCTTTTTGGGATCCTCAATTTCATGAAGCTTAAGGAACATGTATTGCATAAAAGGATTAAGACTAGCAAACCTAGTTTCCAACATGTGAATCAAATAAGCAGAAGCAACTTCAATACTAGGAGTTAGCTCAACCAAAGATTTCTCCTCAACTTCCTCATGCATACTAATGTGATTAAAGAACTCCTCAATGTTACTTTTGCCAATAATCGAACCACTACCTACTGAGAGGTCCTCCAGAACGTACTTAGGGATCAACATGATAAACTAAAAGTAAAGAAATAACAACTACCAAGGATTCTAATTTTTTGGGTTTTTGATATAAAACGATGCAGGTAATATAAATAAAGTAAAGCAAAACAATAACAAAGTAAAGGATGTGCGTGCGAAAACTCCCCTCGCAGAAGTCTTCTACTTTCTCCCCGGCAACGGCGCCAGAAAAACAGCTGATGATCCTAGTTGATGTAGGAGCTTCGTCCTTGTGCGTGGTGGATGACCAGCCCGTTGGGAACCCCAAGAGGAAGGGTGTGATGAGTATAGCAGCTGGTTTTCCCTCAGTTAAGAAACCAAGGTTTATCGTTCTTGGAGAGGAGAGACAAACGACTGAAGGTGATGCTTGCTAGCTTGCGATAGCTTCAGACAATTTATATATGGCGCCTCGTCAAGCTTTGCTTGCTAGCTGCAACGCGGAACCTGCACACAACACAACCAAGTACTTCGTTCCCAACTTGCGATGAGGTTGTCAATCTCACCGGTTTGCTTGAAACAAAGGTTATGAGCGTATCGAGTGGAAAACAATAGAGTATGCGAGTAAAGTAAACAATGCGAGTAAAGTAACAGGTGATAGCAATATGATGGAAATAGGACCGGGATCCACAGTTCACTAGTGGTGTCTCTCCATAAGATAAATAACACATGCTGGGTAAACAAATTACAGTTGGGCAATTGATAGAATAAAGATAAATGTGATATGTCAAGAAGATCACTATGAGATTTACTCTGGGCATTACAACAAAATACATAGACCGCCATCCAACTGCATCTATGACTAATAATCCACTTGTGGCGAATCAATTCGAGAACTCCACAAGTATTAAGTTGCGAACAACAGATAATTGCATTAAGCAAAGTGTGTAATGTAAACAAAGCATATGCCCTTGAGCATATGAATGTTGTTTTCTCCCTAGTAGCAACAGCACATCTACAACCTTAGAGGTTTCTGTCACTCCCCCAGGTTAAATAGAGGCATGAACCCACTATCGAGCATAAATACCCCCTCTTGGAGTCACTAGCAACTACTCGGCCAAGATAGCTACTAAAAACGGTCATAAACAACATAGAGATAACAAAAGATAATATTCAGTACAGCAACTTAATCATAAACACCAATATTCATCGGATCCCAACAAACCAAACATGTAGAATTACATAACGGTGATCTCAATCATGTAGGGCAGCTCATGAGATCTAAACATGAAGCACATGGTGGAGGAGACAACCATCTAGCTACTGCTATGGACCCATAGTCCAAGGTAGACTACTCACTCATCGCTCCGGAGGCAAGCATGGCGATGAAGAAGACCTCCGGTGGCGATTCCCCTCTCCGGTAGGGTGCCGGGAAGAGCTTCTGGACCCTCCCGATCTTCGGGTCGACGGTGGCGGCGGATCGCGATGTGTTCTAGAAAAGTGATCGGGTACTTAGGTTTTTTCCGTCGGGGGGTCTTTATAGGCGAAGGGGCGATGTCAGAGGAGGGGCCAGGCGGCCTCACACCATGGTGCGTGGGCCAGGGGCTAGCCGCGCCACCCCTGTGTGTGGGCCCCTGGTGGCCCCTCTCCTACTCTCCTTCGGATCTCTGGAAGCTTCCGGGTAAAATAAGACTTCAGAAACTTGTTTCGTCCAATTCCGAGAATATTTCCTGTGTATCACTTCTGAAACACAAAAATAGCAGAAAACAGGGAACTGGCACTGTGGCAACTCGTTAATAGGTTAGTTCCGGAAAATGCATAAAAGTGCCACGAAGTGTAACGAAACAATAGGCAAATGGTGTAAAAACAAGCATGGAGCATCAAAAATTATAGATACGTTGGAGACGTATCAGCATCATTTTTCAATATTGTCACAACCTACCAGGAGTTGGTTCAGGGGTGGCTATACACTACTAGGATCTAGCATTGCAAATCTTCACTTTGAGAAACCAACCTATCATGCATACTACTTATAAAACACTGATGCATATAGTAAAATGGGTAGGGAATATGTGTGTCACTTGCCTTTTTGAAAATCAAGCTCTTTCACTTCTCTCAACAAAAAGTATGGCTCTCCAAACCAATCTATAATATAGAGATACACAATGTAAACACACCACACCAAAAGCAACAAATCAAGCAAGACAAGCAATTGAAAAGGATTGGTTTAACATTTTAATTTTCTTATGATTTCTGTGATGAGAGAGATATGGCTTGAAGCTTGGCTTACAAGATATGGATTGAGAGTTTTGATGGCAAGTTCAATAGTTGGAAAGAATGATCCTCCAAGATATAATGTAGTGATGATAATCTTGTGCTTGGCATAAACAAAGATAGAGTTTAGAGATGACTCATGTGGATAGATTCACAAGAGTATAGAATAGTGCAACTGAACACTACTGAATAAAGTGTGACAACACTTACTCATAACAGTATAGTTACACAAGGCTTGGGTATGTATTTGTGATACATTGATTTACTCAATTAACTCATTTGTAAATTGAGTGGTTCAATATAAGTCAATAAGATTGAGTGAGTATGAGATTGGATTGGTATTGATGATATTGAGATTAATGGTGGGTGCATGGTCACAAGATTTTCTTAGAAGTAGGGATTAACTTGAACTAGGGTTTGATCCCCAAGATTTGGCCATGTAGATGTTTAAATTCTTCTTTGAAGAATTCAAACTAGTTTTGGTTAAGCTTCAAAGATGATGATGGATTTGAAGGGTTTAAGATGATGTGTGATATGGGGGTAGAATGTATCCACACAAGTGGCAAGGGAAACCTAGTTGAGACATATTACCATCTACTCAAATAACTGAAGTGTAATTTGAATATGGTGAACCAGACCATGAGGTTTGATGTAGGAAGGATATTGGATCCAAGTGTTGTGTCTAAATGGATCTGGTGGATGGGTATGGTCATAAGATTCACTTTTGTAGAAGGGATCATATTGAAAAGAATTATAGAATCTAAACTATAAGATTGGAGTTGGTGAAGACACTTTTAGACTACATCATTTGACTTCCGATTTTACCCCTAACAAAAAAACAGACAACCAATAGCAATCATCGCAATCACCCGAATTGATACGTAATAAAAATTACTCGGATAGAAATTTATTCACGCCATCATGGAAAGGAGTCGAAATTGATAGTACATGGAAAGAAATTGGTCAAGCCAATCACCAAAAATGGTAATACAGGGAAACAAATTATAGAATAGCCACAATAATCAGGGAATTGTCATAATCATTTACGGCGGAGGACGCCGGCCCCCGGCCAGACCGACCGGATCGACCAAGTGCGAAGGCCCTCCCAGAGGTTAGCTAGCTTGCATTGTTGGACTGTCAAGCTGCACTTGTTGGTTCCTTCGAGCGTGGCCTCGGCTGCAATGTACTGATCAAGCTGACTCCCGTGTTTGGTATTTCACATACTAGATTATTCAGTCATTCAGTGTTCCATTATATGGTCAAGTGGAACTATTCAGTCAATTAGCTATCATGGATTGTGGCCGCCATTCAAGGAAAATAGGGGGCAAATAACGAAGGGAAAGAGGGAAAATTAGGGGATAGCAATGGGCTACATGGATCCTGGCTGCCCTTCATGGTAGCCGCGCCACTCGTGATCCGGCTGCTAGCGTCGGCGGCAATCCCGTCCAGCTCCAGGGAATGAGCGATTTGGGATTTGGGGGATTGATTGATTCTGTTTCTGTCTAGCCAGATATTGTACTGTACTTCAAAACGTATTTTACAGTTAAAAAATTGATATATAGCTCTAAAAAAGAAATAAGGCAAATAGTAAAAGTTCTAAGTAATATGTGGCAAATCGCAAAGGTCCTAAGTAATAGGTGGCAAATTATTAAATCTCCTAAGGAAATTACGACACCCCTACTTCCCACAAATCTCACTGTATATTATTCTGCCTCTGCCAACACATATCGCCCACAATCCTGTGTTTAGCGGCATATTGTTTGCTCCAAATATCCTGCCCAGCGCAAATCATGGACACGTAATAACAGCAATTTATTTCCCAACCCACCGCACATCTCAATTGATTACATCCAAAAATTCAATCATAAAATCTGCACAAGCGTACCGCCCATTGGAATTAGTCCTGGGTGCCACCCTCCAGCGAAGCAGGTCATCATTGTAAACTCGGCTCCCTCTAGCACCGCCTCCATCCACTCCACATGCACTCACAATCTGGTGGAGCCCTTGAACTTGCACCATCGCTGCTCCCTATGCATGCATATATGGCGCACGCCCCCTATGCACGCATCTATGGCACAGCCACGCCAAGAGGTTCGCCATGGTGAGGCAGCGGGGTTTCTTCCTTCTTGTTGGTGCCCAATATGTCAGTGACAAACGAGCTCTTCTTTCAGTGTTCTTCTACTCAAACCCTGAGAAAGGATGAGAGATTGTTTTTCAGAGTTCTCTATATTGAACTCTTAAATCGTTGGATGTGAGGTATGTCGTCTACTCCACGCGCCTCGATTCATCCATCACCATTGAGCTCCACCACAAACCGGATTACCATGATGCCAAAACACGGAGCAAAGGAAGCAGGGTCGAACAGGTGCAGTTGCGGAGAAAAAGAGGAGGGGTGGAGGAAGAAGACCAACTGTCGCCACCAAGAACACCACTTCAAATATGATTTATAATAATTGACACATTTGTATGCTTCTCTATTTCATGGAAGATGAATATATTTCTATAAATAATTTTCTAAGCATACACAACATGTATAGATAATAAAATAGTAAGGGAGCTAATTATAATGGCGAGCGGCCTAGTGAGGTGCAGATTGCAATGGGCCATGAAATAGAAATTCACGGTTAGGGATGTTGGAGAAAAGAGGAAATGCATTAGTGTTGTAACCAAAGAGTGGATGGGATATAGTGAAAAAGATCACAATGGTTATGCTAAACACACACACACACAAAGATAATTTTGATCAATGTTGCTTCTATATTTCTTTGTTATCTCATACCAACTCAGAAGTATTGGGCTATGTGACATTATGCCGAGTTGCCATAGTTGGAGACAACACTGATACACATCGCCCAGTGACATGTTGGGAGGGGGGAGGAGGAGGGTATACAAAGTAAAGTAGTGCATTGTCGAAGTGGGATGACTATGAAACACAATGATGAGAAGTTTAGATCTGTAGCAACGCACGGGCATTCAACTAGTTAATTCTATAATGAAAATACTCAAATTCTCATAATTGAATTTGAATATTTGCAAGGGGTTTCAATAATTTTGGATAGTGATGCTAATGGATTGGAGACAGTAACACAAAGCTACTGCAAGTGGTTTCACTCCAAAATCATTTTCAGAATTCAAATGATGATCAAAATAGTGATTTGATTAAATTTAACAGTAGCAAGTTTGTGCACATTTCAAGTTTGATTTTTTTTTTGATTCCAGAGTGTTCTACAAGTTCTAAGGAATCCATAGACTACAAATTTGTTATTTTTGGATGACTAGAGAAAAAGATATGAATTATTTGGTGCTAAAATGCAATTTAAAACATTTGAATTTCACTTCGAAATTTTATACAGTAACCATGTGATATTACTGCATAGTTGGATACTATACAATCCATGGAATTCAGGGATATAAAGTTTGTAAAATTTGGCCAAGTAGATCATTTTATATCGATTTTACAAGTTCTGCACACAATCTGGAATTTGAAATTCAAATTCAAATGGGTTTGACTGGATTGACCGAGAGGGGCTGACTAAGCAGCTACGTGGCAGTATTCTACTGGTCGATACTGATTCGGTATTGGTCTTCTAATCCTGGCTCTCGGTTTTGCATCCAACGGTGGAGATCAGAGGAGGTGGGTGGTGCTCATCGGTGCTAGGGTTAGGTCGTCGGCGGCGGCACTGGTGTGGACGACGGCGAGGTTCTGGAGGTCCCCGGAGATGATGAAGAGGTAGACGAGGTGCTCCGAGATGAGGGGATGTCGAATGTGAGGCCGGCGTGCTCGTGCTCTGTAACAACTCAGAAATTGTAATCCACCTCTTATTAAATAAAGTACCAAATTTTGGGACCCAGATAAAACTTTTATCCATTATTTCATGCATACATGTATTTTCTATTATATGTATTCTATGATTTCATGTGTGTTATTTTTGATTGTGCATTGGTTATTTAATTCTAAGTTAACCAACAGAAGCAATTGAGAAGAATTATAGGACCCAAAGCAACCAGAAATAAAAATGTCAAAGAAAAAGAGAAGAATAAGATGATCTAGAAAATCTTTTTGACTACCCTACTTTGAGCCCTTGGATTAAGAAATCTGCAACTCAAATCAATGATTGACCAGTTAGTTGAGCTTCACCAAGTCACATACAAACTCAACCAAGAAGTTGCTACCCAAAATTCAAACCAGAGCTTGACTCAAACATCAATCAAACTTTGAATCTGAAACAGTGACCATACACTATTTTCAATTATAAATTTTTGTAAAACCTGTTATTTCTCCAGAACAAAAATATGACTGGAAACCTTGGCCAATATGTTGATCACCCAAAGTGGAAAATTTCAAAAATTCGAATTTCAAACTCTTGCGGGCATTTTGTCGAACACTGGCAGAGAAGAACCGAGCAAATCTTGATTCACTGTGAAGATCACTGTTCTGGTTCGCCTCTGGCCTGTAGCCATGCTCCTGGGAGACGCTGCGGTCGAGCTCAGTGCCCCCTGCCCCGACCCAAGCCGTGAGAAGAGGAGGGACGGAGGGAAATGCGCCCAGGGCCTCCTCCCAGACCTTCTTCTCCCTGCTCGATGCCGACCGCCCTGGATGCGCCAGAGCCGACCCACAGCCTCCCGCAGCCGAGTCGACACCTTCCCAGCACACCCCCGAGGCCGCCGTGCCCGGAGTGAGCTCCAAACGCCGCCAGGACCCCCGTACTGGCCACCTTCTGGTCGCCTTGCTCCCGGCCTCCAGAGGCTATAAAAACCCCCGTCGACGCTCCCAGAAGACGCACACCATCGCCGCAGCCGATTCCCACTCCCCTCTCTCCCTCTCCCCCTCGGAAACATCCGATCTCTGCACGGGAGCGCCGCCGCGTTCTGGAAGATTCCGG
The DNA here is from genome assembly GCA_007115705.1 of Dactylis glomerata. Classification (NCBI taxonomy): domain Eukaryota; kingdom Viridiplantae; phylum Streptophyta; class Magnoliopsida; order Poales; family Poaceae; genus Dactylis; species Dactylis glomerata. The sequence continues at coordinate 56,130 of QXEO01002016.1, read as the reverse complement.
CCGCCACTGGAGCTGCTGCTGGTGCGAGGTGGAGGAGTTGAGCAACCGCGGCCGATCTGCATCACCGCCGTCAAGTTCTTCTTCCTCTCCGTCACGCCCTCGCCGTCGAACACTCTTCACTGCAACGCCGGTGAGTCCCTGGCCTGTCCCGAGGTAGACGACGACGATGCACCGTTGGATCTTGATCCAACGGAAGCGTACCGATTCGGCGATTCTAAATAGATCTGACCAGTGGGACCCCCCTGTCAGGTTACGTTTTTATTCTCCCGCCGTGCGAAACGTTTTCTGGGCCGGCCCGTTCGGGATTCTTTGAAAAACGGCCCGGTTCAGTTTAGTTTCGGTCCGAATCGATTTTTATTTAGTTTCCCGCCCGTTTGAATTATTTCAAATAACTTTCAGATATGATTTTCAAATTTAAATTCCAAGAGTTTTACAAATCCTCTTCTAGCAAATAAATATGCGTTGGAAAGCTTGTAAAATACTCTACACTGCAGGATTGATTAGAATTCAATTTGATTTAGGAATAAAATGAGATATGAATAGTGTGACCATAGCTTTATTAACCATAGAATATTTCTAGAAAATTATTTAAGCCACCAAAAATCATGAAAATTAAAATGTGAACTCACCAATGACATACCTTACTGTTAGTCAACCCTAATCAACTCCAAACCCTATTAGTGTTATCAATTAGACCCTAACCCAACTCTAGTTAGTAACATAAAATGATAGGTCCCTATCATATACTTAGATTTAAAATTTGCCCTCTTTACCAATTCACTTAGTGGATCCCTCCCACTTAAACTAGTAGTAGTACCCCTAAACCACTACCAATGCTTAGAAAGTGAACAATAGTGGACACTTAATAGAAACCCTAGCTTGCACACTTGATGGAAACTTAGAAGCAAAACTTACAATCCAACACCATAAAACGCAACATGAATGCTATTGTTAGCAAACAAAGATGTGTGCTTGGTGTGTTGTTAGCATTATGGAGTGATTGTGTGCTTTGTGTTTATTCGTTATTAGACGCTAGTATTGCTGAGGAGGATATTGGAGGGGGTTATTATCAAGAAGAAGAAGAATACCCCGGACACTTTGCCAACCAAGGCAAGCCATCTTTTGATTCATACTCCCAATGCCTAGTTTTAATATTGCTTTCTACTTGTTTTAAGTAAATTGCATGATTGAATTGCTAGAGTAGAATGATAGAAGTGTAGTGATGTCTTGTTGAACAAGAGCATCAAGCTGAGTTTATCCAACTCTATTTAGTAGTCATCACTCAATGTAGTTGCTTAGTCGCTAATAATATTGAGGCCATCTATAAGGGGAACTCTAGTTGAAAGTGGTGACTTGAACTTGAAACTTGAATTGGAGATTGCTCCTACATAATGGCTTTAGGAAAGAAATTAATCTTGACTAAGAACTATGAAATGTATTTCTAAATGACAACGAGTGATGTACTATGGGAGCCAACCATACCGTACGACCACATTACCCCTGAATGGGAAGGGGCTTATTCCTAGCTTGTTTATTCTAGTATGGGAGGTCTTGTTTCATCCTTTATAGAAGTATTCCATGCGTGGTTGCTTCCGAACCAAGTGGTCATTGGAAATTTTCCTTCCTGAAGATTTCCATCCGTCCGGCATTCCGGAGTGGGCAAAACTAGAGGTACCGGAACGAGGAAATCCGTGTCTCGGGCTCTAGGGAAGGATCCTATACTAGAGTAGACAAGTAAAAGAGTTTGTTTGATTATCTGAACCCCGCATACCTTGTGTATGATGATCCGTGGATTTCTCCCGGCAGATGTATCAATTCTTGTGGGTAAAGTGTACCCCTCTGCAGAGGTTTTCAAACTATTCGAATAGCCTAGTTCGCGGTTATGGACAGTTGGCAAGCTGTACTTGACTTTTGTCAGGAATAAAAGTGACATTGGTGAACATGGTGAATGACTTGACTTGACAATGATGTTGACACACTTGAAGTCCTCTTTAGATTGAACTTAGAGAACTAAACTTCTTTTCTACAAATGAGCATTCTTGGGAAATAAAACTAGCTTTTGCAAAGAAACTTAGTGCTTAGTCCACTATGCCAAACTTGCATACCTACTTCATCATTTCATTTATAAGATGGTTTGCGAGTGCATCCAATGTACTCATGGCTGTGTCCCTGGCTATCAACTTGGCCAGATTATGGGGAAGAATACCAGGAGGAAGGGTATGAGGAAGAGTACCAGAACTAAGCTCGTCTCCATGAGTCGCCATTTGCCTGTAGGGTGAAGGCATGGTCCCGAAGACGTTACTTCCGTTGCTATGTTGTGTTGTAATATGAACTTAGTCTCTATGACCATTGTATTTGAATCATCGTATTGTAATGTCTATGGAACTGGTTACCAACTACGTTATGTATATCGCAACAACGGTTCTGGGATTGCGGTGGAATACATAACGGGCACTTCGAATTTGTATCAAATTTGAGGTCGTCATAAGTTGGTATCAGAGCCTAGGCTGACCATAGGAGACCTTAGTTAGAATGGGCGTTAAATCAAACCTTTAACAAAACAAAGATATAAGTAAGGATTTCAAAATTGCTTAGTCTTTCCTCTCTACTTGCAAAAGTTTTGTACATACTTCAGTTTTTGCCTACTTAAAATTTTGCACACTTGAGTTGATCACTAACTTAATCTAATCTAAAATTTTGTAGATGGCCCCGGTATTTGTTGAGCACTACCAGTTGGGCCATGGTGGCAGCCTTTGTTTCGAGCGCGACCTCACCACCCTGACCTTGTTCTTGGATCGTTTGTATCCGGAGTTCAAGGGAGCCGTGCTCAATGAGCACCCAGATGGAGAGCTACGGTGGCTTATCAGGGCCAGTTGCCGTGGCAAGAAGGGAAACTTGAGTTCTCCAAGGGTCAAGTTTGAGCTTGTGGAGAACACTTGGGCCGATGGTTTGGTCCGAGGTATGCAGGAGATGCACGCTCGCTTATGCGGACTGCATGTGGAGGAGGTCCAGGGGGAGCGCTTTAGGAACTTTGCTCGGCGTGATGCGGACGGGCGTCCCGCAAACATGCCCAGGCAGAATGAGCCGAGTACCTACATCGATCACATGGACTTCTTGCTGTACTCCACTCAGCAGGAGGCCGATTGTGCCCGTACCAAGGCCAACCTTGAGCACTTCGCACTGGTGGAGGCGAGGAGCACTATCAGGATACTTGCGAAGGAGCGCAAGAGCCTTCGTCGCCAGCGCGATGAGAAGGATCAGGACATTGAGGAGTTGAAGGCCAATGTGGCTGAGCTGACTGAGTACATTGAGAGTCTTGAGGATCACCTTGGTGAGGAGGAAGGCATTGATCTCCGCAAGGAGGATAATGCCCTCATCAGTGATGAGGATGACTTCATGGAGGACCTCGATGATCCGGAAGATGGTGGGCATAATGGATTCATTGTGAGTGATGAGGAGGAAGACCCCGAGGAGCCCGCTGTCTAGATCAGAGATCCAAGTGTTATCTAGTTATGAGTTCCACTTTATTTTCACTTCGTGTAGGTGTGAGTTGTATCCCCCTCTCTAGTAGACGAGTCGCAATGGTTTGATGTAAACCATTTGTAAGGTGTGAGCTCGTATGTATGATATGTTTGATGAGTGTTGAATGAAATATGAATTTGGCTCTTAAGGCCTTAGTAAAACACAAATTGCATCATCCATATTACCTTTAAATCCTAGCAAAAATTAGCTTTTCCCTCTTGTCTTACACACATTATCTTCAGATGCCGCGAGCACCCCCACCCCCGAACCCGGAAATGGCCGAACTGCTAAGGTTGATCATGGAAGACCGGGAAGCAGCCCGAGCTGAGCGCCAAGCTAACTTGGCCACTCTTCAGCAGATAACCCAGATGGCAATGAACCACAACAATGGCAATGGCAATGGCAATGGTGAAGGAGAAAACAATGGCAATGGTGATCACCGATCCAAGTTAAGGAATTTTCAAAACACCAACCCTCCTATGTTCACTAAGTCTGAAGAACCCTTAGATGCCGATGACTGGCTTCGCACTATGGAAAACAATCTGGCAGTTGCCGAAGTTGGTGAAAATGAGAAGGTCTTGTACACCACCCACTACCTTGCGGGAGCCGCAAGAGCTTGGTGGGATAGCACTCGTGCAATGCAAGCCCCAGGGTATGTGATGCCTTGGGAGGAGTTCAAGAGCAAGTTTAGCAAGGCCCATGTTCCTTTGGGATTGGTTAAAAGGATGAGAGATGAGTTCAGAAATCTAAAGCAAGGTTCCCTATCTGTGGTGGATTACCGTGACAAGTTCCTTACCTTGTTTAGGTATGCCCCAGATGACACCGACACCACGGAGAAGAAGCAAGAAAGGTTTCTGGATGGACTTCATGATGAGATGCAATGTGTCTTGGTCAGCATTCACTTTGCCGACCTGGAGTCATTGGTTGACTCTGCCATTCAGATGGAAGGCAAACTCAAGCAAGCTGCAGAGAACCGCAAGCGCCGTATGATGTATCAAGGCAACTCGAGCAACTCGCAGAAGCCAAGGGGAAATGCACCTATGGGGTTCGCCCCAAGACCTATGAGGCCATCTGCACCTGCTCCACGTCCCAACTATCCCAACCGTCCGCCCGGCAACAACTTCAACCGTGCACCTCCAAGACCTAGTGGCAACAACTTCAACACCAATACTCCAAGGCCAAATGGCGCCCCTGTGTTACCCAAGCCTGGTGACAAGTCTGGAGTTACCTGTTATGAGTGCGGACTCAAAGGGCACTACTCCAATGAATGCCCCAAGAAAATGAATGATGCATCCAAGACCACTGCTCCTGCTCAGCAACAGCGCCATATGGGAAATGGCAAGAACTATCCACCAAGGAACCAGCCTCACTCTCGAGGCCGTCTGAATCACATGAATGTTGAAGAAGCTCAGGAAGCAACCGACGTTGTGCTTGGTATGTTCCCTGTTAACTCAGTTCTTGCAAGAGTTCTGTTTGATTCCGGAGCTTCACACTCATTTGTTACCCAATTATTCGTTGATAAAAGTGGACTTCAACCCACACCCTTGAAAGAGTTCATGTCTGTGCAAATTCCCGGGTCAATAACCAAAGCCAGTTGTACCTGCTTGGCAGTACCCATAGAAATTCATGGAATAGCTTTCTTAGCCAATTTGATAGTGTTGGGAACCAAAGGTTTGGAAGTAGTTCTTGGTATGAATTGGATGTCTCAACACCAAGGAATTATAGATTGTGCCAAAAAGACCATCACCATGAGGAGTAGCCATGGAGTTTTAGTAAAACATGTGTCAGTTAAACCCACCCAAAGCCCCAGATGTCATAAGAGTATCTCAGGGCCAACCATAAAGGAAGTTCCCATCGTCTGTGAATACCCGGATGTTTTTCCCGATGAGCTACCCGGAATGCCTCTGGATCGGGATATTGAGTTTATCATTGAGCTTATTCCCGGAACTGGATCTATAGCCCAACGACCCTATCGTATGAACCCAGCTGAACTAGTAGAGTTGAAGAAGCAATTGGATGACCTCTTGAGTAAAGGATTGATTCAACCAAGTTCTTCTGCCTAGAGATCACCCGTTCTGTTTGTGGATAAAAGTGACGGTTCTAGCAGACTGTGCACTGATTACCGCAAACTAAACGATGTGACCATCAAAAATAAGTATCCTCTCCCGAAGATTGAAGATTTGTTTGACCAATTGACTGGAGCCAGAGTATTCTCAAAGATAGATCTTAGAACCGGATACCACCAACTGAAGATCCGTGCAACGGATATCCCCAAAACAGCCTTCACTACCCGATACGGATTGTATGAGTACACCGTAATGTCATTTGGATTAACCAATGCCCCTGCTTATTTCATGAACCTCATGAATAAGGTTTTTATGGAGTTCTTGGATAAGTTTGTTGTTGTCTTCATTGATGACATTCTTATCTACTCCAAATCCGAAGAAGAGCATGCAACCCATTTGAGATTAATCTTAGAAACCTTAAGAGAGCATCAGCTGTATGCCAAGTTCAGTAAATGTGAGTTCTGGTTGACGGAAGTTGGATTCTTAGGCCATGTATTATCAGCGGGAGGAATATCCGTGGACCCCAAGAAGATCAAATCAGTCATGGAATGGGAAGCCCCTACCACTCAAACTGAAGTTAGAGGTTTTCTCGGATTAGCCGGATATTACCGCAAATTTGTTGAAGGGTTTTTGAGCATTGCCCGGCCAATGACCCAACTGTTGAAGAAAGACAAGAAGTTTGAATGGACCCCTAAGTGTGAAGAGAGTTTTCAAGAGCTCAAGAAGCGACTGGTGACCGCCCCCGTCCTAACCATGCCCGATATCACCAAAAACTTTGATGTCTATTGCGACGCTTCCAAACTTGGGCTTGGTTGTGTCTTAATGCAAGAAGGCAAGGTCATAGCTTACCTCTCTCGGCAGCTTCGACCTCATGAAGAAAACTATCCAACTCATGATCTAGAGTTAGCAGCCGTAGTTCTAGCTTTGAAGACCTGGAGGCACTATCTTATGGGTAACCGCTGTGAGATCTACACTGATCACAAGAGTTTGAAGTATATTTTCACTCAGAAGGAGTTGAACATGAGGCAAAGAAGATGGATAGAGTTGATCAAGGATTATGATCTGGAAATTCATTATCACCCCGGTAAGGCCAATGTGGTGGCCGATGCGTTGAGTAGGAAGCCATGCTCATTGAATATGATGATCAAGGAAGAGCAACCTATGTTGTACCAAGAGTTTGAAAAATTTGGATTGGAATTAGTCAGTCAAGGATTCTTAGCTAACCTTGAGTTTCAACCCACCTTGATGAGCCAAATCAAAGAAGCCCAGAAGGGAAATGAGAGTATTGACGGAATCAAGCGCCGAATTAGTTCCGGTAAGGTGCCAGGATTTGAAGAAGATGACCAAGGAGTTCTCTGGTATAAAGGACGTATTTGTGTGCCTGCTGATTCAGAATTGAAGGAAGTGATTATGAAGGAAGCCCATGAGACACCTTACTCCATCCACCCCGGTGGGACTAAGATGTATCAAGATTTGAAGGAACAATTTTGGTGGCATGGAATGAAGCGTGAGATTGCATCGTTCATCTCTAAGTGTGATATTTGTCAAAGAGTCAAGGCTGAACATCAACGTCCTGCGGGATTGCTGCAACCTTTGTAAGTTCCGGAATGGAAGTGGGAATCTGTTGGAATGGATTTCATCACTGGATTTCCAAGGTCTAGCCGTGGCAATGACTCTATTTGGGTCATTGTGGATAGACTGACCAAAGTAGCCCACTTTATTCCTGTCAAGACCACTTATAACTCGGGACAGCTAGCCGATCTGTATCTATCCAGAATTGTTAGCTTGCATGGAGTCCCTAAAACCATAGTTTCCGATCGAGGAACCCAATTCACTTCGAGATTTTGGAAAAGCTTACATCAAGCCTTGGGAACAAAATTAGCCTTTAGCACCGCTTACCACCCTCAGACTGATGGACAGACTGAAAGAGTGAATCAAATACTTGAAGATATGTTGAGAGCCTGTGTTCTAGCCTATGGATCTAAGTGGGAAGATTGTCTGCCCTTCGCGGAGTTTTCCTACAACAACAGCTATCAAGTCAGTTTGCAAATGGCCCCATTTGAAGCTTTGTATGGAAGAAAGTGTCGTACCCCTTTGAATTGGTCAGAAACCGGAGACAGTCAGATATTTGGGCCTGACATTCTGCAAGAAGCCGAGGAGAAAGTTCGCATGATTCGTGATTACCTCAAGGCAGCCCAGTCGAGACAGAAGAGTTATGCCAACAAGAGACGTAGAGAACTGACCTTCCAGATTGGAGATTTTGTTTATCTCAGAGTATCACCTCTCAAGGGAATGCAAAGATTCCAAGTAAAAGGAAAACTTGCACCAAGATATATTGGACCCTTCAAGATACTAGACCGCAGAGGAGAAGTGTCTTATCAGTTGGAAATGCCCCCTGAATTGTCTGAAGTGCACTATGTCTTTCACGTGTCTTTACTTCGGAAATGTCTTGAAGTTCCGGAGAAGCCCGAAATCTTCAAGAATATTGATCACCGTTCGGTGGACATCAACAAGGATTTGACCTATCGTGAAGTACCTATCTGTATCCTCGAGGAAGCTTATAGAACTACTCGAACCCGAAGCATCAAGTTTCTGAAAGTTCAGTGGAGTAATCACACCGAAGATGAAGCCACTTGGGAACGAGAAGATTACCTACAGAAAGAGTTTCCCAATCTTTTCAGTTCTTAATTAGTGAATCTCGGGGACGAGATTCTTTTTAAGGGGGGAAGATTGTAACAACTCAGAAATTGTAATCCACCTCTTATTAAATAAAGTACCAAATTTTGGGACCCAGATAAAACTTTTATCCATTATTTCATGCATACATGTATTTTCTATTATATGTATTCTATGATTTCATGTGTGTTATTTTTGATTGTGCATTGGTTAGTTAATTCTAAGTTAACCAACAGAAGCAATTGAGAAGAATTATAGGACCCAAAGCAACCAGAAATAAAAATGTCAAAGAAAAAGAGAAGAATAAGATGATCTAGAAAATCTGTTTGACTACCCTACTTTGAGCCCTTGGATTAAGAAATCTGCAACTCAAATCAATGATTGACCAGTTAGTTGAGCTTCACCAAGTCACATACAAACTCAACCAAGAAGTTGCTACCCAAAATTCAAACCAGAGCTTGACTCAAACATCAATCAAACTTTGAATCTGAAACAGTGACCATACCCTATTTTCAATTATAAATTTTTGTAAAACCTGTTATTTCTCCAGAACAAAAATATGACTGGAAACCTTGGCCAATATGTTGATCACCCAAAGTGGAAAATTTCAAAAATTCGAATTTCAAACTCTTGCGGGCATTTCGTCGAACACTGGCAGAGAAGAACCGAGCAAATCTTGATTCACTGTGAAGATCACTGTTCTGGTTCGCCTCTGGCCTGTAGCCATGCTCCTGGGAGACGCCGCGGTCGAGCTCAGTGCCCCCTGCCCCGACCCAAGCCGTGAGAAGAGGAGGGACGGAGGGAAATGCGCCCAGGGCCCCCTCCCAGACCTTCTTCTCCCTGATCGATGCCGACCGCCCTGGATGCGCCAGAGCCGACCCACAGCCTCCCGCAGCCGAGTCGACACCTTCCCAGCACACCCCCGAGGCCGCCGTGCCCGGAGCGAGCTCCAAACGCCGCCAGGACCCCCATACTGGCCACCTTCTGGTCGCCTTGCTCCCGGCCTCCAGAGGCTATAAAAACCCCCGTCGACGCTCCCAGAAGACGCACACCATCGCCGCAGCCGATTCCCACTCCCCTCTCTCCCTCTCCCCCTCGGAAACATCCGATCTCTGCACGGGAGCGCCGCCGCGTTCTGGAAGATTCCGGCCGCCACTGGAGCTGCTGCTGGTGCGAGGTGGAGGAGTTGAGCAACCGCGGCCGATCTGCATCACCGCCGTCAAGTTCTTCTTCCTCTCCGTCACGCCCTCGCCGTCGAACACTCTTCACTGCAACGCCGGTGAGTCCCTGGCCTGTCCCGAGGTAGACGACGACGATGCACCGTTGGATCTTGATCCAACGGAAGCGTACCGATTCGGCGATTCTAAATAGATCTGACCAGTGGGACCCCCCTGTCAGGTTACGTTTTTATTCTCCCGCCGTGCGAAACGTTTTCTGGGCCGGCCCGTTCGGGATTCTTTGAAAAACGGCCCGGTTCAGTTTAGTTTCGGTCCGAATCGATTTTTATTTAGTTTCCCGCCCGTTTGAATTATTTCAAATAACTTTCAGATATGATTTTCAAATTTAAATTCCAAGAGTTTTACAAATCCTCTTCTAGCAAATAAATATGCGTTGGAAAGCTTGTAAAATACTCTACACTGCAGGATTGATTAGAATTCAATTTGATTTAGGAATAAAATGAGATATGAATAGTGTGACCATAGCTTTATTAACCATAGAATATTTCTAGAAAATTATTTAAGCCACCAAAAATCATGAAAATTAAAATGTGAACTCACCAATGACATACCTTACTGTTAGTCAACCCTAATCAACTCCAAACCCTATTAGTGTTATCAATTAGACCCTAACCCAACTCTAGTTAGTAACATAAAATGATAGGTCCCTATCATATACTTAGATTTAAAATTTGCCCTCTTTACCAATTCACTTAGTGGATCCCTCCCACTTAAACTAGTAGTAGTACCCCTAAACCACTACCAATGCTTAGAAAGTGAACAATAGTGGACACTTAATAGAAACCCTAGCTTGCACACTTGATGGAAACTTAGAAGCAAAACTTACAATCCAACACCATAAAACGCAACATGAATGCTATTGTTAGCAAACAAAGATGTGTGCTTGGTGTGTTGTTAGCATTATGGAGTGATTGTGTGCTTTGTGTTTATTCGTTATTAGACGCTAGTATTGCCGAGGAGGATATTGGAGGGGATTATTATCAAGAAGAAGAAGAATACCCCGGACACTTTGCCAACCAAGGCAAGCCATCTTTTGATTCATACTCCCAATGCCTAGTTTTAATATTGCTTTCTACTTGTTTTAAGTAAATTGCATGATTGAATTGCTAGAGTAGAATGATAGAAGTGTAGTGATGTCTTGTTGAACAAGAGCATCAAGCTGAGTTTATCCAACTCTATTTAGTAGTCATCACTCAATGTAGTTGCTTAGTCGCTAATAATATTGAGGCCATCTATAAGGGGAACTCTAGTTGAAAGTGGTGACTTGAACTTGAAACTTGAATTGGAGATTGCTCCTACATAATGGCTTTAGGAAAGAAATTAATCTTGACTAAGAACTATGAAATGTATTTCTAAATGACAACGAGTGATGTACTATGGGAGCCAACCATACCGTACGACCACATTACCCCTGAATGGGAAGGGGCTTATTCCTAGCTTGTTTATTCTAGTATGGGAGGTCTTGTTTCATCCTTTATAGAAGTATTCCATGCGTGGTTGCTTCCGAACCAAGTGGTCATTGGAAATTTTCCTTCCTGAAGATTTCCATCCGTCCGGCATTCCGAAGTGGGCAAAACTAGAGGCGCCGGAATGGGGAAATCCGTGTCTCGGGCTCTAGGGAAGGATCCTATACTAGAGTAGACAAGTAAAAGAGTTTGTTTGATTATCTGAACCCCGCATACCTTGTGTATGACGATCCGTGGATTTCTCCCGGCAGATGTATCGATTCTTGTGGGTAAAGTGTACCCCTCTGCAGAGGTTTTCAAACTATTCGAATAGCCGAGTTCGCGGTTATGGACAGTTGGCAAGCTGTACTTGACTTTTGTCAGGAATAAAAGTGACATTGGTGAACATGGTGAATGACTTGACTTGACAATGATGTTGACACACTTGAAGTCCTCTTTAGATTGAACTTAGAGAACTAAACTTCTTTTCTACAAATGAGCATTCTTGGGAAATAAAACTAGCTTTTGCAAAGAAACTTAGTGCTTAGTCCACTATGCCAAACTTGCATACCTACTTCATCATTTCATTTATAAGATGGTTTGCGAGTGCATCCAATGTACTCATGGCTGTGTCCCTGGCTATCAACTTGGCCAGATTATGGGGAAGAATACCAGGAGGAAGGGTATGAGGAAGAGTACCAGAACTAAGCTCGTCTCCATGAGTCGCCATTTGCCTGTAGGGTGAAGGCATGGTCCCGAAGACGTTACTTCCGCTGCTATGTTGTGTTGTAATATGAACTTGGTCTCTATGACCATTGTATTTGAATCATCGTATTGTAATGTCTATGGAACTGGTTACCAACTACGTTATGTATATCACAACAACGGTTCTGGGATTGCGGTGGAATACATAACGGGCACTTCGAATTTGTATCAAATTTGAGGTCGTCATAAGTTGGTATCAGAGCCTAGGCTGACCATAGGAGACCTTAGTTAGAATGGGCGTTAAATCAAACCTTTAACAAAACAAAGATATAAGTAAGGATTTCAAATTTGCTTAGTCTTTCCTCTCTACTTGCAAAAGTTTTGTACATACTTTAGTTTTTGCCTACTTAAAATTTTGCACACTTGAGTTGATCACTAACTTAATCTAATCTAAAATTTTGTAGATGGCCCCGGTATTTGTTGAGCACTACCAGTTGGGCCATGGTGGCAGCCTTTGTTTCGAGCGCGACCTCACCACCCTGACCTTGTTCTTGGATCGTTTGTATCCGGAGTTCAAGGGAGCCGTGCTCAATGAGCACCCAGATGGAGAGCTACGGTGGCTTATCAGGGCCAGTTGCCGTGGCAAGAAGGGAAACTTGAGTTCTCCAAGGGTCAAGTTTGAGCTTGTGGAGAACACTTGGGCCGATGGTTTGGTCCGAGGTATGCAGGAGATGCACGCCCGCTTATGCGGACTGTATGTGGAGGAGGTCCAGGGGGAGCGCTTTAGGAACTTTGCTCGGCGTGATGCGGACGGGCGTCCCGCAAACATGCCCGGGCAGAATGAGCCGAGTACCTACATCGATCACATGGACTTCTTGTTCTTCATATTCTGGAATACATCTTCACATAATACCATCCACTCCTTCTTTATATAAGTGTGGGTCATCCCAAAAATAATGCCTCAAGTCATAAAAGAATTTCCTTCTTTGCTGGGATGTAAAGGTTGGAGGCAAATACTTGGAAACAATAAAGTTAGCATAATCAGCATACCAAGGACTCTCTTGCGAGGTTACCTGTATTGCAGCCAACTGTTCATTTGGAAAACTACCATTAACAGGAATAGGATCAAAAGAAATGTTTTCCAACCTAGACAAATTATCAGCAACAGGATTTTCAGCACCTTTCCTACCTACAATATGCAAATCAAACTCTTGTAAAAGTAACACCCATCTAATAAGCCTGGGCTTAGCATCCTTCTTTGCCATAAGATATCTAATAGCAGTGTGATCAGTATGAATAGTAACTTTCGAATCAACAATATAAGGTCTAAACTTATCACATGCAAAAACAATAGCAAGAAACTCCTTCTCAGTAGTGGCATAATTCTTCTGAGCAGCATCAAGAGTCTTACTAGCATAATGAATAACATTCAACTTCTTATCTACGCGCTGTCCAAGAATAGCACCTACAGCAAAATCACTAGCATCACATATAATTTCAAAGGGTAAATTCCAATTAGGTGGTTGGATAATAGGACCAGTAGTAAAAGCCTTCTTAAGAGTTTCAAAAGCTTCCTTACAATCATCATCAAAAACAAATGGTACATCTTTTTGAAGAAGATTAGTAAGAGGCTTTGAAATCTTAGAGAAATCTTTAATGAACCTCCTATAAAAACCAGCATGACCAAGAATACTACGAATACCTTTAACATCCCTAGGACAGGGCATTTTCTCAATTGCTTCAACCTTTGCTCTGTCAACTTCAATACCACTTTCAGAGATTTTATGTCCAAGAACAATCCCTTCATTCACCATAAAGTGGCATTTCTCCCAATTAAGGACAAGATTAGTTTCTTCACATGTCTGCAAAACTTTATCAAGATTGTGCAAACAATTATCAAAACAAGTTCCATAGACGGAGAAATCGTCCATGAATACCTCCACAATTTCTTCACAAAATCCATGAAAAATAGCAGACATGCATCTTTGAAAAGTAGCAGGAGCATTGCATAAACCAAAAGGCATACGTCTATAAGCATAAGTTCCATAAGGACAAGTAAAAGTGGTTTTCTCTTGATCTTCTGAGAGAAACCAGAATAACCATCAAGAAAACAAAATTGAGTTTTCTTAGATAACCTCTCTAACATTTGATCTATAAACGGTAAAGGATAATGATCTTTCTTAGTAACTTTGTTGACCTTTCTAAAGTCGATACACATCCTATAACCAACTACTACCCTCTGAGGAATAAGCTCATTATTCTCATTAGGCACAACAGTAATTCCTCCTTTCTTAGGAACACAATGCACATGACTAACCCATCTACTATCAGCAATAGGATAAATAATACCAGCATCAAGAAGCTTCAATACCTCATTTCTTACAACTTCCTTCATCTTAGGAATTAAACGGCGTTGATGTTCAACAACTAGCTTTGCATCTGGCAATTTGCAAAGCGACATAAGAATGTTGTTTTCTCCCTAGTGGCAACAGCACATCTACAACCTTAGAGGTTTCTGTCACTCCCCTAGATTAAATAGAGGCATGAACCCAACTATCGAGCATAAATACCCCCTCTTGGAGTCACTAGTATCTACTCGGCCAAGATAGCTACTAACAACGGAGAGCATGCAAGATCATAAACAACATAGAGATAACATAAGATAATATTTAGCACATCAACTCAATCATAACACCAATATTCATCGGATCCCAACAAACACAACATGTAGAATTACATAACGGTGATCTCGATCATGTAAGGCAGCTCACGAGATCTAAACATGAAGCACATGTGTCGGTGTTCTGGATACCGGGGTATCCCGGTCCACCTGCTCCTGGGCCACGTCATCAGCCCATCTTCAGAATCAACGATCCAAGCCGCGGAGAAGACCCTCACGAGGAGGCGCCTCGTGAGGAGAACGACGACGAAAACTGCTAAGGACCAGAAGACCTCCTCACGAGCCCCTGCTGGTGAGAAGAGGAAGCACGCCCACGTCAGCTCGGCACATTTGCGTGCAGAGCAAGAAGATAGCGGGCAGAAGACCGCGTACCGCCCATGCTACCCCCGACAGGGAGGAGACCAACTTTCGCTGTGTCTGCCCAAAGCAGCACAGTGGTTGTTGGCCACCCCCCTAAAAATAGCGTGGACGGTGCAGGGCGCCAGAGGAGGACGTCAGCCTCCTCCACCCACTCATGTGGACCGGCGCCACTACCCTACGAAGACCATGTCTACAGAAGAGTGTAGTCTACAGCTGTCCACCCTCCTTGGCCATGTGTGGCAACCCCTTCCCCAAGAAGATAAGGGGAAGGAGGGCCTTGGTGCTATAAAAGGAGGGGGAGGCCACCCCTTAACAGGGGGCTCGATCTTCTGGAGGCTGCTAGCTGGGCACGCAGGTTCTTCAACCTCTGGCCAGTTAGAGCTTTGTAACCAAGACCTTGTACTCCTCGCGAGGTGTCGCGTTGCAATACAAGAAGGCAGGAAGTAGGGGTTTTACCTCACCACGAGGGCCCTGAACCTGGGTAAGGCTCGGTGTCTCTCTCTGCAGTGCGTAGTGCGTTCGACGACTCAAGGCTTCCATCACCGTGCTTCGCAGCGATCCGAGATCTCACACGTTCAGCCCCCTGCGTTCGAATCTTTGGGTCCGTCGCGTGGTACCCCGTGTTCTTGCGACACGAAATCCATCGACAACATGGTGGAGAAGACAACCATCTAGCTACTGCTATGGACCCATAGTCCAAGGTAGACTACTCACTCATCGCGCCGGAGGCAAGCATGGCGATGAAGAAGACCTCCGATGGCGATTCCCCTCTCCGGCAGGGTGCCGGGAAGAGCTTCTGGACCCTCCCGATCTCGGGTCGATGACGGCGGCGGATCGCGATGTGTTTCTGGAAAAGTGATCGGGTGTTTAGGTTTTTCCCGTCGGGGGGTCTTTATAGGCGAAGGGGCAGCGTCAGAAGTGGACCAGGGGGCCCTCACCATAGGGCAGCGCGGCCAGGCCCTGGGCCGCGCCCCCTGGTGGTGAGACCGCCTCCTGGCTCCGTTCTGTCTCCTCTTTGGTTCTCTGGAAGATTCGGTAAATATCTGGATGTTTGGCTTTTGTTTCGTCCAATTCCGAGAATATTTCTTGTGCAACTTTTCTAAAACACAAAAACAGCAGAAAACAGGGAACTGGCACTGTGGCATCTCGTTAATAGGTTAGTTCCAGAAAATGCATAAAAACGCCACGAAGTGTAACGAAACACTAAGCAAATGGTGTAAAAACAAAAATGGAGCATCAAAAATTATGGATACGTTTGAGACGTATCAGCATCCCCAAGTTTAACTCCTGCTCGTCCTCGAGTAGGTAAGTGATAACAAAAGAAATAATTTTTGAGGTGACATGCACCTACACAATCTTGACCATATATGTAAGCGTTGTGTGCTGGGATCAAAAGAACTTAAAACATGGGCATGAAAGATATAATCTTGATAGAAGAAACTTAGCAACCATGTTATAACATGAAAAAGAACACAAATGAAAGATCATGAAAATGAAACAATGA
Source organism: Dactylis glomerata (assembly GCA_007115705.1). NCBI lineage: Eukaryota > Viridiplantae > Streptophyta > Magnoliopsida > Poales > Poaceae > Dactylis > Dactylis glomerata. Next base: position 39,934 of record QXEO01002016.1, on the reverse strand, counting down.
AAGTCAAACGTGTGTTCAAATCATATGGAAAAACATAGCAAATGGTTTTCAGCTTGTCCTTCATGGAATAACAAAACATAAATGCATAGGACACCTTCAAGTTTAAGAGGGCGACTAGATACAAATAATTTAAGAACAAGTGAAACCAACATCATAAATCAATCAATGAAAACTTTGGGACAATGCACATTATACTAAGAATGACAACTATGCTCTCTTAGATGGTGCATAAAGATAGAAGGTGGAGACTCAACATAAAAGTAAAAGAAAGGCCCTTCGCAGAGGGAAGGAGTGATTGAGAGTTTTATAAACCTTCAAAAATTATGGATACGTTTGAGACGTATCACTACTCGACTTAGGTCCCAAGTAATTTCTTGTCATTGTAAGCATACATGTATCATCGAGAACGCCAACGGGGTACCTCTTGCCCTATGACATGGAACAAGCCCACATCCAAATGACAAGACAAACAGACAATGAACACCTCAGCATCTCTTTTATTTACCATTGGTATAGCTTTTTATTGTGAGATGCGTTGTCGAATGTCCACTATGGGCATGCTGTAAATTTCCACCATGAATGATGCATGTCTTAGATTAGCGGCCCAGGCATTTCTCTAACACATATACAAACTCCATGAGCTCACAAGTTCCCAACTTATTTTACATCGCAGGTATCCATAAACAAAAGATCATGATATCAACTAAATGAGAGTAAGTGCAATGTTGAAAGCGTGCCCCATGATGGCATGGCTAAGCTAACTTTCAACTTACAACTTGCAAGCATAACATCAACATAAGAGAGCCACAAAGGTCAAATTTATTAAGAGCAGAAAAGTAAATGTGCCGTCAGGTTCGTGAGAGCTTTACTGACTAATTTTCCCATAACACACAAAGTTTAATTTGAAGGATAGATAAAAGCAAGACGAATGTACTTGGAATAGCAAATTGCTAATAGGTAGATATGGTGGACACATTGGAAAACTTGGTTTTTGGGAGTTGGATGCACGAGTAGAGATCATACTCAGTACAGAATGAAGGCTAGCAAAAGACTGGGAGCGACCAACTAAGAGGGCAATAACGGCCATAATCATGCATAGCGACAAAACATTATTAACCAAAGCATAAAGTGGTATCACAAGTCAAAAACCATATGATCATAGAGGATAGAGGCGACTTATTTGTAGTCAAACATGGTGTAAGCATGCGCCAAGTCAACCCAAATAAAGCATCAAAGGAGAAAACCACAATAATATGCTCCCATATAATAAAAACAATGCATGATTCTTTCAAAGGCACATTAAGCAATCTCAGTCATTTGAGACAAGTCATGCTACAGCAAAAACTACTAAGCATACTATCAAAATAACATCAAGCATGACATGCAAAAGTCTAAGCCACAGTCTAAACAAGCTCCCATTTGTACCACTATAGTCATGAAACTTTTTTCTATTAGAATGGACCAGAGGTCTAAATACACCTTGATACAATGAAGTAACAAGATCTGAAAAAAATCAAGGTGAAAAACGAAAGCTAAACGCAGTACTAGAAAAAGAGAACACTCGTTGAACGAAAAGAGTGAAAACTAGAGTGTTCTTGGCAATGAAAATAGAGCGTGTGTGATAAACGTATCTATAATTTTTGATGCTCCATGCTTGTTTATACACCATTTGCTTTGTGTTTTGTTACACTTCGTGGCATTTTTATGCATTTTCTGGAACTAACCTACTAACGAGATGCCACAGTGTCAGTTTCCTATTTTCTGCTATTTTGTGTTTCAGAAAAGCTACACAGGAAATATTCTTGGAATTGGACGAAACAAAAGCCAAAACTTCTATTTTTCCCAAAGCGTCACAAAGTCCGAAGATGAGACGAAGGGGGGCCAGGAGCCAGGCTCACCCTAGGGTGGCGCGGCCCAGCCCCTGGCCGCGCCACCAGGGGTGAGACCAGCTGGTCCACCCTCTGATGCCCCCATTTATCCTATATATTCCCCTCGATGGGAAAAACCTAACAGACGGATCGCTTTTCCTCGAAACATACTGCAAGCCACCACCGTCGTCCTCGAAACATGCTTCATTTGATATTACTTGATTTCCACCTTTCTGCGCCTAGCTCAAAGGCGTTAAAGAAAAGCACTCTTGGGAGATAACCCAATGTTTTCTTTTCAGTAATTTTTCTTTTATTTGAGTCTTGGAAGTTATTAGTACTGTAATGACCTCTCCTTATCCTTTTTACTAGCAAAATACCCGTGCGTTGCTACGGGTTTATCGTCAAGTTATACTCAACACCACCTATGACATGACCTCGCTCTGCAGCACCAGCTTGACGGCCAACACAGTTGGGCCCACACAACTGCTCTCCGTCTTGCTCCTGTCATAGTAGAGCTTGAAAGGCAGTGCCACAACATGTGCAAGAATAATCATGGTCATCTTCGCGGCGGCGAACGGAAATTTGACCGCCTTATGGATGGAAGACTTTAGAAGTGTCGGGTGTGACCGTGGTGATCTCAATGCCACCCACTATCCAGTGTGACAAGTTTCATTCAATTTGAGATATAATCTGACTTATAAGTTTCATTTAAATCAAGCAAAGTTACCATTACATTGCACTGGTATTAACTAAAACATGGTGTCATCGGCACCGAGATCAGCATGGTCACGTTGTCACCAAACCTTTTGGTATTAACTACCGCGTGTCAGCCACGTTGTCACCAAACCAACTCATGGTGTCGTCGGCCCACGCGCTGCCCATCTACTCTATGGGCATATTTGGATTGTGGCCAAAACTTGCCCTACCAATATTTTGATCATGGCCAAAACTTGCCCTACCAATATTTTGACCATGGCCAAAACTTTAGTCTTTGTTTGGATGGTTGCTAAAATTTTAGCATGCCGATGGCTCTTTAGCCAATCTAGTTCAATTTTCTAGCCAATGTTGGCCAACTTATGAGCAACCAAAAGGTCAATCAAATATTTGGTGGGGCAATTTTGGGCTACAATCAAACGTGCCCTATGTCTTCCGCGTCTCCCTGCCAGGTCGTGCGTAGCTCCTCCTCGACCTGGTTGCTGATTCAGCCACATTTTTTTGCCGACCGATAGTACAGAGCAGCTCCAAGCCTCCAACATTACGTGTTGTCAAAGGCGCTAGCAGCGCAATACACCATCCCTCTCTATTACTTCACATGAAACCAGTCGCTCGTAAGCCACCCGCAAGCTAGCACGAATATATTAGCATAGCCACTGCGCACTCTCTTGCACAGCTTTGCCTTAGCTGTTCAAGGGAGTGAATTATAAAAAAGCCATCATAATTGGTGCTAAGGTTTCAAAAAATCACCAGATTTTTTCTGCAAAATGCACCATGTATTCAGTAATAGTTTTGTAAAAGCACTAATCTGTTACTTGACGCTCATTAAGTGAGAATCTAACGTGTCTAGCCCTTTGTCAGGCCTACATGGCATATGTTACCGCTAAAAATGAGTTACATTTGAGAAGTTCTAAACTTTAGGGGGGTTTGTGTAAATTCATAGTCAAACCTAAAAAGCTTTGAATTAACTTTGAACTGTCATGATGGCTAGCTGATGTTTTTAGGAATTTTTACGGTAGCTGTTATATGCACATGTCACCATGGAAATCTACCCTTAATTTAAACAATGTTTTGACTGAAATTTTTCTATTTTGTAAGGAAGTACATAAGCTGAATATGAAAGTTGCAATATTAACCAACTCAATGTCTATTTTACTTTTGATCCTTTTCTTAAGATATAAATTTTATTAGCATTGGTGCTTAAGTGCTTAATTATTGATAAATCTGTTTTTCTACTCATGCAAATGCATTGTTTCATTAATAAGACGTGCATTGCACGAAATGTAATAGCACAATTTGGACAATTCTGTGTCATCCCTTTTACTCTCAATTTCCCTCACACCCTATTACTATCCATGTTATGAACCAGCAGTATAACAACTCTTATCACGTATCAAGGTGATATAAGAGGATCTTCCATAAGAATGTCCAAGAGAGATTTCCCTTCTACGGGGAAAATAATTTTAAACAAATATAGCTTAGAAATATCAACTTCAAACGGGTTACTTTTGCTGTTTAGAAACGAAAAGAACTGAAGAGAAAACAATGTTTTATCAAATCCTGATAGTAGTTTGTTGTAGATCAGTTGACGAACAAAATTCTTGTCATTTCCTCAAACCTGGCAGGGTCTCCCCTTGACCTCTCATCATAGCTCAGAAAGCTACGAAAACTCGAGCATCTCCACTCTGGTTTTGAACTACAAAAAAACGTGATGAATGCAATTGAAATATACCCCAGCGAAGTCCAACTTGATTGATGAAACAACGTGCTTACCCCAACACAATGATGATTTTTAGCACGGAATGAAAATAACACACTATGAAATACTGGAAAACAAGCTTTGTCTTGTAATCCTTGTCTGGCTGGCTGAACAAGGTAGTGACTTGTAACATCTTGCCGGCACCCTCACAATCATTTATGGTCTCGATCGGTGTACGCACAGACAAGAACTCGATTTCAGGCAAAAGTGATAGCGTTGCTAATATGAGCTTGCTCCTTATCCTAGCAACCAGACAATCGGCAGATTAACTGGATCTTAGTACTATTGTCGTTCTCTACATGAAATAAAATTCAGGGGGAAATTGCAGTTAAAATGGTTAATTTAGTTTTGTTCAGCAGAGGAATAAGAGGCCCGGAGGTAACAGAGCCTGAGCTTCGTCTTAGGGAGCGGGTAGGTAACGATAGATAGCATGGACAATGTCGCACAGCTTGATGCGCTCCTCGTTACGTCTGGGGATCCTGAGCACGCAGGTGCCCATGGAGGCGAGCCGTGCCATCTTCTGGTGGGCGACCTGAGCGGCGTGGACGACGTCGCAGCCCATGAGCCACGCCTTGTTGCCGCTGCAGAACGCCACGCTCGGGATGCCCAGCTCTGGATCCCCTTGCTCTCCCAGGCGTGCATCTCACGCCGCCGCCTACTGCCTCCATACTCCGGCCGCCTCCAGCCACCGCCGGTCCAGACGCCTCCAGCAACCGCCGATCCGGCCCGCCCCCAGAAACCGCCGCTCCGGCCGCCCCTAGCAACCACCGCTCCGGCCGCCTCTAGCCACCGCCGTTCTAGCCGCATACGCGGAGGCACTTCGATCCGATGCCCAAGGATCCGACCATCCCCAGGTCCTCGAGTCGTCGACGTGCTCGTTAAGGTCGGGATGGTCTTCTCCGACGCGGCCCAGATCTTGCGCCGCTGTCTTTTTCGATTTCGGTGAAGTCCTGTAGGACAGCGCCGCTGGCTCGCCGCTTGGGACCAGCCGCGGCGAGAAGGAGTGGCCCGCGCTGGCGTCGGCTCCTCTCCTCCGGCCCTCTTATTCCTGGAGTCAAAGTAGGAAGAGGGGGTTCGGGCGGCGCAGCGATGGGGATTGTCGGCGGTTGACGTACGAGATTAGACCCGGTTTATTTTGACGTACCAAGGGTTTTTTTACCTACCACGGTTTTGTAACCATCACGTCCTCAAGCCGTATTATTAGTAGAGATTTCATTGTTGTGCCAAGAAGAACCTCTAATTTGAGGGAGGTAAGATTTGGGGAAGTTGCTGTCCTGAAACAGATTTCTGCGCTGTACCGTAAAAATTCGTGAAAATTCTCAGAATATCTTTTTGATCTGCGATTTCTTGTGCATATGCCCCAGGTTATATCCAAACTTTCATTAGTTTTGCACTTTTCGATTTGAGCAATAGAAAACCTTCGAAAAAATCGATCTTTGTCGGCTGTTCTATTTTGACAAATTTCTGCCACTATTTGTGTTTGCCTCTCGATCGCTTTCTTTTTGAGTTCTTTTGATCACGGAACTTTTAAAGAAGTTGCTACAGTAGTATATGCTTTATATGTGGTGTTTTCAGTTTGAAACTGAACAAAAAGGGTTAATTTACTATTATGCTTATACTAACATTGTCAATAGAATTGTGTGAAGTTTTGTATGAAGGAAGTTTTCAAGTGTAGGAAATGGAGAGAGATGAGATGAGATGAAGTATGGACAAAACAAGTTGCTACAGTAGTATATGCTTAATATGTGGTGTTTTTTAGTTGAAACCTGAACCAAAAAGGGTTGATCTACTATTATGCTTATGCTAACGTTGCTAATAGAATTGTGTTAAGTTTTGTATGAAGAAAGTTTTCAAGTGTAGGGATTGGAGAATGATGAGATGAGATGAAGAATGGACAAAAGCTCAAGATTGGGGATGCCCATGTCACCCCAAGAAATATCCAATAGGTACAAGCATCAAAGCTTGGGGATGCCCCCGAGGCACCCCTTCTTCATCGGCAAAAATTAGGTCACCTTTCAACACACTATATTTTTATTGCTTCATATTCTATGCGTTTTTCTTGGAGCGTCTTTACTTTTGCTTTCAGTTTTCTTTTGTTTTGTTTGCTGCAATAAATGGTTGGACCCCAACAAATTTCTTTTGGAGGAGACGCACTCCGTTTTTCATTTGCCAAGAACACTCTATTTTTCACTCTTATCGTTCAACGAGTGTTCTCTTTTACTAGAACTGCGTTTAGCTTTCGTTTTTCACCTTGAATTTTGTTCAGATCTTGTTATATCTTTGCATCAAGGTGTGTTTAGACCACTGGTCTATGTTGGTTTTCATTAAAAGAGTTGTTTCAAAAAGTTTTGAATGGTGTTGGAAAAGAAAAAAAGTTTCATGCAAAAAGTGGTACAAAAAGGAGCTTGTCTAGACTGTGGCTTAGACTTTTGCATGCCATGCTTGATGTCATTTTGATAGTATGCTTAGTCATTTTTGCTATAGCATGACTTGTCTCAAATGACTGAGATTGCTTAATGAGCCTTTGAAAAAATCATGCGTTGTTTTTATTATATGGAAGCATTTATTTGGTTTTCTCCTTGATGCTTTATTTGGGTTGACTTGGCGCATGCTTACAACATGTTTGACTCTAACAAGTCACCATAAGCATCTATGATCATTTGGTTTTTGACTTGTGATGCCACTTTATGCTTCTTTTAATGATGTTTTGCCGCTATGCATGATTATGGCCGTTATTGCTCTCTTAGTTGGTCGCTCCCAGTCTTTTGCTAGCCTTCATTCTGTACTGAGTATGAGCTCTACTCGTGCATCTAACTCCCAAAAAACCAAGTTATTCCAATATGTCCACCATACATACCTATTAGCAATTTGCTATTCCAAAGTATATTTGACTTGCTTTTATCTATCCTTCAAATTAAACTCTTTTTGGTGTTATGTGCAAATTAGTCAGTAAAGCTCTCACGAACCTGACGGCATACTTTACTTTTCTCGCTTTTAAAATTTTGATATTGTGGCTCTCTTATGGTGATGTTATGCTTGCAAGTTGTAAGTTGGAAATTAGCCAAACCATGCCTTCATGGGGCAAGCTTTCAACATTGCACTTCTCTCATTTGAGTTGATATCGTGATCTTTTGTTTATAGATACTCGCGATGTGAAATAAGTTGGGATCTTGCGAGATCATGGAGTTTGTATATGTGTTAGAGAAACGCCTGAGCCGCTAATCTAAGCCATGCATCATTCATGGTGGAAATTTACAGCATGACCATAGTGGACATTCGACGACGCATCTCACAATAAAAAGCTATGCAATGGTAAATAAAAGAGATGCCGAGGTGTTTATTGTCTGTTTGTCTTATCATTTTGATGTGGGCTTGTTCCATGTCATCGGGCAGGAGGTACCCCGTTGGCGGTTCTCGATGATATGTGTATGCTTACAATGACAAGAGCTTGCTTGGGACCTAAGTCGAGTAGCATGAGGTTTGGGTATTTGATACGTTTCAAACGTCTGTACAATTTTTGATGCTCCATGCTTGTTTACACACCATTTAATTTGTGTCTTGTTACACTTCGTGACATTTTTATGCATTTTCTAGAACTAACCTACTAACGAGATGCTATAGTGTCAGTTCCCTATTTTCTGCTATTTTTGTGTTTCAGAAAAGCTACATAGGAAATATTCTCGGAATTGGACGAAACAAAAGCCGAACCTCCTATTTTTACCGAAGCTTCACGAAGACCGAAGATGAGACGGAGGGGGGCCAGGGGCCAGCCACACCATAGGGTGGCACAGCCCAGCCCCTGGCCGTGCCACCAGGTGGTGAGCCCAGCTGGCCTACCTCCTGATGCTGCCCTTTCGCCTATATATTTCTCTCGACGGGAAAAACCTAAAGGGCGGATCGCTTTTCCTTGAAACATACTGCAAGCCGCCGCCATCGCTGTCGCGAGATCGGGAGGATCCAGGATCTCTTCCCGGCACCCTGCCGGAGAGGGGAATCCCTACCGGAGGCCTTCTCCACCACCATGGTCGCCTCCGGAGTTATATGCGAGTAGTCTACCTTGGCTATGGGTCCATAGCAGTAGCTAGATGGTCGTCTCCTCCACCATGTGCTTGATGTTTAGATCTTGTGAGCTGCCCTACATGATCAAGAATATCTTTATGTAATTCTACATGTTATGTTTGTTGGGATCAGATGAGTATTGGTACTATGTTAAGTTGATGTGCTGAATATTATCTTTTGTTTTCTCTATATTATTTATGATCTTGCATGCTCTCCATTGCTAGTAGATATCTTGGCCGAGTAGATGCTAGTGACTCCAAGAGGGAGTATTTATGCTCGATAGTTGGGTTCATGCCTCTAGTAATCTGGGGGAGTGACAGAAACCTCTAAGGTTGTAGATGTGCTATTGCCACTAGGGAGAAAACAATATTCTTGTGTCCAAGGACATTTGCTTTGTTTACTTTACGCACTTTGCTTAATGTAATTATCCGTTGTTCGCAACTTAATACCCAATGTTTGCTCGGACGACATTCGAAGGGTGGATTATTAGTCATAGATGCAGTTGGATTACGGTCTATGTATTTTGTCGTAATGCCCAGAGTGAATCTCATAGTGATACTCGTGACATATGTACGTTATCTTTGCTCTATCAATTGCCAAACTGTAATTTGTTTACCCAGCATGTTGTTATTTATCTTATGGAGATACACCACTAGTGAACTATGGACCCCGGTCCAATTTCCTTTACATTGCTATTACCGTTTATTTTACTTGCTTATTTACATTCCCGCATAGTATTACCTTTTATCACTCGATACGCTCAATCCTTTGTTTACAGCAAACCGGTGAGATTGACAACCTCATCATAAGTTGGGGCAAAGTTCTTGGTTGTGTTGTGTACAGGTTCCACGTTGCTGCTGGTGCAAAGCAAAGCCCTGGACGAGGCGCCTTATAAATTGTCCGGAGCTGTCGCGAAGCTAGCAGGCATCACCTTCTGAAGTTTGGCTTTCTCCTACTGGTTCGATAAACCTTGGTTTCACAACTGAGGGAAGACTTGCTGTTGTGCTCATCATACCTTCCTCTTGGGGTTCCCAACGGGGTGTAATCCATACGCCATCAAGCAATTTTTCTGGCGCCATTGCCGGGGAGAAAGAAGATTTCTGCAAGGGATGTCTCTCACGCTCAACCATTTACTTTGTTTTTTGTTTTGCTTTATTTTACTTTTGCTTGCATCGTTTTATCAAATATACAAAATAATTTAGTTCATTTGATAGTTTGCATTCTGTTACTTTTACCTTTAAGTTCATTATGTTGTTCCCTAAGTATGCTTTGGAGGACCTCTCGGTAGGTAGTGGTTCTATAATTGGGAAAGGCAACATCGAGGGTTCTTTAATCATGTTAGTATGCATAAAGATGTTGAGGATAAATCTTTGAGTGAGCTCGCTCCTAGTTATGAAGTTGCTGCTGCTTATTTAGTTCACATGTTGGAGGTTAGGTTTGTTAACCTTAATCCTTTTATGCAACAAATGTTTCTAAAGCTTCATGATATCGAAGACTCCGAAAAGAAAGACTTTATTTTGGAGACTTTGCGTAGAGAAATTAGAGATGTTGTTATTGAAGCTAGGAAAGTCTTTGAGCATTTTAATATGCTTGGCTCACGTGTAGAGGTTGTTGGTACAAACAAGGAAGAAATCAAAGTACCAATACCTTGCAAACTCTTAGGATTGCATGAAGCTTTGGAAAAGAATTTTGATTGGATTTGTCCTAAAAATCTTTTTGATGAAAGGAGTGAACCAAAGAGTGTTCACAAGGGGTATCCAAAAAATTATTTGGATGCAATTCAATGCCTTGTTGAAAAGACTTCTGCAATTGATCTTAATGCCTCATTTGATGTTACTTGATTTGCACTTTCTGTGCCTAGCTCAAAGGCGTTAAAGAAAAGCACTCTTGAGAGATAACCCAATGTTTTATTTTCAGTAATTTTTCTTTTATTTGAGTATTGGAAGTTATTACTACTGTAATGACCTCTCCTTATCCTTTTTATTTCGTTGTTGTGCCAAGAAGAACCTCTAATTTGAGGGAGGTAAGATTTGGGGAATTGCAGTCCTGAAACAGATTTTGGTGCTGCACCGTAAAAATTCGTGAACATTCACAGAATACCTTTTTGATCTGCGATTTCTTGTGAATATGCCCTAGGTTATATCCAAACTTTCATTAGTTTTGCATTTTTATATTTGAGCAACATAAGGTCCTCGAAAAAATCGACCTTTGTCAGCTGTTCTGTTTTGACAGATTTCTGCCACTATTTGTGTTTGCCTCTCGATCGCTTTCTTTTTTAGTTCTTTTGATCATGGAACTTTTGAGGAAGTTGCTACAGTAGTATATGCTTTATATGTGGTGTTTTTGAGTTGAAATCCGAACCAAAAAGGGTTGATTTACTATTATGCTTATGCTAACATTGCTAATAGAATTGTGTGAAGTTTTGTATGAAGGAAGTTTTCAAGTGTAGGGAATGGAGAGTGATGAGATGAGATGAAGTATGGTCAAAAGCTCAATCTTGGGGATGACCATGTCACCCCAAGAAATATCCAAGAGGTACAAGTGTCAAAGCTTGGGGATACCCCCGAGGTACCCCTTCTTCATCGGTAAAAATCAGGTCACCTTTCAACACACTATATTTTTATTCCTTTATGCACTATGCGTTTTTCTTGGAGCGTCTTTACTTTTGCTTTTAGTTTTGTTTTGTTTGCTGAAATAAATGGTTGTACCCCAACAAATTTCTTTTGGAGGAGACACACTCCGTTTTTCATTTGCCAAGAATACTCTATTTTTCACTCTTATTGTTCAACGAGTGTTCTCTTTTTCTAGAACTGTGTTTAGCTTTCGTTTTTCGCCTTGATTTTTGTTCAGATCTTGTTATATCTTTGCATCAAGGTGTATTTAGACCACTGGTCTATGTTGGTTTTCATCAAAAGAGTTGTTTCAAAAAGGTTTGAATGGTGTTGGAAAAGAGAAAAAAGTTTCGTGCTCAAAGTGGTACAAAAAGGAGCTTGTTTAGACTGCGGCTTAGACTTTTGCATGCCATGCTTGATGTCATTTTGATAGTATGCTTAGTGATTTTTGCTGTAGCATGACTTGTCTCAAATGACTGAGATTGCTTAATGAGCCCTTGAAAAAAATCATGCGTTGTTTTTATTATATGGAAGCATTTATTTGGTTTTCTCCTTGATGCTTTATTTAGGTTGACTTGGTGCATGCTTATAACATGTTTGACTCTAACAAGTCGCCATAAGCCTCTATGATCATTTGGTTTTTGACTTGTTATACCATTTTATGCTTCTTTTAATGATGTTTTGTCGCTATGCATGATTATGGCCGTTATTGCTCTCTTAGTTGGTCGCTCCCAGTCTTTTGCTAGCCTTCGTTTTGTACTGAGTATGAGCTCTACTCGTGCATCCAACTCCCAAAAACCAAGTTATTCCAATGTGTCCACCATACATACCTATTAGCAATTTCCTATTCCAAAGTACATTTGACTTGATTTTATCTATCCTTCAAATTAAACTATTTTTGGTGTTATGTGAAAATTAGTCAGTAAAGCTCTCACGAACCTGACGGCACACTTTACTTTTCTCGCTTTTAAAATTTTGACATTGTGGCTCTCTTATGTTGATGTTATGCTTGCAAGTTGTAAGTTGGAAATTAGCCAAACCATGTTGTCATGGGGCAAGCTTTCAACCTTGCACTTTCTCTCATTTGAGTTGATATCGTGATCTTTTGTTTATGGATACTCGTGATATGAAATAAGTTGGGATCTTGCGAGATCATGGAGTTTGTATATGTGTTAGAGAAACACATGGGCCACTAATCTAAGCCATGCATCATTCATGGTGGAAATTTACAGCATGCCCATAGTGGACATTCGACGACGCATCTCACAATAAAAAGCTATACCAATAGTAAATAAAAGAGATGCCGAGGTGTTCATTGTCTGTTTGTCTTGTCATTTTGATGTGGGCTTGTTCCATGTCATCGGGCAGGAGGTACCCCGTTGGCGGTTCTCGATGGTATGTGTATGCTTACAATGACAAGAGCTTGCTTGGGACCTAAGTCGAGTAGCATGAGGTTTGGGTATTCGTACTTCACGGGACACGAGGTTTTCAACTTATGATTTGTCAAGCATATGCTTCGTAATTGTACTCGCATTAACTTTAACCACTCAAGATGCCTATGATGGGGGCAATAGACCTCAAAGCTAGTAAGTACCATAATTTTTGAAGGTTTATAAAACTTGCAATCCCTGCTTCCCTCTGCGAAGGGCCTTTCTTTTACTTTTATGTTGAGTCTCCACCTTCTACCTTTATGCACCGTCTAAGAGAGCATAGTTTCCATTCTGAGTTTAATGTACATAGTCCCAAAGTTTATCATTGATTGATACATGATTATGGTTTTGCTTGTTATTAAATTATTTGTATCTAGTCTCCCTCTTAAACTTGAAGGTGTCCTATGCATTTATGTTTTGTTATTCCATGAAGGACAAGCTGAAAACCACTTGATATGTTTTTCCATATGATTTGAACACACATTTGACTTTCATTGTTTCATTACTCATGATCTTTCATTTGTGTTTCTTTTCATGTTATAACATGGTTGCTAAGTTTTTATTGTCAAGATTATGTCTCTTATGCCCATGTTTTAAGTACTTTGATCCCAGCACTCAATGTTTTACATCGTTGATCAAGATTGTAATGGTGCATGTCACCTCAAAAATTATTCTTTTGTTATCACTTACCTACTCGAGGACGAGCAGGAGTTAAGCTTGGGGATGCTTGATACGTCTCAAATGTATCTATAATTTTTGATGCTCCATGCTTGTTTACGCACCATTTGCTTTGTGTTTTGTTACACTTCGTGACATTTTTATGCATTTTCTAGAACTAACCTACTAACGAGATCCCACAGTGCCAGTTCCCTGTTTTCTGCTATTTTGTGTTTTAAAAAAGCTACACAGGAAATATTCTCGGAATTGGGCGAAACAAAAGCCGAACCTCCTATTTTTACCGAAGCTTCGCGAAGACCAAAGATGAGACGGGGGTAGGCCAGGGGCCAGCCACACCATAGGGTGGCGCGGCCCAGCCCCTGGCCGCGCCACCAGGTGGTGAGGCCAGCTGGCCCACCTTCTGACGCTGCTCTTTCGCCTATATATTCCCCTCGACGGGAAAAATCTAAAGGATGGATCGCTTTTCCTCGAAACATACTGCAAGCCGCCGCCGTCACCGTCGCGAGATCGAGAGGATCCAGGAGCTATTCCCGGCACCCTGCCGGAGAGGGGAATCCCCGCCGAAGGCCGTCTCCACCACCATGGTCGCCTCCGGAGTTATGTGTGAGTAGTCAACCTTGGACTACGGGTCCAAAGCAGTAGCTAGATGGTCGTCTCCTCCGCCATGTGCTTCATGTTTAGATCTTGTGAGCTGCCCTACATGATCAAGATCATCTTTATGTAATTCTACATGTTGTGTTTGTTGGGATCCGATGAGTATTGGTACTATGTTAAGTTGATGTGCTGAATATTATCTTTTGTTATCTCTATGTTATTTATGATCTTGCATGCTCTCCGTTGCTAGTAGATATCTTGGCAGAGTAGATGCTAGTGACTCTAAGAGGGAGTATTTATGCTCGATAGTTGAGTTTATGCCTCTAGTAATCTGGGGGAGTGACAGAAACCTCTAAGGTTGTAGATGTGTTGTTGCCACTAGGGAAAAAACAACATTCTTGTGTCCAAGGACATTTGCTTTGTTTACTTTACGCACTTTGCTTAATGCAATTATCCGTTGTTCGTAACTTAATATATAATGTTTGCTCGGACGACATTCAGAGGGTGGATTATTAGTCATAGATGCAGTTGGATTACGGTCTATGTATTTTGTCGTAATGCCCAGAGTGAATCTCATAGTGATCCTCGTGACATATGTATGTTATCTTTGCTCTATCAATTGCCCAACTGTAATTTGTTTACCCAGCATATTGTTATTTATCTTATGGAGAGACACCACTAGTGAACTGTGGACCCCGGTCCAATTTCCTTTATATTGCTATTACCGTTTACTTTACTTGCTTATTTACATTCTCGCATACTATTACTTTTTACCACTCGATACGCTCAATCCTTTGTTTACAGCAAACCGGTGAGATTGACAACCTCATCATAAGTTGGGGCAAAGTTCTTGGTTGTGTTGTGTGCAGGTTCCATGTTGCTGCTGGTGCAAAGCAAAGCCCTGGATGAGGCGCCTTATAAATTGTCCAGAGCTGTCGCGAAGCTAGCAAGCATCACCTTCTGAAGTTTAGCTTTCTCCTACTGGTTCGATAAACCTTGGTTTCACAACTGAGGGAAGGCTTGCTGCTGTGCTCATCATATCTTCCTCTTGGGGTTCCCAATGGGGTGTAATCTATACGCCATCAGTGTGTCTCTCCAAAACAAACATGATGTGATCCAACCATTTATTGCAGCAAACAAAACAAAGAAAAACTAAAAGCAAAAATAAAGACGCTCCAAGAAAAACACATAGCATATGAAGCAATAAAAATATAGTGTCTTGAAAGGTGACCTGATTTTTGCCGATGAAGAGGGGGTCCCTTGGGGCATCCCCAAGCTTTGACGCTTGTACTTCTTGGATATTTATTGGGGTTTCATGGGCATCTCCAAGCTTGAACTTTTGTCCTTTTTTCATCTCATCTTATCATTCTCTTTTCCCTACACTTGAAAACTTCCTTCATACAAAACTTCACACAATTCTTATTAGCAACATTAGTGTAAGCACGATAGTAAATCCACCTTTTGGTTCAGTTCCAACTCAAGTACAACACATATTAACACATCAGCTACTGTAGCAACTTCCTCAATAAGTTCCATGATCAAAAGAACTCAAAAAGAAAAAGATCAAGAGGCAAATGCAAATAGTGGCAGAAATCTATCAAAACAGAATAGCTGGTAAAGATCGATTTTTTTGAAAATCTTCTGTTGCTCAAATCGAAAAGCGCGAAACTAATGAAAGTTAGATAATAACCTGGGGCATGTGCACAAGAAATCTCAGATCAAAAAGACATTCTGAGAACTTTCACGAATTTTTACGGTACAACGCAGGAATCTTACCTTCTTCCCCAAATCTTACCTTCTTCCAATTAGAGGTTCTTCTTGGCACAAAAACAAAATAAAAATGATAAGGGGAGGTCATTACAGTAGTAATAACTTCCAAGACTCAACAAAAATAAAAAGTACTGAAAAGAAAACATTGGGTTATCTCCCAAAAGTGCTTTTCTTTAACGCCTTTGAGCTAGGCGCGGTAATTTGAGAAGATGCTCACATAAACGTCGGAAAGAACTTGAAGCAAGAGAGAGCATCAAAAAGCAAATATGAAACAAATTTAAATCTAAACCACTTCCTATGAAAAAGAGTCTTGTAAAGAGACAAGTCATGAAAGCACAAAGCAACAAGCATAGGAAGGCAAAACAAGTGCAACTTCAAGAATTCCAACAAAAAGAGGGGAAACTTAATAATATTGAGATGCATAAAACCATGTTTCCCTCTCTCATAATAACTTTCAGTAGCATCATGAATAGAATTAAAAATATAACTATCACATAAAACATTCTTATCATGAGCCATATGCATAAAAGAATTAATACTCCCACATGAACATAGTCATTCTTAGTAATCGTAGTAGGAGCAAATTCAACAAAATAATTATTCTCATCACTATAATCATTAAAAATAGGAGGCATATTGTAATCATACCTTGTTTTCTCCTCAATAGTAGGTGAACTGAAAATATCACACTCATCATTGTAATCATCATAAGCAATAGAATAGCTATCTTCCAAAGTGTGTTCATATGTAAACATATCATCATTGGAAGGAACATGGATATCACTAATGGTACAACAATTATTAACATCAAATTTTTCAGAATTGGTACCAAAAAGATTTTCAATATCAAAAGTAGTGTGCTTTTCCCAATCATGATCACTACTATAGGTAACAGGCATAGGAATATCATTGAGTTCAGACTCATCAAAAACTATAATAGGAGCAACATGCTTAGGGGAAGATATCGTTTCCTCTCTCCTTTTACTCCTCTTCTTCTTCATCTTCTTCTTCTTATTATTCTCTTTAGGAGGGAGAGGCTTGAAAGGAAGCTTCTCCACATACCCTGGTTTAATGACAGAAACGATAAAATAAACTTTGGAGGATTCCTCCTTCTCATTAATAAGAACAAAACACATATTAGTCCTATCATATTTTGGTAAAGCATCTTCTTTTATAACATTTTGTATGTAAGTATTTGCGCAACAATTATCAAAGCAATTAAGATGGAAACCTTGAAGGAAACTATCCATATCAAAAACACTCATATCTACCAAAGAAGTTTTCCTCGATAACTCTTCACACCCCAAAAATAAAGTAAGCTCATCATGCTGATTGGGAGTGATCTTGTCATCACAATACAAACTTGTAGTACTCATTGGATTAGAAAGGCTACTATCATAGCTTGAACATTGGAAATTGAAATGACCCACTTTATAGCAAAGTTCACAAATAAAAGGATAGAGGGTACAAACCTTTTCACCAAGCTCATTTAGAGCTTTGTCCCACATTCTAGTTTCTTCACTCCTGTGCTGGATTGATACGTTGCAAACATATCTATAATTTTTGATGCTCCATGCTTGTTTTACACCAACTGTTATATGTTTTGTCTACACTTTGTGGCACTTTTATGATTTTTTGGGACTAACCTACTAATAGTTGCAAAAGTGCACAATGTTCTTGTTTTACACTTTAATGTGTAGGAATTACCAAGAATACAAGTGGAAACCTTGTTGGAGTCAAATTGGGACTTTCAAGAACTCTTTTTGAAGATGGTCACGTTACGGGTCGAAGACAGCGTCAAACGGAAAACTCTTCAACTACAAAGTTGTAGGGAATTTCACGTCAAACGTTCTGGACATAAAATTCACCTGATTCTGAGTCCAGACGGCCGAGTTAGGCCCGATCTAGTGTGGCCCAAGATGGGGAGACGGGAATCCGAGAGACTATATAAAGGAAGGAACCCTAGCTCGCGAGGGACACCTCCACCCACGAATTTGCAGCCAACAGAGCCACATTTTCGCCTCCCCCATGGATCTCATCTCCATGGGGGAGGGCTCCCATGAAGCCATGAAGGAAGGGGGCTAAGGGGCGGCGTCCCCCATGATGCCGACGGCGAGGGAGTCCCCCGCGCCGTCGCCGGCGCCGCCGCCCGCGCCCCTCGCTGCTCATCTCCACCATCTTCACCGCTATCTCCATCACCAACTCCTCCTATTATGCAGTGGTTCATCCTCCCACACACCTCTGTACCGTCCTATGTAAACATGGTGTTTGATGCTATAATATTTATCCTATGATCTATGTCATGTTTGCATAGTTTATTTGTTCTTAGATTGATTTGTTGAATGTCTTTGGTTCATTAGAGTTGTATGTTGATATGGTACTGTTCTTTGGTGTCCATTATATTTATGCGAGCATGGATTAAATATCTTAGGGTTAGTAGTATATGCAAAAGGAAGAGGGTAGTTCTGCCGGAGTGACAGAAACCTGAGGACGCGAACGGAAACGTTGCACGCATGGGAGTAAGAGGACCATTAACTTAAGGCTATGGTTGGGGAAACCTTAATGCATTGTTAGTAATTGCGGATGCTTGCTAACAATCCAGTCATATAGTACTTGTAATTCCAAGTAGTGAAGTGCATGTATATTTAGCCTCTCCCACATAGAAAACTGCATCAAAGATAATGATCCCGATTTATTCGCTAATTGAACTTAGACAAAGCCACTACTATTACCACCACTTTTCCACACTTATGGTACTATTAGTTTATGGTTACTTAGTATATTTTATTGCTGCAGCACTAACAATTACTTTCTTGTATTTATTATCTTGCAAAGCTATCTCTCATATCCGTATTGTTGCTCTAGTTTTATTTCCTATATAATACAAATGTTTAGTGTGCGTAGAGTTATATCAGTGGTTGATAGAACTTGAGAGTGTGGAAAATATAGAATCCCTAATTTATGTGTTGTATTGCTTGGACCCTTGTGGGGGTATATATAGAAGTACACGGGGTAGGTAGAGACTTAGAGTACAAGTAATGTAGAGTCCTAGTCTAATACTAACTCCTACACATACATGTATTATACTTCTAACATTCCCCCTCAGTCGTAGCGGGAGTGAAGCGGACGATTGCGACTGGATTTGAAGTCATGTGTTTCCATCGTCTTCTCCTCCGTGTCATCATCAACTGCGTCTCTGATGTGGGTCGGCACCTCTGGTGCCTTCCCGGTCTCTCCTCTCTTCCCTCCCGCAGTCACAGCGGGAGTGGCATGGACGCAAGTGATGACGCGGACGCTGTTGACTGGAGTTCTTGAGTTGCTGTAGACGGTGTTCTTGATGTCGATGTCGAGGTAGCCGATCATGATGTAGCCGTGGTTGAGGTTGTCGTGGTCGTTGTAGCCGTAGTGCCGGAGGCGCAAAAAAAATTGCGGGTTTTTGGCAGCGGCGGCAGCATAGCTGCGGCGGCGGCAGGTGTTCTGCGGCGGCGGCGGCGGGGTTTTAGGTGGCGGCGGCAGGTGTTCTGCGGCAGCGGCGAGGTTTTAGGCGGCGGCGGCAGCGGTTCTGCGGCGGCGGCGGGTCTTGTCGTAGGCGGCGGCGGCGGTGATCGAAGATCACAGCGGCAGCGGGTCTTGTCGTAGGCGGCGGCGGCGATCGAAGATCACGGTGCCGGCGGGTCTTGTCGTAGGCGGCGGCGATCAAAGATCACGGCGGCGGCGAAAAACCACGTTGATGTAGACCTTGACGATGTTTTTGTTGGCGATGTAGAACTTGACGAAAATCTTAATGTAGTCGTACAGCTTGACGTTGATGTTTGAGTCGGTGATGTTCGGCTTGATGTAGTGCAGATCTTGATGTCGGTGAAATTATGCGCAGATCTTGATGTCAATTGTGCGAGTCGGCAGGGTATTGACGAAGCTCCGCCCGGTTAGACGTGTTTGTAGAAGCTGGATTATCCCTTGTTTCTCCTAAGAGCTGCTGGCGTGCCTGGCCACATGCGAACACGGCCATGAGCTCGTGACTCCTTCATGCAGGGAACCGGCCACGCGCGGCGCACGCGCAGTCGTTGACTTCATGTAGATCGGCCAGGACTTTTTGTTTGGCCTGGCTAGAGGCAGCCACATTACGCACATCGGCATATGTGGACTGGACCAACGCTGTGAAGCTCGAACCGCGCGGAGGACGATGAGTAGCTACGCACGCAGCCGGCCAATGCCGAGTCGCTGTATGCGGGAGGTTCCGACGCGGCACTTCATGTTGTTGGAGTAGACAGCGATCTTGCGCCGGATCACCGATTTCTGCTTTGATCTTTGCTGGTGGTGGATCGTGGGATAAAAGGGATTTATTCGTGGCTAAATAGATCTAATCTAAAAACCAAAATCTTGAAATTTAGCTAATCTAAAGAACCAATCCGATCATTGCTCGAGATCGGGTGCTGCGCCCCCGAGGAGAGATCTCCTCGGGGGCAGCGCAGATGCGGAAGTGGTGAGGAACCCTAGGATCGGCGTCGTGAGACAAACCGCTCTGATACCATGTGGAAAATATAGAATCTCTAATTTCTGTGTTGTATTGCTTGGACCCTTGTGGGGGTATATATAGAAGTACACGGGTTAGGTAGAGACTTAGAGTACAAGTAATGTAGAGTCCTAATCTAATACTAACTCCTACACGTACATGTATTATACTTCTAACAGAGAGAACATTTATCCTACCTTTAGCTCCTCGTTGGGTTCGACACTCTTACTTATCAAAAAGGCTACACACGATCCCCTATACTTGTGGGATATCAAGACCTTTTATGGCGCCGTTGCCGGGGAGCAATAGCGTATGGGTGAATATTTTTATATGCACTTGTTTGCTTTATCTCTAAGTAGTTTTTACTTCCAGTTTTAAGTTGTTCTCTATCTTAGTATGGATAGGGAATGTGAATTACAAAAAAGAAATAGTAATACTTGTTACCTAAAAACGTTTTCAAAAAGGAAAGTGATTGGAAAGATGAGTAATGGTTAAGTGGGGGTCGACCTTGAACACTTGTGTTCATGCCTATGAAACCGAAACAAATCTTTCGATGGAAGCTTTTCAGTTAAAAACTTATATATATTATGTATATTGTACATATTCCTTTTGTACCATAAAAGTAAAGTGATAATTGTAGTTCCTAGTTACTTGGAAGTTGATAGTTTTGCTTTGCTGTCCAAAAACAAATTTTCTGTGCTTCACCATATAAAATGTTTAAAATCACCAGAACGTGATATTGACCTGAAATTTCTTGAGTGCAACGTAATGCTTATTATCTTTCTTTTATTAGACTAACTTTTTCTGATTTGAGTTACGTAGCTGTCTCAAAAAATTCGATTTTCACTGACTGTTCTGTTTAGACAGATTTCTGTGCTTCACTATAAAAAATTCATGAAAAAATCTCAGAATAGTTTTTTGATCTGAATTTTTTTTTGCATAAACCTGAGATTATGATCTGTCTTTCTTTAGTTTGGAGTTTTTCGATTTGAGCTACCTAACTATCTCGTTGAGTGTCATCTTTACAGACTGTTCAGTTTTGACAGATTTCTTAGTTTATTCAATAGTGTACTTGGTGTTATTAGTTTCATTAGTTTTTCGACGAACGACGGAAATCATGAATACCTTAGTATATATAGTGGCTAATGTTGAGTTTAGATTATGAAACTTGTCAATGCTTGAATATGAGTGGATTTTACTTAATGAGTACTAACCCTACTAATGAGTTTTGTGAAGTTTTATGTGGATGTAGCTTATTAGTTCTAATCAATATGGTGATATGAGATGAATAAGAAGACACAAGAGCTCAAGCTTGGGGATGTTTAGGTGCATCCCAAGAACATGTCCAAGAAGATACAATCATCTAAGCTTGGGGATGCCCGAGTCATCCCCCTATTCATCAACTAACATGAAGTTGTCTCCTTCATACTCTATATTACCCATCCACATGATATATATTGTGTTAACTTGTATTATAGTTACTTTTATATGTCTTGGTTTTATATTCTTTAATTTTATTAGGCTCTTTATTTTGTTTTTATTGCTTCTTTACTTTCACTTATAAATTGAAAACAACAAAAATAGTTTCTTTTGTTTTGCTTCTTTGTTTGGTTCTCTATTTTGTGCCTAGCTGAAAGGCGTTAAAGAAAAAGCACTCTTGGGAGATAACCCATGTTTTCTTTTAGTACTTTTTCTTTTATTTGAGTCTTGGAAGTTATTACTACTATAATGACCTCTCCTTATCATTTTTATTTCGTTGTTGTACCAAGAAGAACCTCTAATTTGAGGGAGGTAAGATTTGGGGAAGTTGCTGTCCTAAAACAGATTTCGGTGCTGCACCATAAAAATTCGTGACAATTCTCAGAATATCTTTTTGACCTGCGATTTCTTGTGCATATGCCCCAGGTTATATCCAAACTTTCATTAGTTTTGCATTTTTCAATTTGAGCAACATAAGGTCCTCGAAAAAATCAACCTTTGTCAGCTGTTCAGTTTTGATAGATTTCTGCCACTATTTGTGTTTGCCTCTCGATCGCTTTCTTTTTGAGTTCTTTTGATCACGGAGCTTTTGAGGAAGTTGCTACAGTAGTATATACCTAATATGTGGTGTTTTTTAGTTGAAACCTGAACCAAAAAGGGTTGATCTACTGTTATGCTTATGCTAACGTTGCTAATAGAATTGTGTTAAGTTTTGTATGAAGAAAGTTTTCAAGTGTAGGGATTGGAGAATGATGAGATGAGATGAAGAATAGACAAAAGCTCAAGCTTGGGGATGCCCATGTCACCCCAAGAAATATCCAAGAGGTACAAGCGTCAAAGCTTGGGGATGCCCCCGAGGCACCCCTTCTTCATCGGCAAAAATCAGGTCACCTTTCAACACACTATATTTTTATTGCTTCATGCACTATGCGTTTTTCTTGGAGCGTCTTTACTTTTTGCTTTCAGTTTTCTTTTGTTTTGTTTGCTGCAATAAATGGTTGGACGCCAACAAATTTATTTTGGAGGAGATGTACTCGCTTTTCATTTGCCAAGAACACTCTAGTTTTTACTCTTATCGTTCCACGAGTGTTCTCTTTTTCTAGAACTGTGTTTCGCTTTCATTTTTCGCCATGATTTTTGTTCAGATCTTATTTTATCTTTGCATCAAGGTGTATTTGGACCTCTGGTATATGTTGGTATTCATCAAAAGAGTTGTTTAAAAAAAGGTTCGAATGGTGTTGGAAAAGGGAAAAAGTTTCATGCAAAAAAGTTATACAAAAAGGAGCTTGTTTAGACTACGGCTTAGACTTTTTCATGCCATGCTTGATGTCGTTTTGATAGTATGCTTAGTGATTTTTGCTATAGCATGACTTGTCTCAAATGACTGAGATTGCTTAATGAGCCTTTGAAAAAATCATGCATTGTTTTTATTATATGGAAGCATTTATTTGGTTTTCTCCTTGATGCTTTATTTGGGTTGACTTGGCGCATGCTTATAACATGTTTGACTCTTACAAAGTCGCCATAAGCCTCTAAGATCATTTGGTTTTTGACTTGTGATGCCATTTTATGCTTCTCTTAATGATGTTTTATCGCTATGCATGATTATGGCCGTTATTGCTCTCTTAGTTGGTCGCTCCCAGTCTTTTGCTAGCCCTCACTTTGTACTGAGTATGAGCTCTACTCGTGCATCCAACTCCCAAAAACCAAGTTATTCCAATGTGTCCATTATAAATTCCTATGCATGGTATTTGCAAGCCATTCCAAGTAAATTTTCATGTGCTACCTTTCAGAAAACCTTCAAAACACTTCTCGTTTTGTGACACTGTTTTTAGCTCATAGGGACGTAGTGGTCGGATTTGCTATCTTCCATATTATATTATTCCAAAAAGAAAAAAGAAAAAGAAAAAAGGCACTCCTCCATGGTATGTGAATGTTGGTGGGCACCCGATGGAATCGGTTAGCCATGGTTTGTGAAAGGAAAAAAGGTGGGGAGGAGTGCCAAGCTTTATAAAAGAGCACCAAAGTGCCAATCCCTCTCTCAAAAACTTGCTTACTTTTTGTATGGAAGATAGTAAGAACCCCATTGCTAGTCGTTGACAAAGACAACCACCTCTCAAAACCCAGTTTTTATCTCTCTGTTTTACAAATGAAAAGCTCAAGCACATGTTTAATCACTGCTTCCCTCTACGAAGGGCCTTTCTTTACTTTTATGTTGAGTCTTCACCTTCTACCTTTATGCACCATCTAAGAGAGCATAGTTGCCACTCTGAGTTTAATGTGCATAGTCCCAAAGTTTATCATTGATTTATGATTATGGTTTCACTTATTCTTAAATTATTTGTATCTAGTCGCCCTTTTAAACTTGAAGGTGTCCTATGCATTTATGTTTTGCTATTCCATGAAGGACAAGCTGAAAATCACTTGTTATGTTTTTCCATATGATTTGAACACACGTTTGACTTTCATTGTTTCATTATTCATGATATTGCGTTTGTGTTTCTTTTCATGTTATAATATGGTTGCTAAGTTTTTATTGTCAAGATTATGTCTCTTATGCCCATGTTTTAAGTTCTTTGATCCCAGCACTCAATGCTTTACTTAGATGATCAAGATTATGATGGTGCATGTCACCTCAAAAATTATTATTTTGTTATCACTTACCTACTTGAGGACGAGCAGGAGTTAAGCTTGGGGATGTTGATACGTTGCAAACGTATCTATATTTTTTGATGCTTCATGCTTCTTTTACACCAACTGCTATATATTTTGTCTATACTTTGTGGCACTTTTATAATTTATTTGGACTAACCTACTAATAGTTGCAAAAGTGCACAATGTTCTTGTTTTACACTTTAATGTGTAGGAGTTACCAAGAATACAAGTGGAAACCTTGTTGGAGTCAAATTGGGACTTTCCAGAAATCTGTGTCAGAACTCTTTTCGAAGATGGTCACGTTACGGGTCGAAGACAGCGTCAAACGGAAAACTCTTGAACTACAAAGTTGTAGGGAATTTCACGGCAAACATTCTGGACATAAAATTCACCTGATTCTGAGACCGGATGGCCGAGTTAGGCCCGATCTAGTGTGGCCCAAGATGGGGAGACGGAATCCGAGAGACTATATAAAGGAAGGAGCCCTAGCTCGTGAGGGACACCTCCACCCATGAATTTGCAGCCACGAGAGCCACGTTATCGCCTTCCCCATGGATCCCAACTCCATGGGGGCGGGCTGCCATGAAGCCATGAAGGAAGGGGGCTAAGGGGCGGCGTCCCCCATGATGCGGGCGGCGAGGGAGTCCCCCGCGCCGTCTCCGGGGCCGCCGCCGCCCGCGCCCCTCGCTGCTCATCTCCGCCATCTTCACCGCTATCTCCATCACCAACTCCTCCTATTATACAGTGGTTCATCCTCCCACACAACTCTGTACCGTCCTATGTAAACATGGTATTTGATGCTATAATATTTATCCTATGATCTATGTCATGTTTGCATAGTTTATTTGTTCTTAGATTGATTTGTTGAATGTCTTTGGTTCATTAGAGTTGTATGTTGATATGGTACTGTCCTTTGGTGTTCATTATATTTATGCGAGCATAGATTAAACATCTTAGGGTTAGTAGTATGTGCAAAAGGAAGAGGGTAGTTCTGCCGAAATGACAGAAACCTGAGGACGCGAACCGGAATATTGCACGTATGGGAGTAAGAGGACCATTAACTTAAGGCTATGGTTGGAGAAACCTTAATGCATTGTTAGTAATTATGGATGCTTGCTAACAATCCAATCATATAGTACTTGTAATTCCAAGTAGTGAAGTGCATGTATATTTAGCCTCTCCCACATAGAAAACTGCATCGAAGACAATGATCCCGATTTATTCGCTAATTGAACTTAGACAAAGCCACTACTATTACCACCACTTTTCCACACTCATGGTACTGTTAGTTTATGGTTACTTAGTATATTTTATTGCAGCAGCACTAACAATTACTTTCTTGTATTTATTATCTTGCAAAGCTATCTCTCATACCCGTATTGTTGCTCTAGTTTTATTTCCTAGATAATACAAATGTTTAGTGTGCGTAGAGTTGTATCAGTGGTTGATAGAACTTGAGAAAACATTTATCCTACCTTTAGCTCCTCATTGGGTTCGACACTCTTACTTATCGAAAAGGCTACACACGATCTCCTATACTTGTGGGATATCATGGATACAATAGTCTTCTTTGATGTGGTTCTTTTCACAAGGTCTAAGTGCTCCACAGAAATTAACATGCTTATAAGAAATAGTATTTTTAGAAGTTTGAGCATGTTTATTGCAATCATCAATAATAATATCACTTTCCATGCAAATGTCTTTAAAAGGATCATGATACACGTCCCAATTTCCTTTAGGACCATTAATATGAGAAGCAAAGGCTCTAAAGCAATCAACCATAATTTGAGAATCAAGGCCATATTTAGCACTGAGCTCTTGAAAATCAGCAGTTTTAGCAAAAGACTTAATGCAATCATACTCATAGTTTATACCTGATTCTTTACCTTTGTCACAATCCCAATCTTCAATATTGCTTTGAATTGTTTCAAGCAGATCCCACTTGGCGTCAACCTCCTTGCTTGTGAAAGACCCCTCAAAACAGGCATCTAGATAGTCCCTGTAATGTCCTGAAAGCCTTGCATAAAAATTATTAATAACAATATTATGGGGAGTTCATGAATGGGACATTTGAGCATTAGTGACTTCAATCTTCCCAACTCTTGGGCAATGCTTTCTCCATCATGAGGATGAAAATTATAAATATAATTCCTATCTTTATAAACCTCACTAGAAGGATAGAATTTAGAATAAAAGAGAGGTACAATTTCCTCCCAGCCAATAGATCGGCCATCCTTCAGCGTCTTATACCATTCCGCTGCTCTGCTCTTCAATGATAAAGAGAATAGCTTCCTCTTAACTTCACTTGTTGAAATACCTACGCACTTGAACAACTCGCATAATTCATGTATAAGAGCAAATGATCACCAGGATGGACAATTCCATCCCCTAAATAGCAGCTATTCATAGCACGTTCAATAATTTTCATAGGTATTTTAAAAGGATGAGGATCACAAACATCATTAAAATTATCACATATGGGAGATAAAATATCATCAGAGCGAATTTTCAATACGAAAGCTGGAGAACAAAAAATATCATGTTTATCAAAACCAGCTTCCTTAAGCTTAGACTTTTCTATATCATTGGCAATAACAGTGTTCAAATAATTCATACAAATAACATTGCTACTAGCATGCAAATAAAGCTCCAAAGGTTTTTCAATTTTCTCTTCAAACACTTGAAGTCCTAACTCATGAAAAATACTATAAAACTCTTTGTTTTCCATTAAGCCTAACTAGTGAAAATAAAAACAAGAAACAAAAAGATATAATTGCAGAATCTAAAGGGAATAACTTCGAGCACCCACACACGAGGATGTGAGTACCTTTTACCTTACCTCCTCAGCAACGGCGCCAGAAAAGAGCTTGATGTCTACGCACGCTTCTATTCTTGTAGACAGTGTTGGGCCTCCAAGTGCAGAGGTTTGTAGAACAGCAGCAAGTTTCCCTTAAGTGGATCACCCAAGGTTTATCGAACTCAGAGAGGAGGAGGTCAAAGCTATCCCTCTCAAGCAACCCTGCAATTACGATACAAGAAGTCTCTTGTGTCCCCAACACACCCAATACACTTGTCAGATGTATAGGTGCACTAGTTCGGTGAAGAGATAGTGAAATACAAGTAATATGGATGATTATAAGTAGTAAATACAATCTGAAATAAATATCGCTACGAGCAAACATGTAACAAAACTAAATGTAAATGGTGTTTCAATGCTTAGAAACAAGGCCTAGGGATCATACTTTCACTAGTGGACACTCTCAACAAAGATAACATAATTGAACACATAAATATCTATCTTCACTATGCTACTCTAAACTATTCTCCAATGGATAACGAACACTAATCATGTGTAGGGCTACAAAGCACTCCTCAAAGTTCGCATTTCCCCAAACTAGATTGCCCCACACTATCACCTTGAGCGCACTAGATGGTTCCAACAAACACCAATAATTTATAGAGACACTAGCCAAAGAGACAAACATAATGCGCACACTGTCATCCTTCACATCATGGTACAAGGTGTCTCTGGAGATTACAATAATAAAGCACTCGATTAGCATAATATATGAAGAATAGCATCTACCAATTCAACTAGATACAAAGCTCATGATCACATATAGATCACATCATGGGAGAGAGAGGTGAACCACATAGCTACCGGTAGAGCCCTCAGCCCCGGGGGAGAACTACTCCCTCCTCATCATGGGAGACAACAACGTCGATGGAGATGGTGGTGAAGTCAATGAAGACGACGGTGGAGTCGATGGAGATGGCTCCGGGGGTGATAGGTCTCCAACGTATCTATAATTTTTGATGCTCCATGCTTGTTTTTACACCATTTGTCTATTGTTTCGTTACACTTCGTGGCACTTTTATGCATTTTCCGGAACTAACCTATTAACGAGTTGCCACAGTGCCAGTTCTCTGTTTCTGCTGTTTTTGTGTTTCAGAAGTGATACACAGGAAATATTCTCGGAATTGGACGAAACAAGTTCCTGAAGTCTTATTTTACCCGGAAGCTTCCAGAGATCCGAAAAGGAGTAGGAGGTGGGCCACCAGGGGCCCACATGCCTAGCTGGCGCGGCCAGGGGCCTGGCCACGCGAGCCTGGCGTGAGGCCGCCTGGTCCCTCCTCTGACATCGCCCCTTCACCTATAAAGACCCCCCGACGGAAAAAACCTAAACACTCGATCAATTTTCCAGAACACATCACGATCCGCCGCCGCCGTCGACCCGAAGATCGGGAGGGTCCAGAAGCTCTTCCCGGCACCCTGCCGGAGAGGGGAATCGCCACCGGAGGTCTTCTTCATCGCCATGCTTGCCTCCGAAGCGATGAGTGAGTAGTCTACCTTGGACTATGGGTCCATAGCAGTAGCTAGATGGTTGTCTTCTCCACCATGTGCTTCATGTTTAGATCTCATGAGCTGCCCTACATGATTGAGATCACCGTTATGTAATTCTACATGTTTGGTTTGTTGGGATCCGATGAATATTGGTGTTTATGATTAAGTTGCTGTACTGAATATTATCTTTTGTTATCTCTATGTTGTTTATGATCTTGCATGCTCTCCGTTGTTAGTAGCTATCTTGGCCGAGTAGTTGCTAGTGACTCCAAGAGGGGGTATTTATGCTCGATAGTGGGTTCATGCCTCTATTTAATCTGGGGGAGTGACAGAAACCTCTAAGGTTGTAGATGTGCTGTTGCTACTAGGGAGAAAACAACATTCATATGCTCAAGGGCATATGCTTTGTTTACATTACACACTTTGCTTAATGCAATTATCCGTTGTTCGCAACTTAATACTACTGGGGTGTTCGGATTGATATCCCCGGGAGTGGATTATTAGTCATAGATGCAGTTGGATGGCGGTCTATGTATTTTGTTGTAATGCCCAGAGTAAATCTCATAGTGATCTTCTTGACATATCACGTTTATCTTTATTCTATCAATTGCCCAACTGTAATTTGTTTACCCAGCATGTGTTATTTTATCTATGGAGAGACACCACTAGTGAACTGTGGACCCCGGTCCTATTTACATCATATTGCTATCACCTGTTTACTTTACTCGTACTGTTTACTTTACTCGCATACTATATTATTTTCCACTCGATACACTCATAACCTTTGTTTCAAGCAAACCGGTGAGATTGACAACCTCATCGCAAGTTGGGAACAAAGTACTTGGTTGTGTGTGTGCAGGTTCCGCATCACCTTTAGTCGTTTGTCTCTCCTCTCCAAGATCGACATACCTTGGTTTCTTAACTGAGGGAAAACTAGCTGCTATACTCATCATACCTTCCTCTTGGGGTTCCCAACGGGCTGGTTATCCACCACGCACAAGGACCGTCTGCTCCCACGTTAACCACACGCAGCAGCTAATTTTCGGGCGCCATTGCCGGGGAGGAAGTAGAAGACTTCTGCGAGGGGAGTTTTCGCACGCACATCCTTTACTTTGTTATTGTTTTGCTTTACTTTATTTATTTTACCTGCATCGTTTTATATCAAAAACCCAAAAAATTAGAATCCTTGGTAGTTGTTATTTCTTTACTTTAGTTTATCATGTTGATCCCTAAGTACATTCTGGAGGACCTCTCAGTAGGTAGTGGTTCGATTATTGGCAAAAGTAACATTGAGGAGTTCTTTAATCACATTAGTATGCATGAGGAAGTTGAGGAGAAATCTTTGGTTGAGCTAGCTCCTAGTATTGAAGTTGCTTCTGCTTATTTGATTCACATGTTAGAAGCTAGTTTTGCTAGTCTTAATCCTTTTATGCAATACATGTTCCTTAAGCTTCATGAAATTGAGGATCCCGAAAAGAAAGCTTTTATCTTGGAAACTTTGCGCATAGAATTTAGATATGTTGCAATTGAGGCTAGGAAAGTTTTTAAGAAGTTTAATAAGCTTGGCTCGCCTGTTGAAATTGTTGGTACACCCAATGAAGAATCTAAATTGCCAATACTTTGTAAGCTTGTAGGAATTCATAATGCCTTGGTAGCTAATACTAGTTGGATTTGTCCTGAAAATCTTTTTGATGAAAATAGTGTACCAAAGCGTGACTACAAGGGATATGCAAAACCTCAATTGGATAGTATTCATTTCTTTATTCCTATAGTGGATCCTGATCCCCCTTTCTTTATTACTTGATTCGCAAATTTTCTGCGCCTAGCTCAAAGGCGTTAAAGAATAGCACTCTTGGGAGATAACCCAATGTTTTCTTTTCAGTACTTTTTCTTTTATTTGAGTCTTGAAAGTCATTACTACTGTAATGACCGCTCCTTATCCTTTTTATTTCGTTTTTGTGCCAGGAGAAGCCTCTAATTTGAGCGAGGTAAAGATTTGGGGACGTTGCTGTCCTGAAACTGTTTTCGGTGCTGCACCGTAAAAATTTGTATAAATTCTCTGTTTATCTTTTGGACCTGCGATTTCTTGTGCATATGTCCCAGGTTATATCCAAACTTTTGTTAGTTGAACACTTTTTGATTTGAGCAACAGAAAACCCCTCAAAAATTCGACCTTTGTCAGCTATTCAGTTTTGACAGATTTCTGCCAATATTTGTGTTTGCCACTTTATCGCTTTCTTTTGAGTTTTTTTTATCCTGGAACTTTTAGAGAAGTTGTTACAGTAGTATTTGCTATTTATGTGGTGGTTTTGAGTTGAAACCTGAAGCAAAAAGAGGTTGATTATATGTTATGCTTACACTAATGTTGCTAATTGAATTGTGTTTAGTTTTGTATGAAGGAAGTTTTCAAGTGTAGGGATTGGAGAATGATGAGATGAGTTGAAGAATGGACAAAAGCTCAAGCTTTGGGATGCCCATGCATCACCCCAAGAAATATCCAAGAAGTACAAGCGTCAAAGCTTGGGGATGCCCCCGAGGCACCCCTTCTTCATCGGCAAAAATCAGGTCACCTTTCAAAACACTATATTTTTATTGCTTCATGCACTATGTGTTTTTCTTGGAGCGTCAGCAGGCCCGGTCCTAAGATTTCAGGGGCCCGGGGCGAAACTAAAATTTTAGACCCCATTATAGAACTTTTAAATAATATAATCTATACATGCTATCAATAAAAATTTAGAGTGTATCTTATTGCAATATTTATATCAAATACGTTTACATATTACCTTAAAATTTCCTCCTCACACTTCTAGATGTGAAGTTCTCATCTTGATTTCTTGAAGTGCTCGTGTTACTCTTCAAAAATTTGTAAAGAGCTCCTCTTTATAATTCTATCAACTCATTTGTTTTTCTTCTTCGTTTTCTTTTCGCACTACCAGATGGGAACTTCTTTGGTGGCATAAGGCCCTTCTTAGATGCCATAACCACGCTGAAAATAAATAGACAATTACTAATTAAATTTACATTAGCAAATTAGGGTATGGACTACATAGAAAATTAGAGAGATATCGGGTTACCTTCAGGAACCGTCGAGGCGCCGACTGCGTTGGTGCCTTGGGGCCTTGGGGGACTACCGGATAGCAGTTGGAGACCATCTGGGCGGAAGGACTCAGCGTCAGCCAGCTATCAACTCAACAAGATCTAGGCGACCGCCGACCGGCGATAGAAGGAGAAGGGCGACGGCGGGCGTGCGTCCGTGCGTGGCTGCCTGGATGGTTGCGTTGGAGACTCCCGAATCCCGATCGTGCACGGTGGAACGCAAACAGGCAAAGGACTCGAGCGATTATCTCCTCCGGTCCACATGACTGCGTACAGGAACGATAATTTGGGGCCCGCTCTAGCCCAACTCCAAAGCTTTTGTCCACAGATGGGTAACGATATGGGCTAAATACTACAGAGTATAAACCTGCGGGGGGCCCCTGATTTTTTTGGACCCGGGGCGGCTGCCCCTCCCGCCCCCCCCCTTGGGCCGGGCCTGAGCGTCAGTTGTTTTAGTTTTCTTAGTTGGTTTAGTTTGTTTGTTTGCTGCAATAAATGGTTGGACCCCAACAAATTTCCTTTGGAGGAGATGTACTCGTTTTCATTTGCAAAGAACGCTCTAGTTTTCACTCTTATTAAAAATCGAGCGTTCTTCTTTTTCTGCTACTGCTTTTGGTTTTCGTTTTCGCCTTGATTTGCGTTCAGACCTTGTCATATCTTTTCATCAAGGTGCATTTTTGCCTCTGATCTTTATTGGTTTTTCATCAAAAGAGGTGTTTATAAAAATTTCAAATGGTGTTGGAAAAGAGAAAAAGCTTTGTGCAAAATAGTGGTACAAGAAGGAGCTTGTGTAGACTGCAGCTTAGGCTTTTTCATGTCATGCTTGATGTCTTTTTGATAGTATGCTTAGTGGTTTTACTGTAGCATGACTTGTCTCAAATAACTGAGATTGCTTAATGAGCCTTTGAAAAAATCATGCGTTGTTTTTATTGTATGGAAGCATTATTTTGGTTTTCTCCTTGATGCTTTATTTGGGTTGACTTGGCGCATGCTCACACATGTTAGACTCTTACAAAGTCGCCAATAGCCTTCATGATCATTTAGTTTTTGACTTTTGATGCCATCTTATGCTTCTTTTAATGTCGCTTTGTCGCTTTGCATGATTATGGCCATTACTGCTCTCTTAGTTGGTCGCTCCCAGTCTTTTGCTAGCCCTCGCCTTGTACTGAGTATGAGCTCTACTCGTGCATCCAACTCCTAAAAGCCAAAGTTTTCCAAAGTGTCCACCATACATACCTACTAGCAATTTGCTATTCCAAGTAAATTTGACTTGCTTTTATTTTCTCTTCAAATTAAACTCTTACCAGTGTTATGCGAAATTCGGTCAGTAAAGCTCTCACGAACCGGAAGGCACACTTTACTTTTTCCTGTTCTTAAAAATTTGACATTGTGGTCTCTTATGTTGAGTTGTTATGCTTGCAAGTTGTAAGTTGGATTCTAGCCCATCCATGCTGTCATGGGGCAAGCTTTCAACATTGCACTTCTTATTTGAGTTGATATCGTGATCTTTTGTTTATGGATGCCCGCGGTGTGAAATGAATTGGGAATCTTGTGGGGATCATGGAGTTTGTATATGTGTTAGGGAAACGCCGGGCCGCCAATCTAAGCCATGCATAATTCATGGTGGAAATTTGCAGCATACCCATGGTGAACATTCGACGACGCATCTCACAATAAAAAGCTAAACAAAAGGCAAATAAAAGAGATGTCGAGGTGTTCATTGTCTGCTTGTCTTGTCATTTTGGTGTGGGCTTGTTCCATGTCATCGGGCACGGAGGTACCCCATTGGCGGTTCTCAATGATATGCATATACTTACAATGACAAGAGCCTTGCTTGGGACTCTAAGTAAAGTAGCATGAGGTTTGGGTACTCGTATTCACGGGGCACGAGGTCTTCAACTTATGATTTGTCAAGCATATGCATCATAATTGTTCTCGCATTAACTTTAACCATTCAAGATGCTTATGATGGGGGCAATGAGAGCTCAAAGCCGGTAAGTACCATAATTTTTGAAGGTTATAAAACTTGCAATCACTGCTTCCCTCTGTGAAGGGCCTTTCTTTTACTTTTATGTTGAGTCACCACCTTCTTTCTTTATGCACCATAAGAGAGCATAGTTGTCATTCTTAGTGTGATATGCATTGTCCCAAAGTTCATTGATTGATTCATATTGTTGGTTTCAGTTGTTCTTAAATTATTTGTATCTAGTCGCCCTCTTAAACTTGAAGGTGTCCTATGCATTTATGTTTTGCTCTCTTTGAAGGATAAACTGAAAACCATTTGTATGTTTTTCCTTATGATTTGAACACACGTTTGACTTTCATTGTTTCATTTTCATGATCTTTTGTTTGTGTTCATTTGCATGTTTACAACATGGTTGTTAAGTTTCTTATTGTCAAGATTATATCTTCATGCCCATGTTTTAAGTTCTTATGATCCCAGCTCACCAATGCTTACATATATGATCAAGATTGTGTAGGTGCATGTCACCTCAAAAATTATTCTTTGTTATCACTTACCTACTCGAGGACGAGCAGGAGTTAAGCTTGGGGATGCTTGATACGTCTCCAACGTATCTATAATTTTTGATGCTCTATGCTTGTTTTTACACAATTTGTCTATTGTTTCGTTACACTTCGTGGCACTTTTATGCATTTTCCGGAACTAACCTATTAATGAGTTGCCACCGTGCCAGTTCTCTGTTTTCTGCTGTTTTGTGTTTCAGAAGTGATACACAGGAAATATTCTCGGAATTGGACGAAACAAGTTCCTGAAGTCTTATTTTACCCGGAAGCTTCCATAGATCCGAAGAGGAGTAGGAGGTGGGCCACCAGGGGCCCACACGCCTAGCTGGCGCGGCCAGGGGCCTGGCCGCGCGAGCCTGGCGT
Organism: Dactylis glomerata; assembly: GCA_007115705.1. Taxonomy (NCBI): domain Eukaryota; kingdom Viridiplantae; phylum Streptophyta; class Magnoliopsida; order Poales; family Poaceae; genus Dactylis; species Dactylis glomerata. The sequence goes on along the minus strand of QXEO01002016.1, from coordinate 5,473 downwards.
GAGGCCGCTTGGTCCCTCCTCTGACATCGCCCCTTCGCCTATAAAGACCCCCCGACGGAAAAAACCTAAACACCCGATCAATTTTCCAGAACACATCGCGATCCGCCGCCGCCGTCGACCCGAAGATCGGGAGGGTCCAGAAGCTCTTCCCGACACCCTGCCGGAGAGGGGAATCGCCACCGGAGGTCTTCTTCATCGCCATGCTTGCCTCCGGAGCGATGAGTGAGTAGTCTACCTTGGACTATGGGTCCATAGCAGTAGCTAGATGGTTGTCTTCTCCACCATGTGCTTCATGTTTAGATCTCATGAGCTGCCCTACATGATTGAGATCACCGTTATGTAATTCTACATGTTTGGTTTGTTGGGATCCGATGAATATTGGTGTTTATGATTAAGTTGTTGTACTGAATATTATCTTTTGTTATCTCTATGTTGTTTATGATCTTGCATGCTCTCCGTTGTTAGTAGCTATCTTGGCCGAGTAGTTGCTAGTGACTCCAAGAGGGGGTATTTATGCTCGATAGTGGGTTCATGCCTCTATTTAATCTGGGGGAGTGACAGAAACCTCTAAGGTTGTAGATGTGCTGTTGCTACTAGGGAGAAAACAACATTCATATGCTCAAGGGCATATGCTTTGTTTACATTACACACTTTGCTTAATGCAATTATCCGTTGTTCGCAACTTAATACTACTGGGGTGTTCGGATTGATATCCCTGGGAGTGGATTATTAGTCATAGATGCAGTTGGATAGCGGTCTATGTATTTTGTTGTAATGCCCAGAGTAAATCTCATAGTGATCTTCTTGACATATCACGTTTATCTTTATTCTATCAATTGCCCAACTGTAATTTGTTTACCCAGCATGTGTTATTTTATCTATGGAGAGACACCACTAGTGAACTGTGGACCCCGGTCCTATTTACATCATATTGCTATCACCTGTTTACTTTACTCGTACTGTTTACTTTACTCGCATACTATATTATTTTCCACTCGATACACTCATAACCTTTGTTCAAGCAAACCGGTGAGATTGACAACCTCATCGCAAGTTGGGAACAAAGTACTTGGTTGTGTGTGTGCAGGTTCCGCATCACCTTCAGTCGTTTGTCTCTCCTCTCCAAGATCGACATACCTTGGTTTCTTAACTGAGGGAAAACTAGCTGCTATACTCATCATACCTTCCTCTTGGGGTTCCCAACGGGCTGGTTATCCACCACGCACAAGGACCGTCTGCTCCCACGTTAACCACACGCAGCAGGGGGCACTTCCCCGTCCCGGCAGGGTACCGGAACAGAGACTTCTGTCCCCCAAAATTGGTCTTCGACGACGGCGGCGCTGCGGAACCTTACTATGAAAAACACTGACTGATTTAGGGTTTTCACATCGGAGGCTTCTTATAGGCGAAGGGGCGATGTCAGAGGGCAGCCAGGGGCCCCACACCTGGTGGTGGCGCGGCCAGGGGGCACCCGCGCCACCCTATGGTGTGCCAGCCTCCTGGCCCCCCTCCGTCTCTCCTTCGGACTTTGTCTCGTGTCAGGAAAAATAGGAGGTTCGGGCTTCGTTTCGTCCAATTCCGAGAATATTTCCTGTGTAGATTTTCTGAAACACAAAAACAACAGAAAATAGGGAACTGGCACTGTGGCTTCTCGTTAATAAGTTAGTTCCAGAAAATGCATAAAAACGCCACGAAGTGTCAACAAAACACAAAGCAAGTGGTGTAAAACAAGCATGTAGCATAAAAAAATATAGATACATTTGAGACGTATCAAGCAGCCCCGCTACACCACGTACCACGACATATTTGAGCTCGGAGGTAACATCACAAACATGAATAACCTTGCCAACAACCTCCGAGACACCTCCTAAACTAGTCGCAGCATTTCTCCTCATGGAACCCCCATGGGTACGATGGTACGCATTATCCACCACCACAATGATTCAAGAAGAGGGCTTGCAAAAGCCTAAGCTTGGGGTGATGGGTTTCGCAGCATAGTAAATCAAAAAAATTCCTACGGATGCGAACGAGAAAGCCAATATCTAATCTAGGAGATGTAATCAACGAGAGAGATAGATGAGATCTTCATACCCTTGAAGAAATTGCACAGCGGAAACGTTCAACAAAACGTGGATGATGTAGTCGTACTAGCCATCTCCTCCTCGCGATCCGATCTGATCCAATGCCGCAAGTGGCGACGCCTCCGAGAGATGCACACGTACGGTGCAGCGATGTCTCCTCCTTCCTTGGTCCAGCAAGTATGGTGGAGAGATAGATTGGATCAGCAGCACGACGGCGTGGTGCTTATGGTGGAGAATTTCTGCAGCAGGGCTTCGCCTACGTGCAGTCGCGAGAGAGAGATGTGGAGGGCAGCAGTTGGGCCGGCGGCTAGGGTTAGGAGAGGAGCACGCCCCAGCCCTCCCCTTCCCTTTAAATAGGTCAAGGGGCCCGGCCAAGGGGGCAGCCTTAGCCTCCAAGTCAAGCCGATGGCCCCAGGGAGAAAACTTGCCCCCTAAGTTTCCTTTGCCTTGGCCCATAAGAAAACCCTAGGGTTTTGCCCTTGGCCTCATAGGACAAGTGGGCATGGATGACCAGGCCCATGTAGGTAGCACCCTTTGGTCCATGTGGACCCTTTGGGGCATATGGGCCCCACCATGGAGCCCTCTGGAACTTTCTAGAACATTCCGGTACTCTACCGAAAAAGTCCAAAACTTTTCCAAAACCCAAATACTGCTTTCCATTATATGAATCTTATTCTCCGGCCCATTCCGGAACCTCTCGTGATGTCCGGGATCTCATCCGAGACTCCGAACAAAAAACTCAATAACCAATTATCCATTCTATCCTAGCGTCGATGTACGTTAAGTGTGTGACCCTACGGGTTTGAGAATATGCAGACATGATCTTCTATCAATAATCAATAGCGGGATCTGGAAACCCATATTGACTCCCACGTATTCATCGATGATCATATCGGATGAATCATGATGCCAGGATTCAATTAATCCCGTATATATATTCCTTTCGTCTCGCGATATTTTACTTGCCCGAGATTCGATCGTCGGTATCGACATACCTAGTTCAATCTTGTTCACAGCAAGTACTTTACTCGTTCCGTAATCCAATATCACTTTATGATTAACTCCTTAACCACATGCTTGCAAGCGGTGTTGATATCGATTACCGAGTGGGCCCGAAGTATATCTCTCCGACTTGGGAGGGACAAATTCCATCTTGATACATACAACCCAACGAGTACTTTCTGATCACCTGAGAGACACCTTTATGATCACCCTTTCATAGGATGACGTTTGATGACCTCAAAGCTCTCTTTCGGCACTAGGGAGTTGCATTATCTTATGGTCTAAGGAATACAATACTTGACATAGGAAAAAGCTTCGCAAAGATGAACATAATGACACGATCTAATTGCTGTGCTTTATTTGGGTCTGTCCATCACATCATTCTCCTAATGACATGACCTCATTATTAATCGACATCATGTCTATGGTTAGGAAACCTTAACCATCATTATTCAATGAGCTAGTCTAGTAGAGGCATACTAGGGACACGGTGTTGTTCATAAACCACACAAGTATTAATGTTTCCGCTTAATACAATTCTAGCATGGAGTATAAACATTATCATGAACAAGAAATATGATAATAACAATATTATTATTGCCTCTAGAGCATATTTCCTTCATGGAATGTCTCCCCAAGAATTGAGTGTGGTGTTTTATCTTTTAATTTTATTGTTATTGAGGTTGTGCTACACTTGGAGCTTGAATCACATGTGTTGGTTTGCTCCAACACTTTATTGGTTTTTTATTTGTTTATCCCTTTTGTTTGTTTTATTTGAAGTTTGTAATAACCTTGCTTTATTACCAGTTTTCTTTTCTTTATATCCCAATCCTCAAAAATACCAAAAAGATTTTTCCTTTTATCATTTGGTTTTAAGAGACTCCAATTGCCTCCAATGATTTATTTGAAAAGAGAGGATCTTCCTGAGTTTCAAGAATAATATCATACGGAAGAGGAATGTTTAAATCTCTATGAGAGGTTTTTTTTATATCTCCCACTTTAAATGTTCGGATATCTATTATAGCTAGTAGTGTTGTTGAGACTATTATGCTAGTGGGAGTAATTCTTGATAGTTAGAGTAAAACTTTTATATGCATGAGTACTTGATTACGTAAGCTTTTACTCTAGTTCTTTTATCTAACCGAGTTTTTGCCTTGGAAATAATATTGCCAAACAACAAAAATAAGAGAAGTCTGAAATGAAGACTTGAGTGAGTTTAATTGTCTAGAGAGTATGACCCTTGAAATTGTTCAACACCATATCTATTTTATTGACTTGATATCACTCTTCAAAGTGACTTGTTGAAAAATTTAATGTCTAGAGGTGATAGAGAGCATGCCTAAAATCTTGATATGTTGATTAAAGTATGATATTGCTTTATGCGTGTCTGCAACACTGTCGCACTCCATGTTATGCCGACTACTCCTCTGGCTTATGAACGACCCCAATGGAGGAAACTCCTGGATTTAAACTATGAGTTGCATAACGTCTGTAGCAAGCAATTGCTACGATGAAAATACTGGCTATTATGGGTCTGCATTCAAAGTGTTGGGTGCTATGCTCCTCTGATAAAATGTGCAATTAGTGTGCACCCAACATCTGCACAGTCCGATCAAACTCACTAAATTTTAGGCATGTTCTCGTTACTAAAAGACTGAAAATTCTAAAGGCAAGCTAGAAAAGAAGTGTTAGAAAAGCCATGATTTACTAATGTGGTTATAATGAACTTTCTTTGGCTATATTGTTATTGACATGATCTCTCACTCTTAAATTTGATTAAAGTTGAAACTGTTCCCTGTTCCTTGGCAAAATGGAGAGTTTCTAGAAGAATTGGAATAGAACTTGCTAATCTTATTCATGCTTATAATCCTTTATTGTGATTGTCTTGACTTATTAAAACCTGCATAGTATTCTTGGCATCACTCTACATGTACTAGCTTTCAGATTGATAGAGTGATGACACATGACACTACCAATGGTAAGTGATCTTCCTTTCTCATTATTTCAATTTCAACATCGAGTTTGTTACGATCTTTGGTTTCTTGCTTGAGGACGATCAAGGTTTAAGCTTGGGATGTTGATAGCTGCATAATCCAGCATCTATACATTAAGTTTAAATATCATATTGTCATAAAAATGATGAAATATCTCTCAATCCTTTGCCATTAACGACTAATTACTACCAAGTGTGGAAATCTTCTTTTTAATGTTTTCTTTCATGAATACACCATTTTAATGACAAAATCTAGGCGAATTAATAAAGAAATATGAGTTTCCAATACTCCCAAGTCAAAGGGCTCATGTTGTTGACCTCCAGAAGGTTTAACGAGCAGCCATACGGGCATGACCCGCCTATATTGGCGCCCGTATCGGTGTCCACCACCTTCGCC
>QXEO01002015.1:0-10043 GCA_007115705.1 Dactylis glomerata | reverse complement strand
GGCGTTCCACGGGTTGTCGACGTCTTTCCCCGTCTTTGGGTTGCGTAGGCGATATGCTCCTCCTGGGATGACCTCGTGGATGAGGTACGGGCCTTCCCATGGCTCCAGCTTCGACGTGCTTGTTTGCTTGAGTCGGAGCACAAGGTCTCCTGGTTCGAAGAGCGTCCGCGTACCCGTCTGCTGTGGTAGTTGCGGAGGCTCTGCTGGTAGACCGCCGATCGAACGAGAGCGACGTCTCGAGCTTCGTCCAGTAGATCTTGGGCGTCTGCTAACGCCTTGTCCGCATCTTCTTCGTCGTAGACGGTGACGCGGGGCGGCTGTAGCGCACGTCCGTGGGCAGCACGGCTTCTGCCCGAAGAGCAAGAAGAAAGGCGTGTAGCCGTCGAGGAGTTGGGCGTTGTTCGCAGGCTCCATAGCACCGAAGGCAATTCCTCGACCCAGGCGCCTGCTGCGCGCTTGAGGGGTCGAAGCAGTCGCTTCTTCAGGCCTCCGCAGACAAGTCCATTGGCCTTTTCGACCTGGCCGTTGGACTTGGGGTGTGATACCGAAGCGTACTTGAGTTTGATGCCGAGGTCTTTAGCGAAGCCCTGGAATTCGCCCGAAGTGAAGTTGGTGCCGTTGTCGGTGATGATGCTGTTTGGGACGCCGTACCGATAGACGATGGACTCGAAAAACTTGACTGCCGTGGTCGCCTCTTTGGTTGGTACGCGGGGTAGCTTCTATCCACTTGGAGAACTTGTCCACACGACGAGCAAGTACGTATGCCCTCCTCGAGATGATTTGGGGAGAGGCCCCACTTGGTCGAGCCCCCATTGTGCAAAGGGCCATGCCACAGGGATGGTGTGCAGTTCCGATGCCGATGCGTGCGGCTTGGTGGCGAACATCTGACACGCTTCGCAGTGCGGACGATGTTCCTGGCGTCGTAGAGGGCGGATAGCCAGTAGAATCCGGACCGAAAGGCCTTTGCTACGAGGGTTCGGCTGAAGCGTGATGACCGCAGGTTCCTTCATGGATTTCCTCGGAGGAGGGCGATTCCATCTCCTGCGCTATGCACCGCTGGAGCACCCCCGAAGTGCTTCGCTTGTAGAGTTCCCCATTGATTATCGTGAAGGCCTTAGAGCGCCGCATGACTTGTCGGCGGTGGATGGGGTCTTCTGGGAGTTCGCCCCTCGTCAGGTACGCCAAGTACGGCTTTGTCCATATTGCCTCGACGAGCATGACCGCGGCTGCATCCTTTGGGAGGTCTGCTGCTCCTGCCGCGCTGGGGCGGTGTCGGTTGTCCGAGCCCCCGGACGTGTTGTTAACGCCGGGTCAGGTGTGGGTTTGATCTTGACGGAGCGTTCGAATATCTCCTCGAAGAAAACACCTGGCGGTATTGGGAGGCATCTTGAGCCGACATTGGCCAGGTTATCTGCCTCCTCGTTGCTTTCCCTGCCGATGTGTGTTACTTCACAGCCCTCGAATTCGCCTTCGAGCTTGTCGTACATGGCGCGATATGCGATCATGTTCGCGCAAGTTGCGTCGCACTCCTTCATGACTTGCTGAGCGATGAGGTTCGAGTCTCCATGAATCTTGATGCGGGTTGCCCCGCAGGCCTTCGCCATGCGCATACCGTGAAGGACGGCTTCGTATTCTGCCTCGTTGTTGGAGGGATTCGGGAAACGCATGCGGAGGACGTAGCGCATCCTGTCTCCTTGTGGTGATACCAGGATAACTCCTGCTCCTGCCCCCGAAACCCGCTTGGACCCGTCGACGAAGATGGTCCAGCTGTTCGACAGGTCTGGTAGTTCGGGCATCTGGGCTTCTGTCCATTCGGCTATGAAATCCGGTAGGACCTGTGACTTGATTGCGGACTGGCGCTGGTACGTAATCTCCCAGGGTCCTAGCGTGACTCCCCATAGCGACACACGCCCTGTAGCGTTTGGGTTGTTGAGGATGCTGGAGACTGGTTCGAAGCCACTACTATGATGGAGTGGCACTCGAAATAGTGCGGCAGTTTCTTCCCCGTCATGTAGATGGCGTATGCCAACTTCTGATAATGGGGGTATCTTTGCTTGGTTGGCGACAGGACTTCGCTTAAGTAGTACACGGGCCTCTGAACACCGTGCTCTTTGCCTTCCTCTGCGCGTTCAACCACAAGCACCGAGCTGACAACTTGATTTGTAGCCGCAATGTACAGCAACATTGGCTCTTTTTCTCGAGGTAACGAGAACTGGGGAGGTCGATAGTCGTCGCTTGAGGTCGTCGAAGGCGGCTTGCGCTTCTTCGGTCCATGAAGTTGTCTGTTTTTCTGAGCAGTCGATACAAGGGCAGTGCTTTTTCGCCAAGCTTGCTGATGAAGCGGCTAAGCGCTGTGAGTCGGCCTGTCAACTGCTGGACGTGTCGGAGCGTCTTTGGAGGGTGCATGCTGATGATGGCCTTTATCTTCTCTGGGTTGCCTTCATTCCTCTCTCGGAGATCAGATAGCCCAGCAGTTGGCCGGTGGGTACTCCGAAAGAGCATTTCTTCGGATTAAGCTTGATGCTATATCTGTCGAGGTTGGCGAAGGTTTCTCGAAGGTCGTCGAGCAGAGTATCTGCTTTCGATGTCTTGATGACAATGTCGTCGACGTAGACCTCGACGTTGCGTCCGATTTGTTCCTTCAAGCATGCTTGCATACACCGCTGATACGTAGCTCCAGCGTTCTTGAGCCCGAAAGGCATCGTCATGTAGCAGTATACCCCGTGCGGGGTGATGAACGCCGTCTTGTCTTCGTCTTCTACCTTTAGCCGTATCTGGTTATATCCAGAGTAGGCGTCGAGGAACGAGAGGCGCTCACATCCTGCCGTGGAATCAACAATCTGGTCGATTCGGGGCAAAGGGAAGTAGTCCTTCGGGCAGTGTTTGTTTAGAGCTGTGAAGTCGATGCACATCCTGTAGATCTTGGTGTCCTTCTTTTCCACCATGACCGGTGGCGAGAGCCATGTGGCTTCCTTGATCTCTCTGATGAACTTAGCTTCAAGGAGGCGATTGATTTCTTCGCCCATCGACTTGGCCTTCTCTGGATTGTACCGTCGCATAGACTGCTTGACCGGTTTCGCGTTGGGGAATATTTTAAGCTCGTGCTCGGTGAGTTCCCTGGGGATGCCTGGCATATCTGCTGGACACCAGGCGAACATCCTCCAGTGCTCACGGAGGAACTCGACGAGCGCGCTTTCCTATGCGGGGGAAAGGGAGTTCGACACCCGCGCCGTCTTGGTTGGATCAGTCGGGTGGATCTGGTGTTCTCGGGTGTCTTTGGTGGCATCGAAAGACAACTCTGGGGCGTTCTGCTGCGCCGGTGGGTCGATGTCCATGACAGTGGCTTCCCGAATGTGGTGCAGTTCCTCGTGCACCCCGAAAGTCTGGGACATGTCGTTGAAGTCCTTGTCGCAGTTTTCTGACCGCGCGAAGCTGCCGCTGATCGTTAGTGGTCCTCTGTTTGCGGGCATCCGCAACTTGAGGTAGGCGTAGTGGGGTACCGCCATGAATCGGGCGAACGCTGGTCGCCCGAGGATAGCATGATACTGCGAGGGCCAGTCGACCACCTCGAATTCGATCTTCTCCTTTCTGAAGTTGGCTTTAGTGCCGAAGATGACGTCGAGGTGTATCGCCCCCAATGGATACGTTGGCTTTCCCGGGACGATTCTGTGGAAGGAGGTCTCTGTTGGCAGGAGATTGTTTAGTGGAATCTTGATCTTTCGCAGCGTGTCTGCATAGATTAGGTTCAAGCTGCTGCCTCCGTCCATGAACACCTTTTTCGAGGTGAAGCCCCCTATCTGCGCCTCAAGAACCAGAGCATGGTGTCCTGGGCGTGGTATCTTCGGTGGATGATCTGACCGGTCGAAACCAATCGGGTGTTCGGACCAATTCATATTCGGGAGTAGCTGGTGGCGCGTGCTCGGCGTGGAATACTTCTCTCGCGCGTTTCCGCCGAACTTTGTTCGTCGGGCGCCCCCTCTGAATCATGGGCACGAAACCTCTTGGAGGCGGGAACTCTTCTTCCTCGTGGCCGGCTGTCGCTGCTCGGCTTGCTGGATCGTAGCGGCCTGATGGCTTTGCTGTACGACATTTGCTGGTGGATTCGGTGGTGTCCGTTGAGAGGTTCGACCACATGCGTCTGAGGCGCTACGGCTGGCGCTGGTGCTGGGTGCCTGGCTTGTTCCGGTGGTGGAGCGGCTCTTGCTGTTGTCGCATCATGTGCTGAGCCAGGCGTGCCTTGCAGTACTCTCACTCCTTCGAGTGCTAGATTTCGCAGGTGTCGCATATGTTCGTCACCGTTCGACGCGTTTGCCGCAATGTATGCCGCCGCAGCCATGATTGCTGCTTCCTTTGTCTTGGGCATTAACTCGGCTTCGTTGAATTCTGTCTCAAGGTTTCGAGTGACATTCTGCATATCGGCCCCCTGCTGAGTGCGCGATCTTGATCTGTGCTGAACGCTCGAAGAGTAATGCGATGACCTTTCTGCCCTCCTCCTGCTGGATGCATCGGCCTCCTCTCTGCGTCGTTCCAACACTCGCCTATCAGCGCTGATCTGATCTTTTTGCTCCTGAACGACGAATCGGAGTGCAGCCAGATCGCTTGGACTTGGGTTGGGTCCGAAGTTTACTTCGCCCGCATAGACCCTTCTTGCGAACCGGATCTGGTCATGTGTGACCACTTGGCGACCGCTGTCTGATCGGTTTCGACCGTCGTTGTCGTTTCCGTTGTTGTGCGATGCCATCATGCAGTGGCCCCCGGGCCACGGGGTCGAGTCATCGCTGATCTCGCCCAGCGCTGGAGGATAGACATCGTCGTTTTCGACGTAGGGCCCGATTTCGACCATGAAGTCAGAGTCATGATCAGCCATATAGCCGTCGCTGGATGCGCTAGATTCGCATAGTGAGGCAGAGCTCACCGAATTGCCGATTTTCCCCTTAGCTTCGGGGTAGACGTCGTCGTCGTCGTCAGAGCACGTGTAGTCCGAGTATAATCCTTCGACGTAGTCAGGATCATAGGGTGCCGTACGAAGCGTGAGGGCGTTGAGAGCCCGATCGCACTCGGATATCGTTGGGTAGATAGCTGCTGTACCTCCCCGCGGATCTTCACAGCCGGCGATCTCATGGAGTGAGAAATCTCCGGCGCCTATGTAGTGGTACGCGTCGCAGTCGACGCAGTATGCGGTGGTCGGGGATGGAGGCGGATCTTCGAAATCGTTCGACCCTACTGATGGGGTCGAAATCTTCAGTCTCAGCTCCTCCTTCGACGGCGCTAGTAACGCGCTTGCCGAGGGTTTACCCCCGACGGATGGTGGTGTCGTCGCTTCGGCCACGAGCGGAGCCGATTCGCCGATGGAGAACAGTTCCATTGCTCCATTGCTGTCCACATGGAAATTGAACAGTCCGAAGGCCATGTCGTAGCCTTCGGGCGCTGCCCTTGCCGCGCTCGGGACGGGGTCGATGGCGCTCATCGTCGAGGTGAGGTTGATGGTGCTTGGCGAGATGCCATCGATGACAGTCGATTCGACGGCGCCAGTCTCGAATTCCATCGGGCTGGTGTGGACGATGGCCGGCACAGCGATGCCGGCGATGGTGTCGATGCCGATCTTGGAAGTGGTGTCGTCGTTGGTCGACGCAGCGATGCCGACGGTAGCGTCGATCTTGACGGGGGTGCCGACGTTGGTCGGCGCAGCGATGCCGACGGCGGTGTCGATGCCGATCTTGGAAGTGGTTGGTGATGGAGCCGGCGAATCCGTAGATCCAGATCCCGTCGTCCCCACGGTCGGTGCCAATTGACGAGGTTTATCCCCGGCAATGCCCATGTCGAAGGGCTTTCGATCTAGGAAGCGTATTGGGAACCTGGCGAACTCGACGGCGATCAGACGAAAGCAGAAGGACACGAGGATTTACCCAGGTTCAGCCCCCTCGAAAGGTAAAAGGCCTACGTCCTGCTTGTCTGACTTTTGTATTGAGGTGGTGGCGACGATGATGGTGTTACAATGGCGGCGCAGATTGGATCTGGCCAAAAGCAGAGCTCTAAGTTGTCGAGCGCTCCGGCGTGAGGTGGGTGGAAGTGATTCTAGGGTTTCGAAACCTCCCTCCCAGCCTTTTATAAGATAAGGCTAGGTCTTAGGAGTGTTTCTCAAGCCAAGTACAGATCGGATCAACCGAGACCTAATCTAGCTTGGACTCTTCGAAACTTCGCTTGTACACCAAGTAATACTCCCGGGCCACATCGAAACACTGCCTTAACGGCCCTCGAAAGCCTCTCCTGAGACACCCCACCTGGACCGAGAACCAGGTAGACAAATGTCAGGGGCCCATCTGTCATTCCTTCGTCACACAGCTTCGCGGGGAAGTTCGAAGCTGCGACCGGAAGATGGAATCCGCAGTCCTCCAGCAAAAATCGCGCGCAGCGGACGAGGGAAACTACGCCCAGTTGAGCGGCGAATTCGCCAAGCTACGCCAGGAGTTTCAGAGAACCGAGCAGAAGCTAAACACCGCGCTGTCCCAGGTTCGTGGGGAAGTTCGAATCTGCGACCGGAAGCTTGACTCCGCACTTCTGCAGCAAAACTCGCGGGCGGCAGACGAGGGAAACTACGCGCCGAATTGAGTGGCGAAGTCGCCGAGCTACGGCAGGTGGTTCGGAACACCGACCGGAAGCTAAACTCCGCGCTGTCCCAGGTGAACTCACGGGCGGCGAGCGAGGGTATGTCCGCCGACTGCAGGAACGAGATTGCGAGGTTGAGCCAGGAGATTTTGACCATCGATCGGAAGCTGAACTCGGCACTGTCCCAGATGAGCTCGCGGGGGGCGAGCGAGGGAAACTTCGCAGAGTGCAGCAGCGAAATCGCCAGGCTACGACAGAAGATGAGCAGGCTTGAAGGGACGGTGGATCGGCTCGTGGAAGACAGTAGGAAGCCTCCGTCGGATCCAGCTGTTGGACCGGGTGGGCCGAAACCCAAGAAACAAGCAAGATTGAGTGCGCTCAACTACGAACACTAGAACGGAAAGGTGAACGCTGCATCGTAAACTGATGCCAATTGCTGGAGTTCATGACCGGAAACGTCAGTCAAAGGATAGTTTTTTTCATGTTTTTTTTTTGAAACTTATGTGTGCATGTTAACAATTTTGTGCTGTTAGATTGAGTGGGTAACGGTCTTCTAAAATCTCTTAGCGTATATATAAACTTATGTCCTTATTGTTTTCCAAATTTTTTTAAAGTAACGCATGAGCTTTATTATGTAGGCAATAGATTCAAACATTAGTTTGTGATCACCTCCGAGACACACGCCCGGTTTGACCTTTCTTTGTGATCCACTAGAACAACTTTTGCCTAATTTTGCGCTAGAATATGCCCCACCTCATTGCTCACTAAGTCCACTTTGCAAACGAAAACATGTTGGTAAATATTTAACAGCTGCAGGTATTCAATGTAAACACTCCAGCTAGGAGAACAATCGTTGGTCGACGCCGCCATCATATGCACCACCCGAGCAGTCTCAAGTCACCGCCATATATAATTAATATTGGAATAGATTTCGAGAGGATTGTTTGTCACAAGAACTGGACCATACACATTCGAAACTCAATCCTAGCGAGTTAGTATATCACTATTTTTTAATTGAATTTGTTTAAAATTAACTATACATATTTTTATAAGTTTCATTAAAAATAAAAATTATTCAAAATTGGGAGCACTACTGTAATTATTGAAACATATTGATTGAAAGATCATTATTTCTTTGGGCACGGTTGGAGATCAGGCGACTGATCTCTAACTAGAATTCGAATTTTAAACAAAACTAAATTTTGAACCTGAACAAATTTGGAATCTGAACAAAACTTTCAAATATGAACAAAAATTGTATTTGAACAAATTTTGAATCTGCAAAAAAATTGAATTTGAACAAATTTGGAATATGAACAAAAATTCTGAATCTGAACAAAATTCAATTTGATTTGAATCTAAAAAAAATCGAATGTGAACAAATTTCGAATGTGAACAAAATTTGAACTATGAACAAAATTCAAATTTGATTAAATTTCGAATATGTTTAGATTTTAAAAAATAGAAAAGGAAAAAAGAAAAAGGAAAACAAAAAAACACGGATCTCCAACTAGATCTGACGGTCACACAGGTGACTGATCATGATCAGGCGTCTGTTTTCTAGCAAAACCGTATTTCTTAATCTGTCAAAATGACCGAACTTTCCAAAAAACTGCAAAAATATGTACAGTAATTTATTAAAATTGAGAACGCTTAATACAGGAACAATGATGTTTTTTCTCCTGTATCATCGTATTGTTATTTTTGTCAAGAAACCTCATATTACTATCATATTGGCTATAATGATGATGGCTGAACTTAATTTACACACGAATCTCCTAGCTAGATCACGCACCTGACCCTGCATCCAGACGGGAAGAACTCAATGTTTCTTCAATCATTACCATTCTGATGGGCGCCGTCAATGTTAAGGACCAGATGCAATGGAAGATCAGACGTACGGTTCAGGAAGTATACAGGGGCTGCATCCCGAAGCTAGCCGTCAGAAAAGCCGAGCTTTCCCTGAAACAATATGTGGACAACGCAGAACGCCGTCGATTTTTTCTGAAAGTCTCACGCAAGATAGCATTGCTCTAGATGTCAGTCATGTAGGAGTTGCCTAATTAACAAAGAGAGTTAAAATAATTAACTAGTGATATAAGGAAAAAGATACACAAGACGTGTTTGCGCCTACATGTAATCTTCGGATTATATTAGCCCGTAAGCCATGGTGCGGGTGCACATGTGCACGCCACCTGCTTGATCGCTTCACCTTTGCCGAGTGCCTCAAATGGATCACAAGTTCTCAAAGTCTATATATATGGACACAATAGTATATCCTCACAACATCAATACATAGCTTCCCTCAATATTTTTTTTTAATACACAGCTAGTAGCCTCGAAAGCAAATCCTCACAGGAACATACACACACAGGCAAGAGAAGACTTACACAGCTTCCGGATCAGCTACATACAGATAGGCTCGTCAGATTTGTAAGTCCATCCAACGACAGAGATATGGCGCCGACTCCAGCTCAAGCAATTGCGGTGGCATTGCTCACGTTCATCTGCTGTGGCTTGGCCGTGGCCGCGGACAAAGCTCCGATCAAATGGTTGAGGGCGCACGCGACGTTCTACGGCGGCGCTGATGCCTCTGGCACCATGGGTAACTTCCTAGTTTATTACACACTCATTTGAACTGATAAAGATCTCTCGTGTAGTCAACTCTGATACCCTTGGACTGCACTAACTAAACGAGCATCCTTCCATTACAATCCAGGTGGAGCTTGCGGGTACGGCAACCTGTACTCGGAGGGGTATGGGACGCGGACAGCGGCGCTGAGCTCGGTGTTGTTCAACGACGGCGCCTCGTGTGGGCAGTGTTACAAGATCGCGTGCGACCGCAAGCTGGCCGACCCGGCGTTCTGCAAACCCGGAATCTACTATATACTAAAAGCACAATACGGGAATCTAAAATAGAGACACCACATTAATCCACATCATCAGAATTATTAGGATAGTTAGATCTAAAATTTACGGCTTAGATTTAATAAAAAGTTATTTGTTACGTAACCTATTTGACACGGTCTAGATCTAAATATATGTGTGACATAACCGGTTTGACACATATCACCACGTAGCAAGGAGATAGCAAGTAGACGTGTTGGTTGTGGACAGTTTAAAAAAGTTGTAACCCGTTTGACCAAAAAAATCAGCATGTACCGTGTTGGTCATGTACTGTTTAGAAAAAACAATTAGACCGAAAGAAAAATATCAACACGTTGGAAGGAGATGTATTGGTCGTGGACTGTTTAAGTAATTTTGTGCAATCGGTTTGACAAAATAAAAACAGCACGTACGTGTTGCTCAAAGACTGTTTTAAAACATGTTTACGCATATACAAACATGCCATTTGTACAGTCTCATCTCAGTTTTTTTTAAAATCTAATGGGACAAAAATTGGTATGGTCTCCACCATTTATTTCCTAGGATGTTAT
>QXEO01002014.1:0-85007 GCA_007115705.1 Dactylis glomerata | reverse complement strand
TGCAAGAAAGTAAACAGTGCGACTAAAGTAAATAGGTCATAGCAATATAAAGGAAATTGGACCGGGGTCCACAGTTCACTAGTGGTGTCTCTCCATAAGATAAATAACACATGTTGGGTAAACAAATTACAGTTGGGCAATTGATAGAATAAAGATAACGTGCATATGTCAAGAGGATCACCATGAGATTTACTATGGGCATTACAACAAGATACATAGACCGCCATCCAACCGCATCTATGACTAATAATCCACCCACGGGGAATCATCCGAGGACCCCGTGAATATTAAGTTGCGAACAACAGATAACTGCATTAAGCAAAGTGTGTAATGTAAAGAAAGCATATGTCCCAAGGACATAAGAATGTTGTTTTCTCCCTAGTGGCAACAACACATCTACAACCTTAGAGGTTTCTGTCACTCCCCCAGATTGAATAGAGGCATGAACCCAACTATCGAGCATAAATACCCCCTCTTGGAGTCACTAGTATCTACTCGGCCAAGATAGCTACTAACAACAGAGAGCATGCAAGATCATAAACAACATAGAGATAACATAAGATAATATTTAGCATATCAACTCAATCATAACACCAATATTCATCGGATCCCAACAAACACAACATGTAGAATTACATAACGGTGATCTCGATCATGTAAGGCAGCTCACGAGAGCTAAACATGAAGCACATGGTGGAGAAGACAACCAACTAGCTACTGCTATGGACCCATAGTCCAAGGTAGACTACTCACTCATCACGCCGGAGGAAAGCATGGCGATGAAGAAGACCTCCGGTGGCGATTCCCCTCTCCAGCAGGGTGCCGGGAAGAGCTTCTGGACCCTCCCAATCTCGGTCGACGACGGCGGATCGCGATGTGTTTCTAGAAAAGTGATCGGGTTTTAGGTTTTTCCCGTCGGGGGGTCTTTATAGGTGACAAGGGTATAGCTAATAGAGCCCGTTAGTTGAGTACCCCTGAGGCCCGTTGTGCTAGGCCCAATTGTAATGATAGTCGAATACGAGTTATTACCGTATGTCGATGTTTGTAATCTGTGTCGGACCCTACCCGATCCTCGAGACCTGGCCACCTATATATAGGGGCCAGGAGGGGACGGTGTAGGGCAGATTGAAAGCAAGCCAAGTTGAACACCCAAGTTTACTTTCGATACACACCTATTTCGACTAACTTTACCTTCGAGTTCATCGACGCCCTATCTCCCCGATCCTAAGTCCTTCATCTAGGACATTTGTCGAGTTAACCCTCGTCTTACTACTATTTTCCACTCGATACGCTCATTCCTTTGTTTACAGCAAACCGGTGAGATTGACAACCTCATCGTAAATTGGGAGCAAAGTACTTGGTTGTGTTGTGTGCAGGTTCCACGTTGCTACTAGTTGAAGACACCCTAACAACTATCGTTAACAGCGCCCTTGTTGGAGTGTCACTAGGCTAGCAAGCATCACCTTCTTGAGTTTGCCTTTTTCCTACTGGATTGATAACCTTGGTTTCGTAACTGAGGGAAAACTTGCTGCTATATTCATCAAACCTTCTCTTGGGGTTTCCAACTAGCCGGTCATTTACATCATCAACTACATGCCAACAAGTTTTCTGGCACCATTCAACACCGCGCATCAATAAGTTTTCTAGCGTCGTTGCCGGGGAAAAAGAAGACTTCTGCAAGGGGAGTTTCGCACGCACATCCTTTACTTTGTTTTTAGTTTTGCTTTACTTTATTTTTACTTGCATTGTTTTATCAAAAACACAAAAAAATTAGTTTTCTTATAGTTGTTATTTTTACTTGTTTGCTTTTGGTTTGCTAGAATGGCTACTCCTGAAAACACCAAGTTGTGTGATTTTACTAGCACTAATAATAGTGATTGTATCTGCACTCCTATTGCGCCACCTGCTCCTGCTGCAAATTTTTATGAGATTAAGCCTGCTTTGTTGAACCTTGTTATGAAAGAGCAATTTTCTGGTGCTAGTACTAATGATGCTGCAGCTCATCTCAACAATTTTGTTGAGCTATGTGAGATGCAGAAATATAAGGATGTAGAGAGTGATATTATTAAGCTTAAGTTGTTTCCTTTTTCTTTGAGAGGAAAAGCTAAGGATTGGTTGCTATCTTTGCCTAAAAATAGTATTGATTCATGGGCTAAGTGTAAGGATGCTTTTATTGGAAGATACTATCCTCCTGCTAAGATTATAGCTTTGCGTAGCAATATTATGAAGTTTAGCTAGTTTGATAATGAACATGTTGCTCAGGCTTGGGAAAGAATGAAATCTATGATAAAGAATTGCCCTACTCATGGACTGACTACTTGGATGATTATCCAAACTTTTTATGCAGGACTGAATTTTTCTTCAAGGCACCTATTAGATTCAGCTGCTAGAGGCACTTTTATGTCCCTTACCTTGGGCACCGCAACAAAGCTTCTCGACAATATGATGGTAAATTATTCTGAATGGCACACCGAGAGAGCTCCACAAGGTAAGAAGGTAAATTCTGTTGAGGAAACCTCTTCCTTGAGTGATAAGATTGATGCTATAATGCTTATGCTTTCTAATGATAAAGCTCATGTTGATCCTAATAATGTTCCTTTGGCCTCTTTGGTTGCTCAAGAAGAGCATGTTGATGTAAACTTCATTAGAAATAATAATTTTAACAACAATGCTTATAGGAACAATTTTGCTAGTAACAATTATAGGACGTATCCTTCTACTGGTAATGGTTATGGTAACTCTTATGGTAATTCCTCCAACAACACTAGGGTTGCGCCCTCTGAGCTTGAAGTCATGCTCAAGGACTTCATCCATAAGCAAACTGCTTTTAACAAGTCTGTTGAGGAAAAGTTAGGCAAAATTGATATTCTTGCTTCTAAAGTTGATAGCCTTGCTCATGATGTTGAACTTCTGAAATTAAAAGTGTTGCCTAATGATGTGGAGGAGCAATCAGCTCTGTTGAGGACTATTAGTCATCAACTTGAAATTTTAAACAAGGCTATTCCTGAGTTGCAAGCTAAGGTTTCCAAAGCTGAAACCAATATTTCATCTTTGTCTAATGCCCAATCTTCTCTGATTAACAGAATGTCCGCTAAGCCTGATCCTTTTGCCATTTCTAATGCTATCCAAGTTAGAATTGATGAAAATGTTAGGATGTTAGCAGAATTGCATGCCAGCTGGGAAAGAAAAGATGAGATGGCTAGAAAGATGAAGGTATGTACCACTACTACCTCTAATGATGTTGTTCCAAATGCTAGCAATCCTCTTACTTTGATTGGTGTAGAGAAAACTCCCACTCCTTGTGTTAAAAAGCCCAAAACTGCTAAAACTTTTTCTCAAAAGAGTGCTGAAATTTTTCGGAGTGTAGGAGATGATAGCTCTATTTCCTTTAATGATTTTGATGTTGATGGCTGCAATATATCTGAAGTTATTTTGTTCTTGCAAAAGCTTGCTTTGAGTCCCAATGCTAGTTCTTTAAATGTTGCTTTTACTAAGCATATTACCAATGCTCTTATGAAAATTAGGGATGAAAAGTTGAAGCAAAAAGATTCTATTCCCCAGAAGTTAGAAGATGGTTGGGAACCCATCATTGATATGCATGTTTATGGTTTTGATTGCCATGCTTTATGTGATCTAGGTGCTAGTATTTATATCATGCCTAGAAAGATTTATGACATGCTTGATTTACCACCGCTTGAAAAGTGTTATTATGATGTTCCTATTGCTGATGTTGCTAAGAAGAAACCTTTGGGAAGGATTAATGATGTTCTTATTATGGTTAACAATAACCTTGTTCCCGTTTATTTTCTTGTTATGGATGTTGAATGCAATGCTTCATGTCCTATTATTTTGGGAAGACCCTTTCTTCGAACTGTAGGTGTCATCATTGATATGAGGGAAGGCACTATCAAATATCAATTTCCACTCAAGAAAGGTATGGAACACTTCCCTAGAAAGAGGAAGAAATTACTTTTTGACTCTATTCTTAGAGCAAATTATGATCTTGATGCTTCATCACTTGACATTACTTGATTCACACTTTCTGCGCCTAGCTCAAAGGCGTTAAAGAAAATCACTCTTGGGAGATAACCCAATGTTTTACTTTCAGTTCTTTTTCTTTTATTTGAGTCTTGGAAGTTATTACTACTATAATAACCTCTCCTTATCATATTTATTTCGTTTTTGTGCCAAGAGAAGCCTCTAATTTGAGTGAGGTAAGATTTGGGGATGTTGCTGTCCTAAAACAGATTTCGGTGCTAACACCGTAAAAATTCATGAAAATTCTCAGAATATCTTTTGGACCTGATATTTCTTGTGCATATGCCCCAGGTTATATCCAAACTTCTATTAGTTTAACATTTTTTATTTGAGCAACAGAAAACACTCTAAAAATTTGACCTTTGTCAGCTGTTCTGTTTTGACAGATTTCTGCCACTATTTGTGTTTGCCTCTCGATCACTTTCTTTTTGAGTTATTTTGATCACGGAACTTTTGGGGAAGTTGCTACAGTATTATAGGCTTTATATGTGGTGGTTTTGAGTTGAAACCTGAAGCAAAAAGGGGTTGATTCATTATTATGCTTACACGAATGTTGCTAATAGAATTGTGTTGAGTTTTGTATGAAGGACGTTTTAAAGTGTAGGGATTGGAGAATGATGAGATGAGTTGAAGAATGAACAAAAGCTCAAGCTTGGGGATGCCCACGCACCCCAAGAAATATCCAAGAGGTACAAGCATCAAAGCTTGGGGATGCCCTCGAGGCACCCCTTCTTCATCGGCAAAAATCAGGTCACCTTTCAACACACTATATTTTTATTGCTTCATGCACTATGCGTTTTTCTTGGAGCGTCAGTTGTTTTAGTTTTCAGTTTTGTTTAGTTTTGTTTGCTGCAATAAATGGTTGGACCCCAACAAATTCCTTTTGGAGAAGTTGCCTTGCTCTTCATTTGCCAAGAACACTCAGTTTTTCACTCTTATCGTTCAATGAGTGTTCTCTTTTTCTGCTACTGCGTTTAGCTTTCGTTTTTCGCCTTGATTTGTATTCAGATCTTGTTATATCTTTGCATCAAGGTGTATTTTGACCTCTTGTCCATGTTGGTTTTCATCAAAAGAGTTGTTTCAAAAAGCTTCGAATGGTGTTGGAAAAGAGAAAAAGTTTCATGCAAAAAAGTGGTACAAAAAGGAGCTTATGTAGACTGAGGCCGAGGCTTTTGCATGTCGTGCTTGATGTCTTTTTGATAGTATGCTTAGTGGTTTTGCTGTAGCATGACTTGTCTCAAATGACTGAGATTGCTTAATGAGCCTTTGAAAAAATCATGCGTTGTTTTTATTATTTGGAAGCATTATTTTGGTTTTCTCCTTGATGCTTTATTTGGGTTGACTTGGCGCATGCTCACACATGTTAGACTCATACAAAGTCGCCATAAGCCTCTATGATCATTTAGTTTTTGACTTTTGATGCCATCTTATGCTTCTTTTCATGTTGCTTTGTCGCTTTGCATGATTATGGCCGTTATTGCTCTCTTAGTTGGTCGCTCCCAGTCTTTTGCTAGCCCTTATTGTGTACTGAGTATGAGCTCTACTTGTGCATCCAACTCCTAAAAACCAAGTTGTTCCAATGTGTCCACCATACATACCTATTAGCAATTTGCTATTCCAAAGTACATTTGACTTGCTTTAATCTATCCTTCAAATTAAACTCTTTTTGGTGTTATGCAAAAATTGGTCAGTAAAGCTCTCACAAACCTGATGGCACACTTTACTTTTCTCATTCTTAAAATTTTGACATTGTGGCTCTCTTATGTTGAGTTGTTATGCTTGCAAGTTGTAAGTTGGAAATTAGCCAAACCATGCCGTCATGGGGTAAGCTTTCAACATTGCACTTCTTATTTGAGTTGATATCGTGATCTTTTGTTTATGGATACTCGCGATGTGAAACAAGTTGGGAATCTTGCGGGATCATGGAGTTCTTATATGTGTTAGGGAAACGCCTGGGCCGCTAATCTAAGCCATGCATAATTCATGGTGGAAATTTACATCATGCCCATAGTGAACATTCGACGACACATCTCAAAATAAAAAGCTATACCAATGGTAAATAAAAAAGATGTCAAGGTGTTCATTGTCTGTTTGTCTTGTCATTTTGATGTGGGCTTGTTCCATGTCATCGGGCAGGAGGTACCCCGTTGGCGGTTCTCGATGATACACATATATTTACAATGACAAGAGCTTGCTTGGGACTCTAAGTCGAGTAGCATGAGGTTTGGGTATTCGTACTTCACGGGACACGAGGTTTTCAACTTATGATTTGTCAAGCATATGCTTCATAATTGTACTCGCATTAACTCTAACCATTCAAGATGCCTATGATGGGGGCAATGAGAGCTCAAAGCTAGTAAGTACCATAATTTTTGAAGGTTTATAAAACTTGCAATCACTGCTTCCCTCTGCGAAGGGCCTTTCTTTTACTTTTATGTTGAGTCACCACCTTCTACCTTTATGCACCATCTAAGAGAGCATAGTTGTCATTCTTAGTATAATGTGCATTGTCCCAAAGTTTTCATTGATTGATTCATGATTTTGGTTTCACTTGTTCTTAAATTATTTGTATCTAGTCGCCCTCTTAAACTTGAAGGTGTCCTATGCATTTATGTTTTGCTATTCCATGAAGGATAAGCTGAAAACCATTTGCTATGTTTTTCCATATGATTTGAACACACGTTTGACTTTCATTGTTTCATTTTCATGATCTTTTATTTGTGTTCTTCTTCATGTTATAACATGGTTGCTAAGTTTCTTCTATCAAGATTATATCTTTCATGCCCATGTTTTAAGTTCTTTTGATCCCAGCACACAATGCTTACATAGATGATCAAGATTGTGTAGGTGCATGTCACCTCAAAAATTATTTCTTTGTTATCACTTGCCTACTCGAGGATGAGCAGGAGTTAAGCTTGGGGATGCTTGATACGTCTCAAATGTATCTATAATTTTTGATGCTCCATGCTTGTTTTTACACCATTTACTTAGTGTTTCGTTACACTTCACGGCGTTTTTATGCATTTTCCGGAACTAACCTATTAACAAGATGCCACAGTGCCAGTTCCCTATTTTCTACTATTTTTGTGTTTCAGAAAATTTACACAGGAAATATTCTCGGAATTGGACGAAACAAAAGCCAAACATCCAGATATTTAACGAAGCTTCCAGATGACCAAAGAGGCGACAGAGACAAGCCACGGGCTGGCCACACAACAGGGCGGCGCGGCCCAGCCCCTGACCACGCCCCCTATGTGTGAGACCGCCCTAGTCCACTTCTGACGCTGCCCCTTCGCCTATAAAGACCCCCCGACGAGAAAAACCTAAAACCCGATCACTTTTCCAGAAACACATCGCGATCCGCCGCCGTCATCGACCCGAGATCGGGAGGGTCCAGAAGCTCTTCCCGACACCCTGCCGGAGAGGGGAATCGCCACCGGAGGACTTCTTCATCGCCATGCTTGCCTCCGGCGCGATGAGTGAGTAGTCTACCTTGGACTATGCGTCCATAGCAGTAGCTAGTTGGTTGTCTTCTCCACCATGTGCTTCATGTTTAGATCTCGTGAGCTGCCTTACATGATCGAGATCACCGTTATGTAATTCTACATGTTGTGTTTGTTGGGATCCAATGAATATTGGTGTTATGATTGAGTTGATATGCTGAATATTATCTTATGTTATCTCTATGTTGTTTATGATCTTGCATGCTCTCCGTTGTTAGTAGCTATCTTGGCCGAGTAGATACTAGTGACTCCAAGAGGGGGTATTTATGCTCGATAGTTGGGTCCATGCCTCTATTTAATCTGGGGGAGTGACAGAAACCTCTAAGGTTGTAGATGTGTTGTTGCCACTAGGGAGAAAACAACATTCTTATGTCCAAGGACATATGTTTGTTTACATTACACACTTTGCTTAATGCAGTTATCTGTTGTTCGCAACTTAATATTCACGGGGTCCTCGGATGATTCCCCGTGGGTGGATTATTAGTCATAGATGCAGTTGGATGGCAGTCTATGTATCTTGTTGTAATGCCCAGAGTAAATCTCATAGTGATCCTCTTGACATATGCACGTTATCTATATTCTATCAATTGCCCAACTATAATTTGTTTACCCAGCATGTGTTATTTATCTTATGGAGAGACACCACTAGTGAACTGTGGACTCCGGTCCAATTTCCTTTATATTGCTATCGCCTGTTTACTTTACTCGCACTGTTTACTTTCTCGCATACTACTATTTTCCACTCGATATGCTCATTCCTTTGTTTACAGCAAACCGGTGAGATTGGCAACCTCATCGTAAGTTGGGAGCAAAGTACTTGGTTGTGTTGTGTGCAGGTTCCATGTTGCTACTAGTTGAAGACGCGCTAACAAGTATCGTTAACGGTGCCCTTGTTGGAGTGTCACTAGGCTAGCAAGCATCACCTTCTTGAGTTTGGCTTTTTCCTACTGGATTGATAACCTTGGTTTCGTAACTGAGGGAAAACTTGCTGCTATATTCATCAAACCTTCTCTTGGGGTTTCCAACTGGCCGGTCATTTACATCATCAACTACACGCCAACAAGTTTTCTGGCACCATTCAACACCGCGCCATCATCTACCCACTCAAATCCAAATCCCTTTGGTACAAAGTTTGAGGAGACCCCGATCTACGTTTCCACCAAGCCAAATTTCATTCCCCCTTGTGTTCATCGAGTATTGCTTGTTACTCTTGGGTTTGTGGGAAACCCTAGGAGGCTAGGGTCACCCGGAGGCATTCGGCTTGTGATTCGCCCCGTGGAAAGTTTGTGAGGGTTTGGAGACCACCCTAAGGTCTACCACGAGTGATTGGGCTCCTACTTCGTGGAGGAGGCTCAAGGAGAAGAAGGTGAGCCTTTGTGGCGCTTGAGTAACCTTCGTGGGAAGTCACACCTCTCTAATGGTGACTAGCTCTCCCCCAAGAAAGTGAACATCGGGATACATCTTCGTCTCCGCGTGCCTCGGTTATTTCTATCCGAGCCCCCTTTACTTGTGTTTTACCTTTGTGATAGCCTTCGTGCTTGAAGTACTTTGCATAGCATCATATAGGTTGCTCACTTAGTTGTTAGGCTCACACTTATATTCCGCAAAGCCTAAAACTAGTGAAAAGAGAAGTAAAATTTGTAGAAACCTATTCACCCCCTCTAGGTTAGACCATCCATCCTTTCACCCGCGGCTGACGTGAGAGGCTCCAGGATGCTCTCGCCAGTCCTTAGAGGCTCAGACGAGGCTGGCAGGACGACGCATCGGTGGCGGCCGTATAATTTGGAGTTCAAGCTCAATAGCTGAAGCCAGACTGCGCTTCTAAAAATGATTCGAAAGCCAGGGCGATAGAGCAATTCTATTAGATCCCGGATAAACCTAAACCAAATATGGCGAACCGCAGGCTAAAAAACACTTTTGGGTAGAAGTAAAGGGACAAAATAGATCCCATATCTGATACTGCAAATTTGAAAGAAAAAAGTGAGTTCACCGGAGCTAGTATTCATCAGTTTGAAATTTTAATTATGTTGGCTAGAGCATGAAAAGCTCAACACGGAGCACGCCGGAGAAGGGGCGAGTGGCGGGAACGACGCGACCACTGTGGCATAGACAGATACGGGAGAGCAGCCCAGCCACGTGCGCGTCCCGCGGCTGACGTGAGAGGCTCCAGGATGCTCCCACCAGTCCTTAGAGGCTCAGACGAGGCTGGCAGGACGACGCAGCAGTGGCGGCCCTATAATTTGGAGTTCAAGCTCAACATCTGAAGCCAGACTATGCCTCTAAAAATGATTCAAAAGCCAGCGCGATAGAGCAATTCTATTAGATCCCGGATAAACCTAAACCAGATATGGCGAACCGCAGGCTGAAAAACACTTTTGTGTAGAAGTAAAGGGACAAAATACATCCCATATCTGATACTGCAAATTTGAAAGAAAAAAGTGAGTTCACCGGAGCTAGTACGTGGGAGGTTTAACACTGCAAGCACAAGAACATCAACAACACAAATAAGATAGAAATTCATCGTATCTTACATTTAGTTTCTAAATTCTATACTCCCTCTGACCAATAATACCTGTCTCTGACATGATGTATCTAGATACTAAAAAGTGTCTAGATACATCATGTTAGATAGGTAGTAGTAGTCAGATGGAGTATTACTAGAAACCTTATACATTGGGACACAGAGGTGGCGGTGGCAGGACATCATTCATCGGGGACCAAAATGTGGCGGCGCTCTAAAGAACTAGTAGCCAAACTATTAGATCCGATAGGGGGAGGGGGAGGGGGAGGGGGAGGGGAATGGGATATTGTTTGAAATTCCCCTTGAATTGCTCAGTTTTAGTTAAATTTCATTGAGGGATATTGTTTGAACCTAAATAGTTCAAATTCACCATTCCCTGTTCATTTAGGTTTATACCATGGCTTGAATCTTGATGTATTGACTAATCATTCATAAAATTGTTCAAATTTTAGAATTGAGAGGTTTATAGTTGATACAAGAAGCTTACCACATGAATCAGGAGGAGAAACATGGGGTGGTCGATGTTTTTATCCGGACGAAATAGTGTGTGACTGCACTCCTAGTAAACTAATCACTAAATATCATCCCGCTCTTAGAGAATATATCAATGAATGTCCTTTGTATGTTTTTATCTGAATGAAATAGTGTGCAAGTCATGAAGAAGATGAGACATTTACCTCCTAGGCCTAGGGCTGATTAGCAAATAATTGGCACTATCTCGGTATTTTTCCTTACCTCATGAACCATGATTAATGTTTTTTCTCGATAATTGGTACTAATGTATTCTATCAGTGTTTCTGCATTAGAACTATTGTAAAAATAATATTTGCTCTACTGTAATGCTTTCATTTGTTCATAATTTTTTAATTTTCCTTACGCCTAGGCTTCGAGAAAATGGGTCTGCCACTAAGGGTATGTACAACGGGGGCGCTAAGAGTGGGCGTTAGGCTCTTTTTCCCGGTAGTTTTCCTCGATTCCCGATCGATCCCGGGATTGTGTCTGGCATCGACGCAAAAACTTGAGTCCGCCGCTTAGACTCTTTTTCCCCGCACGAGCTGCATCGACGAGCGTCGGACGCAAGCACAGGCGCTAGCAAAATAGGATCCAGCGTCGCTCGGGTAGGCCTTGCCGGTGCCACAAGCGGCTGGCCCAAGCATCGCGCGTTGGAGAGCCAGATCGGTAGAGTTGCTTTGTAGCGACCGAACAAGCGCTCACCATTGCAAGCTAGGGCGCTTAGCGCATAATTAGATTTTCTGGAATTTTCTTTTTTTCCTTTAGCGCCTATTTAGGCGTCTCCCATTGTTGATGCCCTAAGCTGCCCATTATCCGGGATAAACCGGCCGGAAGTTTCCGGCTCCGGGCACACATCAGGGATCTGCTAAAGTTTCTCTTAGGACATCTTCTAGAATCTAGTGTGTTTTTCTCACCGTCCCTTAGTTCGGCTGATCTTTGCAGGCCCGCCAATTTTAGGCGCATGAATGTATTCTACCACCGGCTGACTAAATGACCGCGCCTCTTTACCAGCTTGACTAGTACCATAGTGTGCATATTTTTTAGATTTTTATAGGACTACAAGATGGCATTATAGCATGTAGCCATCTCTATATGCGAGCATAATGTCGAACTTTAGTGAGAAACAGTATGAAGTTACTATTCAAATGTGGAACTGATGCAACATCATGGTCATTTCAGCTTAACAGTTTGCTACTTTAGCTTGCAGGGAATGAGAAACAAAATAACTGATTACACAACTCAAACATGAAAAGTGCAAGTCAAATAGCACAACCGTCGTTTTCTGGCCACTGGGAGCAGAGTTAGGTTAATCCTACCATTTACTACCTCCATGCCGGATTATTGGGCAATTCTATATTTTAAGACAAACTTTAACCATTAATTTTAGTCAAGAAAATATGAGATATTTGACATAAAATTTATACCATTGGAAAGTTCTTTTGAATATGAATCCAATGGTATAATTTTTATATAATATATCTTATATTTTCTTGACTAAAATTAAAGGTCAAAGTTTGTCTTGAAGTACGTAATTGCCCTATAATCCGGTATGGAGGGAGTACCAAACATCAATAATCTTGATTGCCATGACATAATTTTGCTTGCTTTTGATAACTAGAGAACTATTCAGCCCGGAATGCCAATTGCAGATGTCAAAAATCTTGTTGTATCATTGACATTGATATCAAATCGATCTTTCTTCCTGAACCACAACAACGATCTCAGAATATCAAACACTAGAGACCAATCAGTCCCTCACTCTGCTCATATCTAAACAGTCACTGCCAAGCAAAAGAAGGCCCAGTTCACTCAGTAATAGTGCCAACTTGCTCTGGAGCATGCCACGGAGGGTGAAGGTCTGTGGTCGAGGTACACGATTCAAGCAGAGAGCAATCAGTCCCTCACTACCTGAACAACACTTGCGTCCACTGAACTACTGGGGTAATCTAGTGAGAAACATCTTGTCTTTTGGTACATCCTCCTATATATGGTTGCTCCTTCTAACTCGGCATGGATTTCCCTCTCCGTACGTATTCCCATAGGGTTGTTAAGAAGCCAACCTTCGGTGTCACAATGAAGATCTTCATCAATACGATCAACATGCTCAAACACATCCGAGTATCCATCAAACCTTTCTCTCATGTCTGCAGCTACATCAAGCACATCTGATTGTACAAGAACCTAGCAAGGAAACAAAATGTGATGTCAACCTGCAAAAGAGTAGTGGCCTGCCACACTAGCATTGGTCAAAGATGAAGAAAATAGGTGGTTTGCACAGTTACTTTGCACTAGGCCATCGTGGTCAATCTTAACTTTTATCATACTATGAAATTAATGCATAGAGGTGCAATATTACTATCATGAAGCAATAATACCTATTACAGAGTTGATAATGCATCTAGGAATCTCATGGAGAAGATGTTGAAACTAAGTCAAACATCTGTTTTCTTTAGTCAGCACTCAAGAACGTCAATTAATTATTAGGACTATTTTGTAAACGATAGATTTTTCAAGCCTACGATGTACCTTCATAACTTTTTATTAGCATTATAACGGTTAAGTCAATAAAACATCCATCAAACCTTGTTACCTAACCAAATACTTTGCACAACTAACAAGTCTTGACTAGCCCTAGAAGAAACAGTCATTGGACAAAACTTATGCATACATAAGGAACCTGACCCCATCATAAAGATGATGCTTAACAGGGAATATTGTACATGAAATTCATAGAAAATTGTTATACCCGTCCACCCAGACAAAGGTTCTTTGTGATTGAATCCACCAATTTTGTCTGTAGAACTCTTCTCTTGCGATGCTTCTTCTTACAGTGAGGATCAGGGCACTACAAACAATATGACAGGGAAGTCAACTGTCAGTTCAACATGAAATAAAATGAGTAACTGAACGAGCACAAGCAGCACCACTCACCAGTATTGAAACAAGTGATAAGAGACCAGGGTACGATGAAACAATTTGCTCAAAAGACACCGTTGCATTTGCAAACATAAAGTAACTGTGCCGACAGAAAAATTTCAAGGAGGGTCAAATTCTTGTGATAGCGTGAACCCCTAAAATGTGCATCTGTGCAAAAGATCTAGGGTAGCTTACACATTCCTAAGCCCCAATTCTGTTACCCAGAACTGTGTGCGCTCCACCAACTACAGAAGCAAAACAAGTAAAGCATAATCACACCAAAGATCCAACACTGCCTCCTCCATTCCCAAAGGGAAAACGGATAAGCGTTAATCACAAGAACCTTTTGTCGGATTTCTAGTCCGAGGTAGTTCCGCCTTTCGCTAGAGTTCTTGGCTAACCAAACCAAGAACCTCCCACTCCCTGCACATAAACATTCCCTAATAGTGGAGGCTGGAGGGGATATATCAGCATAATGGAGATGCAATGGAAGGAAACATTCGCGCACCACAGCCAATGTCGACCATGAGGGGCAGAAGGGGATCCTCGAACACCTCCTTCCATTCAGGCGGCTCCGTGAGCTCCTACAGGTAGAGTAGAACATGAATTGAGGGAAGGAAGCAAAATTGAAATGATGAATTTCGGGGGAGGCTTTACAGCGAACAAGGCGCTGAGTGGATTCACGTGCTGCCGGATGCGAAGGTGATGGCCCCGCTGCATACACCAATAGGCGGGCGGTCAGGCTGGTACGCGATTTCGAATAAGAGACAGAGGGGCAGACGGGGAGGGAGAACGGATTGAGGGCGGACGTTGGGGTAGAGGGGCCGGAGGTTGAGGTCGGCGTACTACTCTGTCCACAGCGTCAGTGCTCCGCGCGGTGGAGCACAAGGTCCGGCGTGGAGCGTGGCGGCGGACAGGGATGGTGCGGACGAGGCGGCAGCACAGAAAGGCCGTGGACGTCCAGGACATTCTGCGGTTCTGCCTTCCGCTTCCGCTCTTGCTCCGCGCGCTGCCTTTTCTACCCTACTAGTAGTCAGGCACGTGCAACGAAAGGCAAGAAATTTAGAAGCTATAATTCATAATACATTGAAACATCACACACGTTAGTTTGAAGGAAACTAATACGTGGTCATCTTGACATATATGACGACCTCTAACGCATAGTCATAGATAACCTGAAATAACATGATCCTTACCATGGCTATCTAAAAAACCAAGCAAGTTTGTACTTGAGATGATTTTTGAGAAAACATTCAAAATCACATGCATATACGAACTATCTTTTGTTAACAATCTACTGCAATTTTCGGTGAGGCATGTGAAAGGCTTAACTCAGCTGCTGTAGAATGCAGATGGGTGTCATCTAGCTGATTGTGTACCATGCATTACTTGATTTCTCATCTAGGAGGAATATAGGAGAAATATAAGTGATGTTCCTCCACGGTGATTGACAATAATCTTTGATCATGCATAAAGCAAACAGTTATGTAGAAAATGCCAGAATCTTAGTAACTCATGCTATTACCGTCTGAAATAAAGGCATTGACAAGATCTGAATCTTATCAACTCATGCTATTCACTGAATCGGGAATACCTAAAGTTTTTTAACAATTCTAATAATTATCTTTCCATGGTATGGGTGGTCTGCATGCTAAGAACTATAGCAATGTAAGGGAAAAGCTCTTGATATTCTCTTTAATGTGCATCCCAGTATCCCACAATTTAACGTTCTGCTGCACAGTTATTTCTTTGTTCTTCACACATGCATGCTCTCAAGAAAATTCTCATATACAGTGATCGATCGACTCACCTTGGAGGAGGACCTGCTCCTAGATGCGCCGGATGCCGGCTCCTCCGGCACAGACACCACAACAGCTACGGATGCCTGGCTCCAAAATTGACCATATCCGACATGGGGCTTGCTTTCCATGGATGTCTGCCGTTGATTCTTTTGAGAAAGGCCAAGAGGCGCTGATCCTCCGTCCCTGCGTGCACGCCCTCAAGCCATAAGGTACCCCACGAGGACGCAAAATCGGGCGTGCGCGTGGAAGGTAGCGGCGGAGGTCCTCGTTGTCGTCCTCGATTAGAGTCCTAGCAGAGCAACCAGGCTGTGTCAACGACCTGTCGGCGACACCAGAAGACCAAGAGTGGGAAGCAGAAGAGGAGAACCAAGTTTCCAGGGAGACAAGGCCCAGACGCAATGTCCGGCTATCGGGCTGGCTTGCAGGCCATGAGCTAGGGCGCTAGGCCCATGTAACCGTATCTGCCTACTTATTCTATAATCGTATCAACTAGATGCTCGGCTTGGACCGGACGAAAGGACGGCGGCTGCCGTGGATGTTTTGACTTGCTCGGGGGTGGTTGGGTGGATCGAGCGTAATACCAAATTCTTCTCTCGAATCGGTTGTCTAGTTCATGATCTTAGCCTGATACTTACAATTGGTATCCAGAGCCAGTCAGATCCCGATCTGGCTGTTCCAAATCATCACCACCACACTCGTTTTCGGTCTCAGCAGCGAACGGCGGCCATGGAGGATTGGTCGCCCGAGGCCAAGGCCTTGTACTCGATCCTCAAGGCGGAGACGAAAGAGGAGTACGAGGCCCGCTTCCTCGACTACAAGAAGGAGTCCCTCGATGTCGTCCGGATCTTCGTCGAGGATACCAAGGCCAAACTACTCCTCGTCAACGAGTCCATCGACGCTGCCAAGGTCACCACCGGAGCCAAAATCGCCGAGATCTGCACTTCTCTAGGCGCGGAATTGGCTACCGTGGAGGGGAAGTTGAGCGCCGAGATCACGCAGCTCTCCACCACCGTAGATCGTGCTCTTCGTTTGTCTCTTTCTACTGAAGTGGATGGCTCACCGGCGTCGCAGAACTGGCGTCCGGGTGGTAGCACCGTCGGCCCCAGTGGGCACCGTGAAGATCACTTGAACCGGGGGTTGGCCTGTGTTTCCTACACGCCTCCTCCGGGAGGAGGTATGCAACCCGATACTTCTACAGCCATGATTCTGAATCCTTTGCATAATTCTTTAGTTCCTGACTCGAATTTTTTGGCCCCTCGTGTTGAATTACCCGTGTTCGATGGCAACAACCCTAAACTATGGCAGCACCGCTGTTAGGAGTATTTCCAGCATTGGGCCACACCTCCAGAACATTGGGTTTCATATGGTTCTTTGCAGTTCATCGGCACAGCGGCGACGTGGCTGGAGTCTTACCTGACTATATTTCCGCAGGCCGGCTGGGGTGATTTTGTACAATCTGTACAACACCGCTTCATGTGTAATCAGCACCAAGTACTTCTTCGTCGTATGTTGCATATCTCTCAAACCGGCACTGTGGCTGATTATGTACAGCGGTTTTCAGACTTAGTTGATCAAATTTCTGCTTACAGCTCTCAGTCTGATCCACTACAACACTTAACCAAATTCTTGGATGGGTTAAGTCCGGCAGTTCACGTTTTGGTTGCTATTCAACAGCCAGCTGATCTTGATGCAGCTTACACTATGGCATTGCTTTATGAGGAACTGGGAGATGGTGGAAATCCTTTTGGTACTGGTTCTTCTCCGACAGTGCACCCCCAACGTTTTCAGCCACTGCCGACTGTTCCTCCTCCACCTCCTGCACGTTGGGTCTCTAAATCAGTCGAAGAGAAGCGGTTATCTGAAGCTCACCGTACTGGTTCAGAAGGACGTTGGTCTAGCTTGAAGGCATATCAGCGTGCTCGAGGTTTGTGCTTTACTTGTGGGGAACAATGAAGGAGCATGTGTGCAAGGCAACGATCTCTCTGCACATCATTCAACAGATGATTGATTGTATCCAATGTGACAGTTTTCCATCTGATGAGGAGGACAAAGAACCAGCCCCGACACCACCTTTGCAATAGTTGTTACTTCTCTCTGCAGCTGCTTGATACGTCCAAAACGTATCTACTTTCCCGAACACTTTTGCTATTGTTTCTCCTCTAATTTGTGTGTTTTGAATACAACTAACATGGACTAACGCTTTTTTCAGCAGAATTGCTCTGGTGTCTCGTTTTTGTGCAGAAATCTGACTTTCAGGAAAAATCCCAGAAAATATTGCAAAAATTCTATTTTGCCAGAAGACCCATGGAGCCAGAAGGAGAGATGAAGGGGGGCAGTGGCCTAGGCTCACCACCAGGGGGCGCGGCCCAGCCCTGGCCACGCCCACCTGTGGTGAGGCTACCTCGGCCGTCGCCTCGACCCCTCCTTCCGCCTATATATACCCTCTGACCTGAAAACAACGGGGGTTCAGCGTTTTTCCCAGATGGACTTCCGCTGCGCCGCCACCATCAGAAACCGCGATTCGGAACCAGAAACTCCGTTCTGGCACCCTGCCGGGATGAGGATTTGGAGGAGATCTTCGCCACCATCATCACCGACGTCTCTCCATCAACCATCCATGACTCCCCCATCCATGTGTGAGTAATTCCCGCTGTAGGCGACGGGGATGGTAGGGATTGGATGAGATCATTCATGTAATTTGCTATGAGATTGTTAGGGCATAGTGCCTAGTATCTTTTATTAGTGCTTATGACATTCTTGCAACTTGTTGTGCTTAATGCTTGTCACTTTGGGCCTGAGTGCCATGATTTCAGATCTGAACATGTTATTGTTTTATGATGATACTTGTTGTTTATGGTCTTATCTACAAGTTGTATACACATATTGTTGTTCGGAACCCGAGGCCCCAAAGTGATAGAAATTGGGATAACCGGAGGGGATGGCTATGATGTGAGGATCACATGTGTTCATCGAGTGCTAATGCTTTACTCCGGTACTTTATTAAAAGGAGTACCTTAATTACCAGTAGTTTCCCTTGAGGCCCTGCTGCAACAGGCTGGTAGGACAAAAGATGTCGTGCAAGTTTCTCACTGCGAGCACGTACGACTATATACGGAACACATGCCTATGATTGTTAGTACTAGGATGCTTTATCATTATTTATCTGCAATGCCCATGTCTCATTGATTTCATGAATTATCTTATCCATGCAACGCCCATACATCCATCCCTATGCCTACAGTATTTGATCCTACTATTTACTATTGCTACTATTACCGCTTTTATTTTACTACTGATGTTACTGTTTCACTACTATCACCACTATAAAACAGTTGCTACTGATAAACCACTGCGAGCAAGTCTGTTTCCAGGTGCAGCTGAATTGACAACTCATCTGTTAAGGCTTATAAATATTCTTTGGCTCCCTTTGTGTCGAATCAATAAATTTGGGTTTTACTTCCCTCGAAGATTGTTGCGATCCCCTATACTTGTGGGTCATCAAGACTATTTTCTGGCGCCATTGCCGGGGAGCATAGCTTTATTTGTAAGTTCACTTGGAATTCATATTGTTTGTTGCAATCCTTTCATCATGGGTAAACCTCGTGATGGAAAAGTTCCTATATTGCCATCCACTACAAGAAGAGGTACGACTTTGAACACCTCTGTTGCTCTTGATTCACCATCTGTTATGAGTAATTTGCTTACACCACCACATCCACACGCTACTGCTACTACTTCTGCTGAGTTTGAAAATGCCACTGATAATTTAGATGATGCTTCTACTGTGCTTGATGAGAGTGGTTCACTAGGTTCCTTTTTAGATGCTACAATTGCTAGAGCTAAGTTGGGAAACACCACTGTTACACCTGTTAGTTCACCTGAGTCTAGGGAATGTCCTAGTGATGATTTTGATGACGCTTATATTGAGCTTGACGATGATTTTATTGCTGAAGCTCGTGCTACTCGTGATGCTAAAGCTGTTAAGGAACTTTTAGCGAGACGTGCTGTTAGATATAAATTGTCTCCTGATCCTAAGTTTGCTGCTTCTCCCATAAATATTAGAGACAAGGATTATGATTTCTCTTTAGATTTATCTTACATATCTATTGTTGAGAAAGAGCCTTTTTGTGGTACTGAGAATGAAAGTGCTATGGCGCACATGAATGAGCTTTCTACTTTGAGTAATTTGTTTTCTGATGATATTAAGCTTCGCACTTACTTTGTTGCCAAGATTTTTCCTTTCTCTTTGAAAGATGCAGCTAAAACTTGGTTTTATAGTTTGTCTCCTGGATCTCTTAATAGTCCTATTGCTTTGGTTAATGCTTTTGATGAGGGGTGACCTCTTGGGTGTGGCCCGATCTTCACGGATTCACGGGATTTGTGGCGGGGAACGAGGATGAACACGAAGAACACGATGAACACGATGAACAAATCGAAGGCAAACACACACACATAAGATACACACCGGTTGTCCTCGTTGGCCCGATTCACCAACTCAATAGAATCACAAGGAAGAGACTCCAAGAGTAGAATTCCTTGTGAGAGATTGATTTGCTAGGAGTAGAATTCCACTTGGGGGAAGAGACCAAATCAATGGATAGAATTACACACAAAGTATGCAAGAGATCCACTACAAGGTAGAATTCCCCAAATAGAAGAGACCCCAAACAAAGAGGGATGATGGTTTACTTTAGATTTGAGATCTAGTAGCAAGTTCCCTAAGGGAAAGGGCATGAAGCCATGTTTTATCTTAATTCTTGTCTGTCTTGTCTCTAGGGGAGGGGGAGCCATATATATAGGGAGCCACGAGCTAGGGGTAGTTTGGTCATTAGGGAGAAAGATAACAAAGGTGGCTTCATGGCCAAGACATAGCTGACACGAGCAGGCCGGCTATAGCCGGGGTTAAGGCCGGCTTTAGCCGGTGGGCCGGCTTAAGCCGGTGTGGGACTGGCTTTAGCCGGTCCAGCTTCAGCCGCAACCTCTTCTTGCGGCGCTTCCAAGCTTCTTTCCGGTTGTTCTTCTTCTTCCTTCTCTTCCACGCCTCGATGATGTCGGACTTGATTGTTGACGCACATGATGTTGTGAGGTCCGAAAGCCACCCCACATCATCTCCCCCGCTTCAAAGAACGTCGTCCTCGACGTTGACTCAACATCATCATGTAGGGGAGGTAGATGTAGGCGATTGTACTTGGAGTGCACCATGTGGTCGTTCTTGCAAAGATCGGTTTGGCAACTCTTCCATGTTCCTTCACCTTCCATGAGTCCTACAAAGGTCACAAGCAAAGCAAAACAACACTCAAAGAGTAGCCAATTCTTGTAGTTTATGGCATGGGTTCGTGAGTAGAAGGAGGTCACCTTACAAAGTTGTTGATGTGCTCTCGTTGTAGAAATGATTGATTGAAACCACTCGCGGGAGCGCATCCACCAATAGTATCCATGTGTACCTACGCACAACAAAGACCAAGCAAAGTATGTGTGTGCGTGATAGGGGACCATATCATCAAGGACATGTCCATTCTTGTTCACAACACAATTAGCACAACACAAGTATAATAAATGGAATGCATATGCAAGGTCTATGTGTAAGCAAATTGTTTCAACATCTTACAAATGTGGGAACACAAAAACTCCATCAAAATTTGAGAAGACCGTGGTGTCCATCTCATGTTGAAAGATATGCATATTATTGCACTCAAGGCTTTGGAAAGAGCAAGTAGTCAACATTCTTGAAGCAATATGAGGAGAGTTTGGCAAAAACACATACGGCAAGATGTCAAAATCATCATCAACATGTGTGCAAACAAACCATAGGAAAGAACAATTTTTCATCATATTTGTTGCAACACAAATCATATTCATCCAAAAGTAGAAGAAAACATCATTATCACAAATAGTTATGCAACCCAACCAAAAGAAAGAGCAAGTTGTCAACTTGTTGGATGCAACACCAATGAACGCAAAGCGGGAACACATGTGACAAGTCATGACCAATATAGAAATGTGGTTGCACACAAAACAAAAGGAAGAGAAATCGTTCCACATGTATGTTGCAACACATAAAACATCAATGTTCAAAATCATGGGAGCATGAATGTCACAAGTGTCACAAAAATCATCAACATGCTTGCAAAGAAACCATATGGAAGAGAATTTTTTCAACATGTTTGATGCATAGCATGTGAAGGGTATGCGAGCGGAGTTTGAGTTTGAACTCACAAGTATGATGCTCTCAAGAGCTCTTTTCGCCAACTCGTGCTCAATCGAGGTTGACGTTATTGTCCGCGTACCTACACACACAAAAGATAGCAAAAACAACGTGTGTGCATGGTAGATGAATACATCATCCATCATGATGCATCTCTTTGTTGGCATATCACCATTAGTAACACGTAAGATATTATAATATCCATGGTGAGTATGCAATGTATATGTGGTAGCATGCTTAGCATGAGCAAATGCAAAATCTTCATTATTTGAGAGAGCTATGGGGGCCTTCTCATTTTCAAACATAGTAACATTATTGCAAACCAAGCATTGAAAAGAGCAATTGTTCAACATTTTGGTTGCATTAATGGAAGAATATTGCAAGCATTGGGCACAAAACATGTTCACAATTTTATCCTTGTTGTGGACAAACCTAGGGAAAGAGCAATTGTTCGACAAGGTTGTCACAACCAAAGTATCATTGTCATCATTGCAAGCAATATATGGGAAAGAGCAATTGTTCAACATATTGCATGCAATAGGCGATAAAGTGAAGCACTCATAGCTTAGCATCTTCATGGGAATCATGGCATCACCAACACCTATGTTGTTACCTTTGTGGTCGCACTCCTTTGAAGTAGGTGTTGTTGAAGTAGGTGGCTCCAATTGGCCGACATGCTCATCATCTTCTAAGCATGGTGTGTTATCATCATGTGTATGCACCATGTACATCTTGTCCAAGGTTGGCGACGCTTCATCCATGGGATCTATTGCAACATGAGAAAACACACTCAAGGTAGAGGGTAAGTTGTTAGAAATCGAAATGGCCTCACTTGACCTATCAACTACCACTCTTGTCTCACTCGGTGTATCACTCATGCTCTCAAAGTGAAAGCACTCACTCTCACATATAGTGGAATCACTCATCTCACGTATAGTGGATTCACTCATCTCACATATAGTAGAGTCCCTCATCTCCATGGAATGGACGTCATCCTTATCCGAGCAAGCTAGGCTATCAATATGTGGTTGTTGGTTTGCACGATGCTCTTGAGGTTGAGGTTGTCGATTGCGCTCAAAGTTGTCGACAGACGACATGATTCGTCTCCTGATTTCGGCGGGATCGGCGTCCGACATCCCCCTCCTTGCGGCCCATTCCTTATTCCTTGCGGTGAGCTCCGCTTCCCATTCCGCTAACCTTGCGTCCGTTTCCGCTATACGTGCGGTGAGCCTTGCGTCCGATTCTTGATCTTGTTGAGGATGTTCATGATGGCTTTGATGGTGATGATCATGATCCGTGGAACGCTTCTTGTGGCGATGAGACCGTCTTGTAGGAGCCGTTGCGGAGGTGTCATGTGGGATGGGAGACACCATTGGAGACAAGGTCGCATCTTGGTAGGACATCTCACGGCTTGGCAATCTCGAAGCTCTTGTGGTGGTCCTCCTCGAGGAGGTGTCATGGACGTTGTCGTAAATGGGCTCTTCAAGGCATGGACACCATGTAGGTTGTTTGTGGTTAGCACCATGCTCTTGAGGTTGGCGACGACGCTCATGGTCACCCACATGATTGGAGCGTGAAGAAGATCTTGATGAGCTCAACCTTGTGCGATGAGGAAGATCATGTTGGCGTTGTGCTTGGTGAACTATGTGATGGTCTCGAGTATCTTGATGTGCCCATGCACGCTTGTCGTAGTCGACAGAGTTGTCGATGTATTGTTTCTTGTCCACCTTGCTCATGTAGTCGAAGTTGTCGTCGATGTAGCGTTTCTTGTCCACCTTGCTCATGTAGTCGAAGTTGTCGTAGTCGGTGTAGTCCTCCGTGAACTTTCCATGATAGCGTCCGTTGAGCCTAGACATAGCTCACACAAGGCAAGATATATATATGTAGAAGTGGTGGTGGTTAGAAAACTACAATTAGAACACTTCCCGTAGAAACTATTGAATGGATGAAACACCGAAAGGACAACCGTGGTGCACAAGTTAGAACACACGCAAAAGGCTATATAGTGGATAGGAAGGAAAAGTGTCAATGCCAAACAAAAATGATCAAAAGAGAAGTTTATTGTCGAATGTGGAGGTGATGCAAAAATTTCAAATGTCAAAAGGGTGATCAAAAAGAACACACACGTGGAGATGGATGGGGTTAGTGCGACGGACAAAAATGAGCACAACAAAAATGGTCCTAACGACGACTACGCTCAATGTCGCACTAACACTCGAGAGACCGTGGCTTGGTTGCAAAAAGGAGAAGCAACAAGATTCGCACACTTGCCTCTCTTCTCACTCTCTCTTTTGGCTACAAGCTTGTGGACTCTTTTGTATTTGTGGATTATGGATGGCATACACACACACTATTGGTGATTTCTCTTTCTTTCTCTCTTTGTGTTTTTGTTTGATTGGGAGTATCTCTTTTCTCTTTCTCTTGGTCCACTTCAAAACTTGGTAGTGCTAGATTGAAACACACACTCTCACAATTCGGGGTCAAGTGTACGATGCTTCGCAACTCTAGGAAAGCCACTCTCAAAGGGTAAGATCACCAAAAGAAAAGAGGTTTGCAAAGAAGAAGGAAATCTGCGAGTGCCAGTCTAGACCGGCTTTAGCCGGTGTATAGGCCGGCTATAGCCGGTGGCCGGCTTTAGCCGGTGTCCAGGCCGGCTTTAGCCGGTTCGGTCTTTTTCGAGAAAACTGGACAGGCCGGCTATTTGTTGCGCAGGCCGGCTTTAGCCGGTTCGGACAATTTCGCACGAGCAGTTCGTCTTTGGTGGCGGAAATTGGGCACAAAAATCCTCAAATCCGGAAAAATTAGGAAGAATTAGGCTAAGGGAACGCAAAGGAAGGTAGATCAGCACTTGAGACACGAAATCTTTGGATCAAAACCACAAAAAACTCAACAAATCTTGAGATCAAAATTCGAGGCAATTTTGGGGCTATTTTTTGGATTTTCGAAATTTATGGTGGAAATCACAAATGAGAGTAAATCCGTGGCAACCAAAAGCTGCTAATACCATATGATGAGGGGTGACCTCTTGGGTGTGGCCCGATCTTCATGGATTCACGGGATTTGTGGCGGGGAACGAGGATGAACACGAAGAACACGATGAACACGATGAACAAATCGAAGGCAAACACACACACACACAAGATACACACCGGTTGTCCTCGTTGGCCCGATTCACCAACTCAATAGAATCACAAGGAAGAGACTCCAAGAGTAGAATTCCTTGTGAGAGATTGATTTGCTAGGAGTAGAATTCCACTTGGGGGAAGAGACCAAATCAATGGATAGAATTACACACAAAGTATGCAAGAGATCCACTACAAGGTAGAATTCCCCAAATAGAAGAGACCCCAAACAAAGAGGGATGATGTTTTACTCTAGATTTGAGATCTAGTAGCAAGTTCCCTAAGGGAAAGGGCATGAAGCCATGTTTTATCTTAATTCTTGTCTGTCTTATCTCTAGGGGAGGGGGAGCCATATATATAGTGAGCCACGAGCTAGGGGTAGTTTGGTCATTAGGGAGAAAGATAACAAAGGTGGCTTCATGGCCAAGACATAGCTGACACGAGCAGGCCGGCTATAGCCGGGGTTAAGGCCGGCTTTAGCCGGTGGGCCGGCTTTAGCCGGTGTGGGACCGGCTTTAGCCGGTGGGTCGGCTTAAGCCGGTGTGGGACCGGCTTTAGCCGGTCCAGCTTCAGCCGCAACCTCTTCTTGCGGCGCTTCCAAGCTTCTTTCCGGTTGTTCTTCTTCTTCCTTCTCTTCCACGCCTCGATGATGTCGGACTTGATTGTTGATGCACATGATGTTGTGAGGTCCGAAAGCCACCCCACATCAGGTTTCTTTCAGAAATATTTTCCTGCTAGTGCTCAACATGCTGCTGTGCAGAAAATCTTTGACTTTGAACAGGGAAAAGGAGAGATACTGTCTGAATATTGGACAAGGTTTTGTTCTTTAATTAGAGCTTTGCCTAAAGAGCCATTGCGTAAAAATGAACTCCTTGATATATTTTATAATGGACTAACTGATGAATCTAAGACATATTTGGATAGTTGTGCTGGTTGTGTTTTCAGGGAAAGAACTCCGGCTGAAGCTGAAGAATTAATGGCTAAAATAAGCCGAAATCATGATGATTGGACTCTAGTTGAGCCAACACCAGCACCTACACCTGTGCCAGTTCCAGAGCCGACACTGAAGAAGAGAGGAATGATTGAATTAAATGATGAAGTTATGAGGGAAGCCAAGAAATCTCTTAAGGAGAGGGGTATTAAGGCCGAAGATGTGAAGAATTTACCTCCTATAGAAGAATTATGTAAGCCAATCCCTCGCTCATCCACTATTGAGGTACACTCTCTCCAACGCTTTGATGATAGAGATATTCCATACTCTAAACCTCCTGATCAATGCTTATATGAGTTGGATAATTTTATTGTTAAGCAAGATAATTTTAATAGAATGGTGCAGAATCATTTGTTGGAAAATTCTAGAGCTATTAACAAGTTGCAGGATATTGTGGAGAGAACCTCCAATGATGTGAAGATACTTGTTAAACATTTTCAAATGGTTCAGACTCAAATTGATCAGCTTACCAAGGTGCAAAAAGATTTGCTTGTTAATGCCGCAAGAGAAAAACAAGCATGTGAAATACGCACAAGAGGAGGTGCTACCACTCAAGACCCCTTATATCCTGAAGGACATCCAAAGAGGATCGAGCAAGATTCTCAACGCACTTCAAGTGATGATATCCCTTCCAAGAAGAAGAAGAAGCATAAAACAACTGTAGAATCCTAATAGTGTTTCTATTTCTGATGCTGAAACTGAACCAGGTAATGCTTCCGATAAAGAAGAAGTTGAAGAGGAACCAGAAAAGGTTGATAAGAATGCGAAGTACACCAAAGAAGACTTCGTTGCCAACAAGCATGGTAAAGAGAGAGAAACTTGGGTACAGAAACCAATGCCTTTTCCTAGTAAGAAACACAAATCCAAGGAAGAAGAACACTACAACAGGTTTTGTGAATGGATGAAACCTTTATTTCTGCAAATTCCTTTGACTGATGCTATTAGAATGCCTCCTTATGCAAAGTATATGAAAGATATTGTCACTAACAAAAGAAAGATTCCTAATGAGGAAATTTCCACTTTACTTGCTAATTATTCTTTTGATGGTAAAGTTCCGGAGAAGCTTGGAGATCCAGGTATACCAACTATTCCTTGCTCCATTAAAAATAACTATGTTAGAACTGCTTTATGTGATTTGGGAGCGGGAGTTAGTGTCATGCCTTTTTCTCTTTATAAGAGACTTGATCTAGAAAAATTGGTATCAACTGATATATCTTTGCAAATGGCTGATAAGTCTACTACTATTCCTATTGGTATATGTGAAAATGTTCTTGTTCAAGTTGCTAACAGTTGTTTAATATTAACTGACTTTGTTGTGTTGGAAATGCCTGAAGATGATAAGTCTATTATTCTTGGGAGACCTTTTCTAAACACTGCAGGTGCGGTTATTAATTGCAATCAAGGAAAAGTAACTTTTAATGTCAGTGACAAAGAGTATACGGTTTATTTTCCCAAGAATATTGATAGAAAAAATGCTCAAAATTCCGTCAAGCATGTTGAGACCATCAGAGTTGGTCAGATTATTTGTTCAGAGCAAAATCCCAAGGAAGAATATAAAATTGTTATGATTGGGACTATGCCTATCAAGGTTGAGGTAACATAAGCATATAGTGAAATGCAGAGTTTTGCCTCATATAAAGTTAGTTTGGTAACAAGACTTGATCAACCTTGTTAACAAAGTGATTTTATATGAATGAAACTTTGTTTTCACCGCATTCACTCTACCTCACTCATTTTTACTTTCACCATTTTTGTTCCCTTTGTTAGTTACATAATTAGAATATCTTAGAGTTGCTGAAAGGTTGAGTTTGATTTGCTTGCAATCATTCTGCCATCGTTTTCCCGAGTT
Source organism: Dactylis glomerata (assembly GCA_007115705.1). Taxonomy (NCBI): domain Eukaryota; kingdom Viridiplantae; phylum Streptophyta; class Magnoliopsida; order Poales; family Poaceae; genus Dactylis; species Dactylis glomerata. Next base: position 57,547 of record QXEO01002014.1, on the reverse strand, counting down.
TTACTCTTTTATCATTTTTTTTGAAAAATCCTCAAAAATAAAGTTTCTCAAAAAATTCCAGAATTTTTTTTTAAATTTTTATGTCAAAAAATGGGGCAGATAGGCACCTGGGAGACCTCAGGGGGACCTGCCACACCACGTCGCCACCAGGGGGCGCGGCCCAGCCCTGGCCGCGCCCACCTATGGTGAGGGGGGCCCTCCTGGCCTCTCACTTATCTCTTCCTCCCCAGCTCTTTCTTTCTCCCGAAAACAACGACCCACCAGCTCAAACTCGTGTTCCTGCTACTCTCCATCTCGATTTTTCGATCTCCTTGCTCAGCCCATCATTGTTGCTGAGATTTGGAGCATTTGTTCTCCGGTATGTGACTCCTCCGATTGTCCAAGTAGAATTTTGTTTAGTGAAGTATTTCTTGAGTATTTTAGTTCTATAGGCTGCAGGTGAAATGAGTTTGCATGCTTGTTCTATTGCTTAGAAATGTTATTTTGATGCATGTTAGCCTTCTAGTAACTCTCTATAGTAGTTTCCTACATGTGTTTGTTTCAAAATCATATTTTATGAGATTTGTTAAAATTTCAGAAATGGAGGAGAATGCATACCAACTCTTTCAACATGAACTAGAAGTGCATGAAGTTATGAAGGTTCACCGTGAAGAGAGGGTCTTTCCCTCAATCTATCCATGCTCAGAGTTCATGAATGCTGCTGGAATACTGCAGGACTTCCAAACTCTAATTTCTAATGCAGGATTGGCACATTTTATTGATAATGAACCTCACCAATATGTTAAACTAACAATGACTGTGGTGCAGGATTTGAAATTCAGTTGGTCTACATCTAACCCCATGGTTCATTATAAAATCTACAATAAACCTGTGGACTTGCCCTTTGATGTTTTCTGTGCAGCCATTAGAGTACCACAGTGGGGATCACGCGAAAGGATAAAGGAACGGCCTAAGCCATTGACGGACCTCTATGAGGAGATTTGTCAAGGGAGAATCTTTACAGGAGAGAGCGGTAAAATTCGGAATCTTCATCTTCCATCCATTCGATATTTTGCCCACTTTATTACAAAGTGTGTTCTTGCTAGGAAAGTTGCAAATAAGTTGTCCTCCTGTGATCTAGATTTTATTGCTGCTGCTTTGAGAGGTGATAGGACTTACAATTTGGGTGCTTTAATTGCTTTCCGTCTAGATGCTAACCGTGAGAAAGGGAGAATCTGTGGAGGCCTTATTGCTTCACGTTTGTTAGCTTTGCATGGTTTAGTGCCTCATGTTTTAGACCTTCAGTTTCCAGTAGAGAGGCTTGATCTTAATTCTATGATACATCATAAGTTTGTTTCTCCTCATGCATGTTTGACTAACTTGACGTTTGAGATTACCTTTTTCAAGAAATCTACCTGGAAGGTAGCAAAGACTGATCGACCATTCCATTTGCCTGCACCTCTTTTGTTTAACCTTGATCGCAGGAATGGATGGTCACTCACAGAGGGTGAGCTCGACGCATACATAGAAGAGCACCCGCAGCCCGTGCACGATGAAGAGGCAACCGAGGAGTCGGCTCAGCACTCTAACATTGCGGAGTTCCCCTACCAGCAGCCTTATTATGACTATACACCATCTGCTTTATCTTCACAGGGGCCAAGCTATTACTTTACCAGTGATGACCCACCAGCATGGGGCATGTTTTCGAGATGACGTTGAGCTCCACTTAGGCCAAAAGCCTAAGCTTGGGAGGAAGTACGCCGACTATTCACTCATCTACATATCATATTTTGTCGGTCCTTTGTATATCCATGTTTCGCTTTCTTTATTGTTCTCGTTCTTATTTCTTCTTTCCAAAACACAAAAAGACCAAAAATATTTCCGTTGTTTCTCTTCATTTGCCTTTTTAGTTTTCTAGCTTTGGTTTGCTTTGTTCTCTATTTTCGGTTTGATATTTGAAAAATCCCAAAATATTTTGCTTTGTTTGCTATTTCCCTATGTTCTTGTTTCAAAAATCGAAAACCCAAAAATATTTGTTGCTCTTCTTCGGTTTTGTAAAGTTTGTTGCAGAGTTCAGTCTCTCGAGACTCCATTGGAGCTTGGTATTCACTTCATATTATTCAAGCCACACAAGTGAAAGGCAATAATGATGACATATGACAATCCGAGATGTGGTAAGAGGCTGGTATGAACTCTATTTGTTTTCATTTTTGTACATATACTCATCTATGTGGACATGCTTAGTCGGTTCATGTAAGGTATATGTTATCTAATGGATGCTTTGTAGTTCTTGCTTTCATATGATTAGTTCCAATTTACTAATAGTCTGTAGCATGTCATGTAGACGCTTTCTTGCATTGTTTTATTCATAATATGGTATGACATTGTGGTATCCACCTCTGAAAGTTTCATTTGAATCGACTTGGCACATGCTCAAGCATGCACATGACTGAACAAAAAGTCAATTAAGCCTCGATGATTTACTTTGCCTCAGAGTTCTTGTATCATTTTTATGCCTATATTAATTTTGTTTTGTCGCAAGCATGATTATGACACTTATTGCTCTCTTGATTGTCGCTTCCCAGTCTTTTGCTAGCCTTCACTTGTACTGAGAGGGAATACTTCTTGTCTATCCAATTACCAAAAACCAAGTCTTCCAAAGAGTCCACTATAAATTCCTATGCGTGGTATTTCAAAGCCATTCCAAGTAAATTTTCATGTGCTACCTTTCAAAACCTTCAAATACTTCTCATTTTGTGCCACTGTTTTTAGCTCATGGGGATGTAGTGGTCGGAATTGCTATCTTCCATATTAAATTAAGTACCCCACGACTAGGCAGCTTCATCTGCTCGTCATTAATTTTGCAAGGGAGATGGTCAGACCATTGTAATCTAATTTCTAAAAAGAAAAAGAGCACTCCTCCATGGTATGTGAAAGTTGGTGGGCACCCGATGGAATCGGTTAGCCATGGTTTGAGAAAGAAAAAAAGGTGGGGAGGAGTGCCCAAGCTTTATAAAAGAGAACCAATGTGCCAAATTTTCAAAGAACTCGGAACCGCTCTCACTTGTTTATTATGGAAGATAGCAAGTCCCCATTGCCAGTCATTGACATGAAACAACCACCTCTCAAAATAAATTTTTATCTCTGTTTTACAAATGAAAAGCTCTATCACATGTTAAATCACTGCTTCCCTCTGTGAAGGGTCTTTCTTTTACTTTTATGTTGAGTCTTCATCTTCTAACTTTAAAGCACCATCTTGAGAGCATAGTTGTCATTCTTAGTGTAATGTGCTTGTCCCAGAATACGGTTAATTGTGGTATAACTTTGATGCTTGTATCTTTGATATTTTTACTTCTAGTCTTCTCTTGGACTTCAGAGGTGCCTCAGCATTTATGTTTTGCTCCACAAATAAAGGCAAGCGGGATACCGAGCATTACAATCTTGCAACTTCTTATGTTCATGTTACTTGTTATTAGTATGTTGGCACTCTTTCATAGCTTGCTTGACTATGAGGTGACATTAGTGGCATATTTCTTATTATGAATTGCCTGAGTACTTGATCATATAGTTAGTATATATACATCTATGAAGCAAATGCGTTCGTGAAAGTTTCTTTTATCGCTCTCAGTTGTTAACTGAATTGCTTGAGGACAAGCAAATAGCTAAGCTTGGGGGGAGTTGATACGTCCAAAACGTATCTACTTTCCCGATCACTTTTGCTATTGTTTCTCCTCTAATTTGTGTGTTTTGAATACAACTAACACGGACTAACGTTGTTTTCAGCAGAATTGCTCTGATGTCTCGTTTTTGTGCAGAAATCCGACTTTCAGGAAAAATCCCGGAAAATATTGCAAAAATTCTATTTTGCCAGAAGACCCACGGAGCCAGAAGGAGAGACGAAGGGGGGGGGGGCAGTGGCCTGGGCTCACCACCAGGGGGTGTGGCCTAGCCCTGGCCGCGCCCACCTGTGGTGAGGCCGCCTCGGCCGTCGCCTCGACCCCTCCTTCCGCCTACATATACCCTCTGACCTGAAAACAGCGGGGGTTTGGCGTTTTTCCTAGATAGACTTCCGCTGCGCCGCCACCATCAGAAACTGCGATTCGGAACCAGAAACTCCATTCTAGCACCCTGCTGGGACAGGGATTTGGAGGAGATCTTCATCACCATCATCACCGACATCTCTCCATCAACCATCCATGACTCCCCCATCCATGTGTGAGTAATTCCCGCTGTAGGCGACGGGGATGGTAGGGATTAGATGAGATCATTCCTGTAATTTGCTATAAGATTGTTAGGGCATAGTGCCTAGTATCTTTTATTAGTGCTTATGACATTGTTGCAACTTGTTGTGCTTAATGCTTGTCACTTTGGGCCCGAGTGCCATGATTTCAGATCTGAACATGTTATTGTTTTATGATGATACTTGTTATTTATGGTCTTATCTACAAGTTGTATACACATATTGTTGTCCGGAACCCGAGGCCCCAAAGTGATAGAAATTGGGATAACCGGAGGGGATGGCTATGATGTGAGGATCATATGTGTTCACCGTGTGCTAATGCTTTGCTCCGGTACTTTATTAAAAGGAGTACCTTAATTACCAGTAGTTTCCCTTGAGGCCCTGCTACAACAGGCTGGTAGGACAAAAGATGTCGTGCAAGTTTCTCATTGCAAGCACGTACGACTATATACGGAACACATGCCTATGATTGTTAGTACTAGGATGCTTTGTCATTATTTATCTGCAATGCCCATGTCTCACTGATTTCATGAATTATCTTATCCATGCAACGCCCGTACATCCATCCCTATGCCTACAGTATTTGATCCTACAGTTTACTATTGCTACTATTACCGCTTTTATTTTACTACTGTTGTTACTGTTTCACTACTATCACCACTATAAAACTATTGCTACTGATAAACCGCTGCGAGCAAGTCTGTTTCTAGGTGCAGCTGAATTGACAACTCATCTGTTAAGGCTTACAAATATTCTTTGGCTCCCCTTGTGTCGAATCAATAAATTTGGGTTTTACTTCCCTCGAAGACTGTTGCGATCCCCTATACTTGTGGGTCATCACTGCTGTGTCACAAGCGGTCCAGGCCCCAAAAACAATGCAGCTCCGAGTTCGCATTCAAGGTCATGAAATGTTGTTCCTTGTGGATTCTGGTAGCTCTACGTGCTTCCTTGACCAAGCTCGTGCAGAGTTGTTGACTGGCAAAGCTCCATTGCCTACCCCCACCAATGTGCAGATAGCGGGTGGAGCACTTTTACAAGCCACTGAATACTTTCCTGACCTCCAGTGGACAGTTAATGGGCATTCTTTTTCTGATTGCTTTCAGATTCTTTCTCTCAACAGTTATGATGGGATTATTGGGCATGACTGGCTAGCTAAACACAGTCCCATGATCACTCATTGGTCTCACCATTGGTTAGCAGTTGAGCACTCTGGAGAATATGCCGTGTTACATGGTGAGGGGGCTCCTGTTGCCACTCATGCATTACTAGAATTATTCCTCGTTCAGCCTGCTATAACTGCTTCTCTAGCACCTCAGATACCTGCAGTACAAGCACTTCTTGATCAATTTTCGTCAGTATTCGATGATCCCCAAGGTTTGCCACCCAGACGGCAATATGATCACCAGATTCCTCTCAATCCTGGCGCTCGCCCTGTTTCCATGCGTCCCTACCGCATTGCACCAGAATTGAAAACTGAATTGGAGCAAAAAATCAGTGAATTGCTGCAACAAGGTGTGATTACTCATAGCAATAGTGCCTACTCTTCGCCTGTGATTTTGGTCAAGAAGGGTGACGTTCGGGACAAAATGTGGCGGCTGGTCATTGATTATCGTCATTTGAATGCCTTGACACTCAAAAGCAAATACCCGCTACCCGTAATTGATGATCTGTTGGACGAGTTGGCTGGCTCTAGTTGGTTTTCCAAGCTCTACTTGTGCGCGGGGTATCACCAAATCAGACTCGCTCCCGGCGAGGAGCATAAGACAGCGTTCCAAACGCATAATGGGCATTTTGAATTTCGTGTTATGGCCTTTGGTCTCACCAGAGCTCCAGCAACATTTCAATTTGCTATGAACGCTGCTTTAGCCCCTGTTCTTCGGAAATTTACTCTTGTTTTTTTTATGACATATTGATTTACAGTCGTACATTTGAGGACCACTTGGAGCATTCGCGCCATGTTCTAGCCATCCTCCAGCGTGAAAAATGGCAAGTCAAGCTGTCCAAATGTGCCTTTGCACATCAGCAAATTGCTTATCTAGGGCATGTTATTTCTGTTGAAGGCGTCTTTACTGATGCATCCAAGATTGAGTCAGTTCGCAATTGGCCACAGCCTGGCAATTTGAAGGAACTTCGTGCGTTTTTGGGCCTGAGTGGCTACTATCGCAAGTTTATCTGACAGTATGCAGTCATCAGCCAGCCATTGACATCTCTCCTCAAGAAAGGTACATAGTTTGTTTGGACTTCTGTTCATGATGATGCATTCCGAGTACTTAAGCATGCTCTATCGTCTGCACCTGTTCTTGCCCTCCCGGACTTCACTATTCCTTTTGTTGTCGAGACGGATGCCTATGATGTCGGCATTGGTGTTGTACTGTCACAGAAGGGCCACCCGGTTGCCTTTGTCAGTCATGCTCTAGGGCCACGGAACAGGGGACTGTCAGTTTACGAAAAGGAATATCTTGCAATCCTGCTGGCTGTTCAACAATGGCGACCGTACTTGCAGTTCCGCGAGTTCGTCATTTGCACTGATCATAAAAGCCTAGTTCATCTCACTGACCAGCGCCTGCACACTAAGTGGCAACGCAAAGAACTCACAAAACTCATGGGCCTACAATATACTGTCCAATACAAGAAGGGGATCAATAATGGCACTGCGGATGCTTTGTCTCGCAAGCCCACTCAGTCTTCTCCACTTATGGCTGTCTCTGTCGTGTGATCTATCTGGCTTGAGCGTGTGGCTACCAGTTATGCAGTGGATCCCTTTGTCCAGGACAAAATACAGAAACTATCTGTCCATTCAGCAGCTGCTCCAGGTTTTACCTTTACTGATTGCTTGCTGTGTTACAAAGGCCGCATCTGGATTGGGGCTGACCCTGCTCTCCATCACATGATTGTCCAAGCCTTCCATGACAGCCCCGTTGGTGGTCATTTAGGCTTTCCTGTGACGTATCGTCGCCTTGTTTCTTTGTTCAAATGGGCTAGCATGAAACAGTTTGTGCACTCCTTTGTTCGCTCTTGCCATATTTGCCAACAAGCTAAGCCCGAGCGTTCTCTTCCCGCCGGACTTTTGCAGCCCCTTCCTGTTCCCTCGGCACCCTGGGAGATGGCCTCGATGGATTTCATCGATGGACTTCCTCCCTCGTGTCAGTTTAATTGGATTCTTGTTGTCGTGGACAAGCTTTCTAAGTTTGCACATTTCATTGCCCGGAAGCACCCCTATATGGCTATCAATGTCTACAAACTCCATGGCCTTCCCCAGTCCATCATATCTGACCGTGATCCAGTGTTCACGAGCAAGTTTTGGCAAGCAATCTTCAGAGCAATAGGTACGCAATTGCGTTTGAGCACAACTAATCATCCTGAAACTGATGGCCAGATGGAATGTGTGAAGCAATCCCTAGAATGCTATCTTTGCTGCTTTATCAGTGCTCACCCGCATTGATGGTCCAAATGGCTCCCTCTCTATGAGTTTTGGTATAATACAAATTGGCATTCGTCTTTTGGAAAAACACCCTTTGAAGTTTTGTATGGTCGACAGCCCCGTTATTTTGGTCTTACAGCCACTAGCACAACTGCTTCGGCCGATGTCACTGCGTGGCTTCAGGAACATTCTCTGGTGCTTGCTTCTGTTCGCCAACATCTTTTGCGAATGCAACAACGCATGAAACATCAAGCTGACAAGCATCGTTCTGAACAAGTTTTCTCGGTTGGCGAATCGGTCTTTCTCAAGCTCCAACCTTACCTGTAGTCATCTGTGTCAAGGAGAAGCAACCACAAACTTGCGTTCAAGTTCTTCGGGCCATTTGATGTGCTGGAACGAGTTGGAGCAGTGGCTTATAAACTGGCACTACCGGCTTCCAGTCGCGTTCACCCCGTCTTTCATGTCTCTCAACTGAAACCATGTGTTGGACCGGGCCATTAGGTTTTGCCTCAGTTACCTTCACCTGACGATCTACTGCAGGTTCCAATTTGAGTTCTTCAGTGTCATGTGCGACACCAAGGTCTTCGCACCATTGTTCAAGTCTTGGTGCAGTGGAGCGGATGTACTAAAGCTATGGCCACATGGGAGGACCTTGAAGCTCTTCGTCAGCGTTTTCCTCGTGCCTCTGCTTGGGGACAAGCAGATTTCCAAGCAGGGGGGATTGTCAACGACCTGCCGGCGACACCAGACGACCAAGAGCAGGAAGCAAAAGAGGAGAACCAAGTTTCCAGGGAGACAAGGCCCAGACACAATGTCTGGCTACCAGGCTAGCTTGCAGGCCATGAGCTAGGGCACTAGGCCCATGAAACCGTATCTGCCTACTTATTCTATAATCGTAGCAACTAGATGCTCGACTTGGACCAGACGAAAGGACGGCGGCTGCCGTGGATGTTTTGACTTGCTCGGGGGTGGTTGGGTGGATCGAGCGTAATACCAAATTCTTCTCTCGAATCGGTTGTCTAGTTCATGATCTTAGCCTGATACTTACAGGCTGGCTCCCAGCGGCCATGCGAGAGGGATTGCGGCTGTGGCGATGCACGAAGGTTGTGGCAGCGACAAGGGGCGTCGATATGCTGCTGGCACCTGGCACGGTAGTCGGCCTTTGTTGCGGGCAGATAGCGGCGTGAGGGTTAGCGCCCGAGGAAAACAGGGGCTAGGTGGGCTTTTCTGTCGGTGTAGATGATTAGGAAGTTGTATTGCGGAATTAGCGTTGATGAGATCATGCCTTAATTATCGTGATTTTAGATCAGAAATGCATGAGGCGGGGCGGGGAGGTTTTGCACTGCCGGTGGAGTATGGTCAACACGTGCTAATTGGTAAGTGCACACTGAGGCAGGATTAGATTAGTATAAGCGGTTGGATTTAATTAGACGGGCTAATCCAATGGTGTCTGGTGGTGTTAAGCTGTATGGGTACATTTTGCGGTGTGGCGTTAGAATAATTCAAGTTTGCTCTTTTATTAGTAGTAGAGATAGAGATTACACCCCATCCGTACAACATACAAATCACGGATGGGGTTGGGATGGAGGTGGTTTGCACGTTGAAAACACAGCGCGTAGAATAGAAACTAAGTCACAAACTGCAATTTTTTTTGAAACTATGATGCGCCAGATTTTAACTGCAAGTTCATGTTGATCAGCATTGCATACATATGAACACTGCATACATACATAGCCCGCTTGTCTAGCTACCAAAAAATTGCCCCGGGATACATCACCGGAGACGACAGAGGCGGCGGCAACCCTAAACTACCATACCCGGTGGTGGCGGCGGCGACGACGGCAGCCTAGAAGTCGTCAGAGGAGGAGACGGCGTCGAGCAAGAGCTCTTGCAGCTCTGCCTCCTCAATCAGCTCGAGGATATGGGGGAAGGCCTCGTCGGTGACGTAATCCTCCAGGCCAACCCGCGAGCCCGCGGGATGTGGTGGCGGCGAGGGCGCGTCGACCTCCATGCGTGTGCGAGACACGCGCGAGGACAACGCAGCCGACGCCAATGACGAGCTGGATGCGCCCGCGTCGTAGCAGGAGCGTCGGGAAGCCACCGGCACAGATGCGGGGAAGGGACAGCCGCGGTTGGCTTGGGCCTCCCATTTGTTGAAGGCCCGCAGCAGGGTAATGCCGTACTTGCTAAACCGGTATGTCCCACGGAGGCGTGTAGCGTCGGAGCACCGCTTCTTTGCCTCCTCCTCGTCGCCGCTGCCACGGCCTCGTGATGAGCCATCCCGGCCGATGTGGCCCCCACCGCTTCCGATTGATGAGCTCCCGACCATGTTGGTGGCGCGCGCGGGGTGGATTTGTGCGTGGTGAAGCTTACGCGTGCGGCCGACGGTGAGAAATTGCGGCGGCGGGGGGGGGGGGGGAGGGGGATGGGGTGGGAGATCAGGTCATGACCCGCATCGACCCTATTGACCGCTATATATCGTGGTCGATGCGGGCCGGATGTGGGCGCCTGCATTGCGGATGGGGGCCGGCGGCCCGATAGCGTATCTGATCCGTGGCAAAAAAATGCCTCCAACCCACAAATCTGCTTGAGCGGCATGATGCGGGATGGTTTGCAGGGTCAGCTAGAGTTTCTCTAAGCCCAATGATAGGGGTTATTCTTCACTTAAAACCGGAGGCTGTAGCCTAATATTACCTCCCCTTTTTAAAAAAAAGACTTATATTTCAAAACAGAGGTAGTAAATTAGAAAGACAAAAAATGGCAGAGAACCCAACTTAAAAACCTTAGAAAAACAAGCAAAAAATAAATAAAAAAGAGGCTCCAGTTGAAATCCTGAAGCCATCGTCTTCCAACATGTAGCGCCCCGCCTTTTACTAAAGGCAGAACTCCTGTGTATCTGTGCCATTCCCTGGATCAGTAGATAGCACCACAGTACAAAATAAGTAATCATTGCGATAGCATCAATATTACAACGTAAATCCAGATACATAGGTCTTCAACCTTACGAGTACACAGCATAAAGCATAGTTGCAGTGAGCCTTCATTCTTCATCACGTGCCACAGGCAGACATGTTGGAATGTAGTCTCGAGATCCTACTCCTGGTTCCTTACTCGAAATAAAAACCTGCACGTTTGAATATGCAGCCCCAGAGGGGTCAGTACAATGATGTACTGGCAAATGACACATATTTGGTGGCATTTTTGTGGAAAGACTATGCTACATGGCATTTGGCTGGTGGATCTCAAAGGCTGATTTGCATAAAGCCAATTTTATCCTAAAATCCTTTTTAATACTTTCTTTCAAAATTTTATTTTTCAAGGGTCAAGCCCCCCATACACTACATACTGGCCGGTATGTAGTTCTGGGCGCAACTCAACAAATTTTGGAACCTCAGGCACCACCACCCCTTGGAGTGTATGGTCCTTAGTTCCTGCCTAGGGGTTTCTAGACAAATTTTAATAATTTAGAAACGGTGATGAGATTCTTCCGTACATTCCATGTCTAGAGACTCAATTGTCCATAACCGAGGACACGGCTAATCGATTAGTTTAAACACCTTGCAAGGGTTGTGCACTTTCACCTTACGATTCATTTTATGCCCATACATAAAATGAAACGAGACCTTTTAGAAGGAGAGGGCAACTAACTTGGCAAGCTCCGTCCCCAACCTACAATTCAACTACCACCACTTCTTGCCGACAAGTTGCACTCCCACATCTAATCAGTCAAGACAGAGCCCATAATGTCATAAGGCTGCACTGGAAGCACTCTAAGCATGGAAGACATAGCCATCTCTTTGTTCCTGGGTGGCAAACCACAAGTGAACGCCTAGGCAGCAACTACACAATGCGTAGCCCCAGGTCATGCCCAGGCAACAACTACACATTGGGCAGCCCCAGGTCACCACTCAACATCGCCTCCATCATCAAACCAATCCACCCAGGTGTTTCATTTTAGTTGAAGTTCTTAATTTGTTCACAAAACACTTTTAACAAGTGATTAAAGCATGGCATCAATATTTTTCAAAGTATTTAGCATCCTAACAGGTGGGGTTTGAGGGATTGCTACACACTACTAGGATCTAAGCATTTGATAAAACAGTCGAATGATTCACCTATCATGCATACTACAAGAGGTGAATACACTAATGCATAAGTAAAATGGGTAAGGGACATGTGTGTCACTTGCCTTTTTGAAGATCACGACGTTTCACTTCTCTCAACTAAGCACGTAGCTCTTCGCACCAACTATAACACAAGAAATAGCATACCATAAACATACCATACAAACACAATCAAACAAACAAACAATTGAAATGGGTTTGTTTAACAATTTAGATTTATTGATATGTTATGACAAGAAAGATATGGCAAAGGATCATGATTTGTGAGATATGAATCAGAGAGCTTAGTTGGGAAAGATTAATATGATTGGAGAGAAAATTGGACTAGGCAAAATATAATTGATGGAGTTTTTATGCTTTATCAAAGCATATAAGAGTTTTAGGAATAGCTCATGTGAAATAAATTACACAAGAGTTAATTTGTGCAACTGCAACACTATTGAGTAAACGTGACAACAATTACTCTTAAATAGCATCTATTGCACTTAGGAACTAGGCTAGGTTTTTAGGAATGCTTGAACTACTCAATTAGCACATTTGCAAGTTGAATAGTTCAATACATGTGGACAAAACTAAGTAAGCATTGGATTGGGTATGAATGATTGATATTTGAGGACATGGCTCAAATGGTTCATTGATTAACATGGTGTATAACACATACTATGGTACGGGTTATAACAACTCCACATTAATAGGATCTAGGTTTGAGATGAATTCATATTCTACTCAAGTAGCCCAATTGCAATTTAAATATATATGAATTAGACAAAATATAATGAGTGAGGTCTTTATGCTTTATTAAAGCATATTGAATCTTGGAATATCTCATGTGGGTAATTCACATAAGAGACAAAATAGTGCAATAGCAATACTATTGAATAGTTGTGACAGCAATTATTCTTAAATAGTACATATTACACTTAAGCTTAGGCTAGGATTCATATAACATTGAAGTACTCAATTAACTCAAATGCAAATTGAATAGTTCAATGCAAGGCTAAGATTGAGTAGACATGAGTAAATGGCTATAGGTGATGGATATGTATAGATGATGTTTGAAAACATGGTTTAAGGTTCCTAATGAGTAAATAGGATTGGGTTAAGTACTATGATGTTGATTTGATCAATACCATAATAGCAAAGGTAGAAACTAAGATTGAAAGTATCACACTTTACTCAAATGACACATTTGAAATTTGAATAAGTGGGTACTATGCAAGATAGGTCTAAGTGAATATGATCTTGATCAAGATGTTATTTAGATAACATTGGTGACTAGGTACGATCATAAGATTCAATTTTGTAGAAGGAATTATATTGAAAAGAATTATAGAATTAATTCTATAATGGAATCACTCAAATTCTCATAATTGAATTTGAATAGTTGCAAAGTGACTCAAATATTTTGGACAGTGATTCTACTGGATAGCTTGCAGTAAAACAAAGCTACTGCAATTGGTTTCACTCCAAAATAAGTCATAGAATTTGAATTATCACCAAAATAGTGGTTTGGACAAATTTGAATGCACAAAGTGTGTGCACGTATCAAATTTGGATTTTCTTGATCCTATGATGTTCTACATGTTCTGAGGAATCCAGAGACTACAAATTTGTAATTTTTGGATGGACAGAACAAAAGATATGAATTAATTAGTTTAACAGAAGGTTTGATTCCAATTTGAAAATAGTTTCAAATTGAACCCATAAAATATGAAGTTTTATTGTACTACTGGATTCTAGATGTCCTAAGGATTCCAACGGTATATTATTTGCTATTTTTGGACTTACAGATCAAAAGATATGAATTATGCAAGTTGCAGATGATTTGAAATTGATTTGAACCTAATTTGAATCAGAACAGATCTGGGCGCGACACGTGGCGTGTTCCTATTTGAGGGTACCTCTTCGTGTGGATTGGCTCTGCTTGCCGTTAGATCTAAAGAAGATCTGAGGGCTTAGATCACTCCGTACCCCTTCGGGTAAGTGAGTTGCTGTGGACCGTTTGATTTAGATCTGACGGGCGAAGATGAAAGGGAGGGAGAGACTCACAGTGAGGCTAGGGTTCCGGCGAACTCCGGTGACGTGCGTGTAGAGGTCGATCTTCGGCGAGGCTCTGGTGGTGTCCCGAGGAGAAGAAGTCGACGACGACGTTCCCCGCGACGAGAGGAACTCGATGGTGACCACGGCGGCCTCGCTCTTTTCCAGGGGAGGAAGCAGAGGACGGCTGGAGATGCGCTGGGCGACGATGTGCTTCGGGAGAGCTCCGGGGAGCTTGATTGGCTGCAGAACAAGGCAAGAAAAGGTGTCAGGGGGATGCGCCGGTTCGAGGCGAAGAGGGTAGAGGTGAGGGGAGGGGCTTGGGCTCACCGTCGTTGGCGAATTTTACCGGGGATGCTCGCAGAGGTGCGGACCTCCGACGAGCGATTGCGTCCATTTGGTGGCGTCTCGCGTAGGAGGAGGAAAGGGAGATGGAGGAGGTCTGCGAGGGTGTCTTATAGCTGCGGTTATGCATCGATTAATGCAGGCAATGAAGGGGATTTAAGGGGAGAAGGGAGTTACTGCGGGGGAAACGGTCACCGGCATGATTTCCGGCCAGAGGAAGAACATGATCTCGCGCTGACGGGTGGGGCCCGATGTCAGCGAGTGAGAGAGCGGGATAGGGTACCGGTTCGGGAGTTGGCCGGGTGGGCCGTGGGCTGGTTCCTCTGATGGGCCGAAAAGCTTCCCCGCGGCCTTTTCTTATTTTCTCTTTTTCTTTCTCTTTTCTTTTTCTGTTTTCTTATTCCTTTTATAACTTTTGCAATTTGGTTCAAATTGATTCAAATCAATTTGTAAAATTTCCTAGAATTCAACACAGCAATCTGGAACTGTGAGAAAACAAGTTTTCAGAACAAAGTATGATTTTTAAGAAAAGCTTTACAAATTGGCCAAAGGGCTTGCTTGCATAATCTATAATAGAAATAGGATTTTAGAAATAATCCTTTACAAATCAGAAAATAAACTCTATAAAATTTTTATTTTCAAATAAGTTTTTGGTAAGGCAACTTTCATTTAGTATAAACCATTTGTAAAAATTCCTTTGCAAATAAGCTTGCATAGGTTTGAATAAATTCAAAATAGTATTTTGATACTGGATCTTTCTCAAAGAAGTTCTTCAAGAAAATAATAGAAAGTTTAAAATATTTTTCTAATAAAGCTTTCAAATAGGCTCAAAAAGTTTTAAATCCCTGTGAATTTTCAACCAACACAAGCAAAAAAATTCCCCCAAAATTTGATAAAATCTTGGGATGTTACACAACACGGCCAACACTACAAGAGACACCATCAGCGAAAACAAACTCACTTCATGTCCAAAAGAACATAAGGCAATCAACTCATTCTCTCTCTCTCTCTCTCTCTCTCTCCAAAGAGGGACCTTTCGCTCTCGCCCAGGATCGAAGAGTGCCATACCGTTGGCAAGGAGAGAGTTCCCCCCAAGAACATGCCAGAGCATAGTTGACACAAAGTCCATGGAAGAAATCAAGACCGACAACCACGTGAGAGCACACTCCATGAGAACCACCAACACCATAGCACCACCACACAAAATGCACAAGCTAATGAATGACGACGCTCTAGGAAGAACGACACATATGAGATATCAACTTCACCACAACATAACAGAGCTTGTCGAGGCATTACGAGGAAATACCAAACCGAGTAGGCCCAAGGAAGTGAGTCGCTACACAAGACTGGGGTAGCCCAACTCAGTCGCCACCTCGTGGGACCTATCGCCTGAGGCCTAGAACTACGTGAAGCCCAACTTGATCCATCCAAGACCATCGTGGAGAACAAGTAAAGGAATCAACGATGGTAGTTGAGTTGGGTTTATGATGACTCGCTCATATGATGTATAACCCTAGGTCAAATTACCTATATAAAGCTTGGCCTAGGTAGCATAGGGGTGAATTCCATTAATCCTCGTAGCCTCCATAGCTGTCGCAGCTTCCATCTACATCATCTACGGCACCGGCAACACTTGTTAACATATAGACTCAATACAATCAAGCATGAAGTAGATCTTTACCTCCATCATGAGGGGCTGAACCTGGGTACATCATGCCGTGTACCAATCTCATCTAGGTGCTCTAGTATCACCAACCACCTCTTCTAAGCTACCCCCGATAGCATGTCTCAACAAAATCACGACAGTTGGTGCCCACGTTGGGGCAAACAATGACATTTGAAGTCGTGTTCCTAGCAGGATCCCTCCCACCAGTTGGCGAGGATGCCTTGTTCATGATCGGAAGCTATGCCGTGATATCATGTCAGGGGCTCGTGCATACGCTCTGTCGTGGTTTCGTCAATAGATCTGCCATAGGGGTAGGTATATGGCGATTTGTGGAAGGGGGTGAACACGGCAGAGCGATCTGGGACGGTGGTAGCACGAGTTTACCCAGCTTCAGATCCCGCAACGGTGGCCAAACCCTACGTGCTGCTATAATTCACTATATGGCAACAAGTGCTCGGTTACAATGAGATTGTCTGGTGCCTCGAGGGCTCCTCCACACCGGCTTATAAAGGCGCCTGGCGTGGGCATCATGGTGGTATCGGAGCGTATACAATATGGAGTCCTAGACCAAGTCCTATATAATGACGTGTACTATAAGGCAACCCGTCATGGGCCTATCTACAGATCTGCCATAAGCTCCTGCGTCCTGTACTACCATGGGCTTCCAGCAACTGGGCCGCCCGGTAGGCTATCCACCATACCACTTCCATGGGCCACACTGGCTTGCTGGTTTAGGACTACGTCGCTGGTATACCTATTTGGTATATCCCCAACAGTAGCAATCGGGGAACTTCAAGATCGCCACCTTCATCCACTATGTTTGGTTCCTGATGAAGTCATTCGCCATAGCTTGTCTTCTTCTTGCGTCTAGATGGAGGATCTTGGCGTTCCTTCTATCTTCATGTCTCAATCTGCTACGCGTGGTGGATTGTGTGACGTAGTTTTTCGTTGGGCAAGATTTCTAGGATCCGCTGGATCTTACCATGAAATCCGCCGTAAATTTAGCCACGTAGTTCCTTATAGAGTAAGATTCCTCGTATAAGCACTATTGGTATAGATTACTATTTTACCTGTGGACACGCGTCATCAATCTAGGGTTTGCGAGTATGAGATGGATGGCTCGGATGGCAGGCTCGAATCTCGAGGCTCGGGGTCTATATATACCGCGAGCCGGTACGCCCTGCACCATTCCTCCCCTCACTCTCTCTCTCTCTCTCCTCAGCGCCAGCCCTGAGAGCGCAATAATTCTGGCGAGCCACCGCCTGGAATACCTCGCCGCCGGTGCTGCTGTTCCTCATAGCAGACTGGCTTCGTTGTCCTCTTCATCAAATTCTTGGAGATCATCTCCGCCACCCCTCTTGCCACCATGGATCCTGAAACATCAACCCATCAAGACACTGCGGCATCCCAAGACACCAGAAGCCGTTCAACAGGGACTTCAGCGGATACTGAATCCACCACTCTCGATTCTTCCGAGGGCAGCTGGGATCCCTGCAATCTTAGTGAGGATATCTGATATGGGCACGACGGAGGAGGTGAAGCCCAATTTCAGGACTCCACCAAGATGAGGGAAGCTCGTTGCATATTGGCACGCCAGGACGACCTACGATATGTAATAATTAGTCTAAGGTTGTGTCAGCAATTTATATTCATGCCTATGTTATTTCGTAGCTAGGTCTAGTTGTGGGCCACCTAGGTTTTAT
This sequence comes from Dactylis glomerata, assembly GCA_007115705.1. Taxonomy (NCBI): domain Eukaryota; kingdom Viridiplantae; phylum Streptophyta; class Magnoliopsida; order Poales; family Poaceae; genus Dactylis; species Dactylis glomerata. The sequence continues at coordinate 40,029 of QXEO01002014.1, read as the reverse complement.
TGTGTGTTTTGGGTTTGGGCCTGTCCAAGCCCAACAGTTTTCTGGCCATCTATATAAGGAGGCAAGCAGTCTAGGGTTTAGGGAGTTCAGTTGTTTAGTTGAAAATTATCGTGTGCTCCACCGTGTATCATCCCTCCGGGGAAACGGCGCTGCCGTGTTTCTAATAAAGATTGCTGCGAGGGTTCTTGTGTCATCAAGGATTATCGAGCTGTGGTTTGAGGCGTGGTGATCTTCATCACGTTGCTTGCTGGATCCGTTCCTCTTCTTCAGGTGACGTTCATTGCGTTATTGGAAGATTGCTATCTGGTAGACTCGCTGTGAAAGATCGGGACGAAACTCATAGGATCATCGGCTTGATCCTTATCATGTGGTATCAAATTACTGGGTTTACCACTGCGAGTATTTTCTGTTGATTATTTGATCTGCGGTTTGTTCTTCCTTGGGCGGTTTTTTTTAGATCGGCTGGTTTGATCTGCGCATTGCGTCGGAGGTTTGCCGATCGAATTGTTTCATCGGCTGTCCAGGTTCGGATAGTTTTAATCCCAGGCGTGTGTGTGTGCTGCTGATTATCATTGGAGTCCAAGCAACGAACGTTCTCCTTCAGATCCGATCGCTCTAAGACAGCTACCTTGGATCGAGGTTCCTTTTCAGATCGATCTGGTGGCCAGCATAGCCCTGTTCACAGATCCGATCAAGGCCGATTGAGGAATTGAAGGGAAAAAAGGGGAAGGCGGCGGCCGCTCGCACAAGGGCAGAGGCCGTCTGGCCCCTGGCGCGGTGGCGCCCCGATCGGCCGCTCGATCACGCCCAGGGACGGATAGCGTCTGTCCCCTCGCGTTGCTAGTCCAGCACCTGGGATCGTACCGCAGATTCGCGGGTCGCCGCTAGTTCTGCGACGGGGATCGTTCTCGAGGTCCTCACGCGGCTCGCTCGCCCAGGAATCGCTGCGCGCCGAACGGGATCGGTCCCCAGTGGGCCGGCCCACGTGCGCCTGGGATCGCCTTGGCCTAGCCACACTCACAAAAACAGGTATCGCTCTGCCCGGGTTCCCTGCCGGCCTCGCCTTACCTCAGACTTCATCTGTGGTTGAGCGCCTCGACGCGGATCGTTTGTTTGGTTTGCTCGTGGAGTTTTTGGTCAGCAGTTTGGAGCAAAATTACCTTTAATCACACGGCTGCATCTCAGTAGATTTGGTACAGATTCGGAAGAACAGGAACAATACTTGTACTGCTGTATTTTGTGCATACTAGCAATATTTCGGTATGGGTTCAAGACCTGTCCGGTTGACTGACAAAGCGGACGATATCTACAGTGACTATTTAGAGATCTTGGCTGGTTTTCGGTATGATGCAACTAAAATCACGTGGAGTTTGAACAGTGCTGCAAAGTTTGCAGAGTATGAGTCTTGGGAATCTCACATGGAGCGTGGCTTTGCACAATGTCGTGCCCGTGATAGCAAGTTTGGCGGTTTTACTGAATTTGTACTTGCCCATCGGCGTGTGGATACGCAGGTGGCTGGTTGGCGGCGTGAAGAATGGCGTGCAAAGGGCATCACACTTGAAACATCTCGTTGGGAGGTTTTTAAGCAATTTCTGCGTACTCGATTTTTGGACAAGACCGTGGAATCAGACAAGGCGGTTGTTCCAATGGTACAAGCCAAGGTTGATGGAGATGACACACCATTGAGAGGTATGAGTATACAGCTTCACAAATTGTGCAATGGTGATGAGGTGGTAAGGAGGAATCAGCGATGCAACCTTTTTCAAACACAGTGCACCATCAAGGAGAAGGCATGCAAACTGATTATTGATAGTGGTAGTTACTGTAATGGCATCAGTAGGGCTGTGGTGGCATCATTGGGGTTGTCGACATGGCGTATTCCTGAACCTAAGCATGTTGCATGGTTAAATAGCTGCGGTATGCTGAAAGTTACTCATAAGGTACGTGTGCCATTTACAGTTGGTGATTATGTTGATGAGGTCGAGTGCGATGTGTTGCCATTGGAGGTGTGTGGACTGTTACTTGGACGTCCATGGCAGTATGATCGCAATGTTACTCATGCTGGGAGAGCAAATACATATTCTTTTATGCATGATGGCAAACAGCGGACTTTGAAACCTATGCAGGATGATCACATAAAGTCTGATGTTGAGCTGGTGGTACACAAGGAGAAGTTGCGCAAGGCTAAGCCAAAATCTGGGCTAGCTACGCCGCAACCTGAGGAGCATGCTGCGAAGAGCATCAATGGTGATATTGTTTCAGCCAAGCCTGTAGATGACGAGCCAGTTGTTCTTGTTAGTGACAAGCCGGTTGAAGTCAAGCCTCTTATTGATGAAGGGAAGGATATGTCAGCATGTGTTCCATGTGTTCCACTTCCAGTTCGTGTTGACATGGGTGTTCAGACAGATGATGGTGGTGCTGATCTTGTTCCGGTGCATATGGTGCCGCGGGTAGTCAGCCACAGTTTTGTGAGAACACCTCGGAAACGTTTTGTTGGAGCAGCAGTACGTGTGCACAAAGGCAAGGATGGACGTGTTCGTCAATTGTGTGGCCCATGCATTACTACATTGCAGGGTCGTGCTAAGCAAGTTCATGTTCAGCAACGCCAGGTTCCAGCAAGGATTGAGAAGAAGAAGGTGGAGGCGCCTAAGTACAAGTTTATTTGGCGAAGAAAAGAGGTGCAACCACCTAGGGCTGTATCAAGTCGAGCAGGCCAAGAGGGAGGATGTGGTGAGGAAGGCAAGCAAGACTTGAAGACGGCGAATATGCGTGGTGCTATTGTTGATATTCCGCCACCCTTTCGAGCAGACCCTCACGCGTTGGGGACAACGCTTTTTGAAGGGGGGGAGGATGATATGGGCACGACGGAGGAGGTGAAGCCCAATTTCAGGACTCCACCAAGATGAGGGAAGCTCGTTGCATATTGGCACGCCAGGACGACCTACGATATGTAATAATTAGTCTAAGGTTGTGTCAGCAATTTATATTCATGCCTATGTTATTTCGTAGCTAGGTCTAGTTGTGGGCCACCTAGGTTTTATTGTGTGTTTTGGGTTTGGGCCTGTCCAAGCCCAATAGTTTTCTGGCCATCTATATAAGGAGGCCAGCAGTCTAGGGTTTAGGTAGTTCAGTTGTTTAGTTGAAAACTATCGTGTGCTCCACCGTGTATCATCCCTCCGGGGAAACGGCGCTGTCGTGTTTCTAATAAAGATTGCTGCGAGGGTTCTTGTGTCATCAAGGATTATCGAGCTGTGGTTTGAGGCGTGGTGATCTTCATCACGTTGCTTGCTGGATCCGTTCCTCTTCTTCAGGTGACGTTCATTGCGTTATTGGAAGATTGCTATCTGGTAGACTCGCTGTGAAAGATCAGGACGAAACTCATAGGATCATCGGCTTGATCCTTATCAATATCTTATCCTCCTTGGAGCAAGAGGGGTTAATAGCGGCCAGAGCAATCTCCAAGTGGCGGGTCGAACCCAATGCCGCTATGCCTGAGCCCTTGGAGGAGATTGTGATGCTGAAGTCCCACATCGACCGGGGACTCAGTCTTCCGCCATCATACTTCATCAAGAGCATGCTTCGCCACTATAGGTTACAACTCCATCACATTGGCCCGAACAGTCTTACTATTATAGCAGGGGTTTGTGGCACTTTGCGAAGGATTTCTGGGAGTTTACCCCCGCGGAGACCTGTTCCGCCTGTATTTCAACATCCGCCATAACTGGGACACAAATGGAAATCTTCGCAACTGCGGATCTATCTCATTCATTCCACGTAGCGGAAAATCATATCCATACATCAAGCCACATGACTCCGCTAAAGGATGGTGGGGATCCTTCTTCTACCAGGCTGATCAAGCACCTCTTGAAAAGAAGTTTAGACTGAGGTCTTTTGTTGATGGACCAGCTAAGGAGCAGGATAGCTGGGGAACCATGGACGATTCCACCATGGGTGCTGAATGCTAGCTTTACTCACGGCGGATTTCTAAACTTGTATTTGCTGGTCTGACTGGCGCAGATACTATCCACTACTGGATCTCACGGCGGATTCAGCCACTTCAATACCGCCTAGCTCTTATGTGTGACTATAGCGGTATCCACGATGCTCAACGCTACACCAAGGAGGAATTAACTCCTGAAGAGATCGAGCGTCGAATCCGCAATATCATCAAGGTTGGTCGTGATGAAGAGTTGAAGCTGAAGATTCCAATGTTTGAAAACGGCAGTTGTCCAGAGGTGAATCACCCTTTATTCCGCCATTACCATCTTTTTCTTTGATTTCATGCCTTACTCGTTCTTGCAGATCTCCACCCTTCCTCCTTCCAAGCTTGGTCCCATCGTCTGCTACCCGCGGCCTAAAGAGCTTACAGATGACGAAGATGAGACATCCCCTTCTCCAAAGAGACACAAGGCCTCGCCAATGGCGGGAGATGCAGGACCTTCTCAAGAAGAACCTATGGCGGAAGAGGCCGCGGCAGCTGTTCGTTGCGGGGTTCGTGGCTCCAGTGGACATATGCGTGGTATTGGCAAAAGGGTTATCTCCCGCCATCCAACACGTGCTTTATGTGGCCAGCTAGAAACCATACTCGAATCTGCCGCCACCATCAAGCTGCCCAAAGGGAAGTAAGTATAACGTACTCTTGAATTTCATCCACCATCATTTTCTCATCTGACATTTCTGTATAGGGGGAAGAAAGTTGTTGGCCAGAAAGTTCCTTTGAAAGCAATGTCATCTCCTACCATAATCCCTCCGACGCCTGATACACCAATCCACCAAAACGCTCCCTCAACATCTGCCCCAAAAGCAAGCAAAATGGCTGAAGCTTCGGCTAAGGATGCCATGCCTGCCGCCAAATCTGCTAGGGGTTCAAAGAAGGTGACTTTTGGCGGAAGTTTGGCTAAAAAGGTGGAAATAGCGGAGGGAGCTGGGGATGCTGCGAAGTGGAAGAAGAGAGCAGATGCTCTTTTCCATCTCGATAACCTACAAGAAGAGGACAACAATAACATTTCATCTGCTATGACATTGTTTGTTCAGAGGACTAGTGTTGTGAAAGAGGTATGTACTCCTTGTAGCCCCCGAGCACCATGGCAGATTCTCATTGATAATCCATCATGGTGCTCTTAGAGAAACTACTTTGTAAATTTTAGCATGTAGCCCCGAGCGCCGCTATGCATTTTATTGTAGTGGTGCTCTTAGAGAACTAAGTTAAAATACAATGAGTATCCCCCGAGTGCTATGGCGGATTCCTATCCGGCACAGTGCTCTTAGAGTGACTAAGTTAAAATGCTATGAGTAGCCCCTGAGCGCTATGGCGGTTTCCTATCCGGCATAGTGCTCTTAGAGTGACTAACACCAATACTTTTTAATAGAATTACAAGAAAGTTGCGGAGGACCTTGTCCAGGCCGTCAGCTTGCAAGAGAAGGAGCTGGCAAAAAAAGCGTGCTTGTGGCAGATCTGCAGGAAAAGCTTGCCCATAGCGGTACCTTCCTTGTGCTATTAATGTTGCAAGTATAGTACCCCTTTTTGCTATTCAACCAATGCTTTGCAATCTTTCCACCATGCAGATGCTGCCAAGCTGGAGTCAACGCTCGAGGGGTGAAGGAGGGCCACGCAATTGCGATGGAGGGGTTGAATTCTCAACTCCAGAAATCTCTGGCCGAGAACACCCGTCTTGAAGAGCAGTTGAAGGACCAGGAGCGCCTCAACCGCCAGAAGCAGAAGGAGGTGGACGACCTTCGTCAAGCCGCCATTGATTTTGAAAATCAATGGAAGGGCTTTAACGAAGTCCTCGACCACTTCCAGAAGACGCTATTAGGTAATTTTTTCTCCATACTTTGCACTTTTTGCTTATAGCTTGTTTTCATTTCGATGCTTGATGATTTCCGCTACACAGTTTCACTGGAGCAGGAGGAGGTTGACTCTGCATCAGGACTGCGCATCGCCACAAATGCCACGAAGAAGGAGCTAGACAGCCTTCTTGGCGCAGGGCGCGGTGCATGCGCCAATCTGCAGATCGCCGGGGCCTCCCATCTTTCCGCCAGAGGGTTTACGAAGAAACTCCAGCTGGTGCCAGGACTGGTGGCTGACTGGAAGCAGTCCGCTGCTCGGGGTGGTGCAAGAACTGCACTGATGTTGGCGAAGGCCCACTACCCCGAGCTTGACTTGGACTTGGTCTCCTCTGGCATCCCATAGAGCAACGATGACGGAACACCGGTGGACAAAGCCGCCATCCGGCAGAGCGTGCTGGGATACGATCAGCTCTGTGCTCTAGGCACGCAGCTGAACATATACTATGAAGCATACGATCTGCCAGGGTTGCAAAGCCATGCATCTGTGTCTTTCTCCGGAGCTCCTGATGTTGCTGATGGCGGCGATGGAGCCACTTCCATAGCCCCCGAGTCCTGATCTGTGACCTGCAATGTGGCAGGAAAAAACATGCATCAATTCGGCCCCTGAGTGGGTCTATTATATAACTTATGAGTGAATGCTTGTACTGTGCCCGATCTGCCTATGGCGGATTGGTTATGCTTTTGAACTGTTAGTTGCACAGTTTTATCAAGTCTTTTGAAGTGGTTTGTTTTGCGAAAAAACTGCCAGGCATATTGATGAGGGAATGACCTGTGGGTCCTCGATATTAGCCTACCTAGTTTTTGGCCCAGGAAGGACATCTACCGAATGGATGGCAAGACCCATAAGCACTATCGTCTGGTGCAGCCCAGAAGCAAGACTTGGCGTACAAGGCAAGCCTCGAAGGATAAGACCAAGTCAAATTAGGACTTGTTTAGGGTTTATTCAAACCATCTTTATCTGTAATTGGCTTGGAGAACAATCCCGAGACCCAACCTTCGCCTATAAAAGGTTGGAAGGGAGGTCCAGTAGTTCTGAGACACCTTTTTTCCACCTTCCACCCGAGCGCTCAAATCCTCGAGAGCTCCTCATCTTAGGCTAGATCCAATCTACGCCCTCGCTGTAACACCACCATTGTAATCGTCCCAGCAATAAAGTCAGACAAGCAGGACGCAGGTCGTTACCCAACAAGGGGGCCGAACCTAGGTAAAACCTGTGTTTCCCTGTGTCGTCTGATCGCCGTCGAGTTTGTCGGATCCCACATACGCTCCATGAATCGAAAGCCCTCTAGCATGGGCATTGCCGGGGTTGAACCTCGTCAATTGGCGCCAACCGTGGGGATGACGGGATCTGGATCTACGGATTCGCTGGCTCCTTCACCAACCATCATCGACTTGCCTACATCGACGGCGTCCATTAACTCATTTGCACCAACAAGGGTTGATGGCTCATGACCAGCCACCGGTGTCGATTCTGCATCACCAACCATCGACATCGACATCGCATTGCCAACCATTGACATCGACATCGACATCGACATCGCATCGCCAACCATCAACATTGACATCGACGCTGCATCACCAACCATCGTCGGCATCACTTTGCCGGCCATCGTCGACATTGCCTCGCTGACCATTGGTACGCTTTATTCGCCAACCATCATCAATTCCGCTCCAATGGTCGCCATCGACACCCCAGTGATGACCGTCGTCGACCCCATCTCATGCTTGACGGGGTCGCCCTCGACAAGAATCAGAGTTTTCGAGATGACCTTTGGGTTGTTCAACTTCCACGTGGATGATGATGTCACAACTTAGTTGATTTCCATCATCGACCCAGCCACGCCCACTGCAGATCTGGACATACCGCTGGCGGTCAAAAGTATTCCCTCGACAACAATACCGCTGACATCAGCGAAGGTAGATGCAATGCTGGAAACATCAACCCCATCAGTCGGGTCGAACGACTTTCAAGATCCGCCTCCATCCCCAACCACCGCATATTGTGTTGAGTGCATCGCCTATCACTTCTTGGGCATCAGAGATTTCTCACATCGCGAGATCGCTGGCTGTGAAGATCCTCGTGGGGGCACTGCTGCAATCTACCCGATGATCTCTGAGTGCGAATGGGCTCTCAATGCCCTCACGTTCCAGCCAACACCCTACGACCCTGACTACGTCGAGGGGTTATACTCGGACTGATACGGGGTGGCCTTCAGACACCTCCGCCTCAAGACCGCCAAGTCCCCCGCAAGGACCCATGACAAGAGCTTGAGCTAAAGCCCTCCATGATAAGGTGAACTTGCTCCTAAACACACTTGATCTAGAACATACATTGAATGGTTCGCTACCTCATGGCAACATCATTTGTGCAGTCCGTTACGAACCACATGGAGAGGCGGCCAAGGACGAGGAACACGGAAGAGGAAGCACGAAAACGCCGAAAGAAGAAGTCGGAGCAAGCGGCGAACCGGCTAAAGCCGGCCCCAGCACCGGCTATAACCGGCCACCGGCTTAAGCCGTCCCCAGCATCGGCTATAGCTAGCCACCGGCTTAAGCCGGCCCCAACACCGGCTATAGCCGATCACACTGGCTAAAGCCGGAGTTAACACCGGCTATAGCCGGTCTGCCCGAGTCAATGCATCTTTGGCCCTGAAGCCACCCATGTATTCTTTCTTAATTTACCGAATTGCCCCTAGGTCGTGGCTGCCTATTTATATGGCTCTCTTCCCCCACTCAAGACTTAGATAAGAATTCAGATAAGACATGGCATCATGCCTCTTCCCTTAGGGAAACTTGCTACTAGATCTCACATCTAGAATAAACCATCATCCCTCTTTGTTTGGGATCTCTTCTAGTTGTGGAATTCTACCTTGAAGTGGATCTCTTGCATACTTGTGTGTGTAATTCTATCCATTGGATTGGTCTCTTTCCCAATTGGAATTCTATCCCTAGCAAATCAATCTCTCACAAGGAATTCTACTCTTGGAGTCTCTTCCTTGTGATTCTATTGAGTTGGTGAATCGGGCCAATGAGGACAACCGGTGTGTATCTTGTGTGTGTGTGTGTTTGCCTTCGATTTGTTCATCGTGTTCTTTGTGTTCATCCTCGTTCCCCGCCACAAATCTCGTGAATCCGTGAAAATTGGGCCACACCCAAGGGGTCAACCCCTATTGATGAGGACATCCCATCTATTGATACACCCGCTCCACCTACAGCGGAACACATATAAGGACCTATCACTCGAGCTTGTGCCAAGCAACTTAACTATCAGGTACTTTCGTTTCTTGGAACTCTTTCTCACATACATGAGAATATGATGCTGCCTAAATCAGATATGTTTGTTACTCTTAGGAATGATGGACCTAGCGTGGATGAGAGGGACAAGCATTGGAGCATGATCGTGCATGGAGATGGCAGCAAGCGTTTTAGGATTGAAGAAGATGCCACGAGTGGAGATTTCAGAACTTTGAAGCCACCATAATGAAGGATGAAGACTTGGACAAAATATACAAAGAACTACTTCATAAATTCATCCTTAGATAAATATGGTGCTGCGTCACTTTTATTTTTGGGCCAGGCCCATGTAATTTTCGCAGCAAATAAGACCGCCACTTTTAGGAGTCCGAATTTGAGGAGAAAAGGCCTGTTAGGGTTCCGTTCGACCACCATACCCATGGCTGGTCGCACCCCTACCTTTTCCTCCTCAAATACCCCTAGTAGCCGTCATTAGAACTCGGATTTTGTTTAGACTAAAGTTAGCCATTGCTGCAACTACGAGCTCGACTTTTGAGGCCAATCGCCTAGAAGAAGACCGCCTATTCGGAATCCCACCTTTTGAATAAAGCATACATCTTTCATCCGCAATATCTTGATTGCTGTATTAGTTCTTACTTGTTCTTGATTTCAGGTAGGAATTAAGACCCTCGCTGGTCAGGCTGATCGTGCTTCTGCAAGATCAGTAACTCCCGGAGATTGTCCTAGCGATTGCATTGGTGCACGAGCTTCGCACGTGTAGTCGGATCGTCAAGCACGAACTCCACCCACCAAATCGACATATCAAGATCTCATCGAAAGATCAGACACCTTTGCCCTATCAAGTGGTATCAGATTTCAGGTTGCTCGGTGAGATTTACTGTTTTCGTAGGTTAGATTGCATCTGTGTTCATACCTATAAACCATGAAAAAGTCAAAAATACAGTTAGGGTTTAGATCATCTCGTCCCATAAACCATCCGAGCCTTTGCATTGTCTTTTCAGTTTGCATCGTTGAATTTGTGTCTGCATCCGCGTGTCGAGTTGCTGGTCTTAGTGTCTGTTCCTTTAGAGTTTCAAGTTCGAATCACCATAGTCACGTCGCCGCCGCACGCTTGCACCACTGCTCCACCATATCCTTCCACCACCACGCCATATACTTCCGCCACCGACTTCACATTAGATTTTGTTTGTTCCTCCCAATTTCATCCGTGCCTTTTTCAGAGTCCGTGTGTTAAGTTTCGGTCGCTAGGCAAGAGGAAGAAGAAGAGCAAAAAAAAAAAGTCAAATCCGCATCCAAGTCGGTTTGACCCGTTCCTACTAGTCCAGTCCGAATCTAGTCCGATTTTGAAAGTTTCGTCAGTTTTTGACAGCAAACTTCAACTGGCCATAACTTTTGCATACGAACTCCGTTTTCGACGTGCGACCACTCAAAATGCTCAACACCCTACGACCCTGACTACGTCGTTGTGCGACACTCGGAATGCCCAAAAAAGGCCGGGAAGGTCGAGTTTTTGCCCTCTGAAGTTTCAGACCCGAAAATTCCTGCAGGTCTTCGCTTATATCTTGCTTTGGAGCTGTTTCTTTCTGCTTGTTGTGCCACGCCGTGACTTTCTTAGTGCTCCCGGATCGCGCCTCTAGCACGGTTTACCTAGGACCAGCACAGTACCGTGGTTGAGCATTCTTTCAATATTGCATTGCTATTTTGATATTTGCTGTTTTTGCTACCATATAAGCCTTCCTACAGCTCCACATATTTCTGCACGTGCTTTGTCTCGACACCTGGTAATCGCTTTGTGCAATTTTGGGAGTCGCTGCTCTTTGCTGGTTGCATATCACCTTCCTCCTGTTTGGTAAGAACTTGTAAGAGCTTTGTATACCGCCTGATGGATTACGCGTGATTCTACCATATTCCGTAGTGCGTAGGTATATATATTTTTGCTTGCTTCTATGCTAACCATGACAGGAACCATGAAGGATGATGTTGATCCGGAGAAGATGACTACTGCAGAGTTGCATGCCCACTTCACTCGGCTGTTGGTGGGGCGTGCACAAGATGTGGACACACGCTTGGGTGATGTTGATTCCAAGCTTTATGATGCGATGGACAAGATTGCTGGTCTTGAGGCATCCTTCAACACCAAGCTCGATGCCCGGTTCCAGGAAGTCCTGGCCCGTTTACCACCACAGCCACAGCCGGGCATCCATGTACCATGTGCTCGCCGCGTTCCTCTCATACCGCCTTCTGCGGGTACCGTTATAGCCGCGGCAGCTGCTGCGGCCGCTACGGAAGCGGCCAGCCAGGATGCATATGCTGCTGACGAGGGGGAAAACGAGTTCGAAGATGAAAACGAGCTCGAGGAGGATGAGGTCCAACAACCTGCACCTGGCCGTCCGCGGCAATACAACCGCAACGCTCGTCCGCCTCCGCGTCCGGTACGTGATGATGACCATGTTAAAAAGCCAAGCTGAAATTAAATATTCCGCCATTTGAGGGTAGATATAATCCTGATGCATATCTCACTTGGGAATTAGAAGTAGAGCAACGTTTTGCATGTTTACGCTACCCTGAGCATTTGCGTGTTAGTGCTGCTACATGTGAATTTACAGATTTTGCTTCTATCTGGTGGTCTGAACATTGTCGAGTCAATCATGCTAATATTCCTGCTACTTGGCTTGGTCTAAAACATGCCATGCGTACTCGTTTTGTACCTCCACATTATCAACAGGACTTGCTTAAAAAATTAACTCGTTTAGAACAAGGCAAAAATTCTGTACAAGAGTATTATCAAGAGTTACAAACGGGCATGATTCGTTGTGGTATTGTAGAGGATAATGAAGCTATGCTTGCACGTTTCTTTGGTGGTTTAAATAAGGAGATTCAGCATATTTTAGACTATAAGGAGTAGAACACTATTGCTCGTTTATTTCACCTTGCTTGCAAAGCTGAACTTGAAGTGCAGGATCGTCAACCATCATGGAGAAGAGCTAATAATTCTGCAGGTCATACTCCTTCATGGTCTGCGTGCCAATCAGCTCCAGCTTCTCATGGAGATGCACCAGGTCCTTCCACCTCCAGGTATACCACGCCGACATCAAGAACGCCACCTGCTCCTGCTCCATCACCATCTGTTGGTCCGACACAAAGTTCTTCTTCCATGGCCTCCACGGGGAAGACTCGTGACATTCAATGTCGCAAATGTTTTGGGTTTGGTCACATCGAAAAAGAATGCAGAACCAAACGTGTGATGGTGGTGCTTGAAGATGGCGAATATGACTCTGCGAGTGATTTTGATGATGATACATTGGCACTTATTGCGGCACGTGATGGTGCCAATTCTGATTCTGACAAGGAGATGGAGGTAATGGGAGCTGAGACTGCTGATCAATACAAGAGTTTAGTTGCACAACATGTCTTGAGTGTGCAATTGAGCAAAGCTGAGCATGATCAACGCCACAATTTGTTTCAAACAAGAGGCGTTGTTAAGGAGAGAGCTATCCGGATCATCATTGATGGAGGAAGTTGTAACAATCTGGCTAGTATTGACATGGTGGAGAAGCTTGCACTACCCACACGACAACGACCTCATCCCTATTACATTCAATGGTTTGAGAGCTCCCGTAAGCTCAAGGTAACAAGAACTGATACGGATCAATGTGATCCAAAGTGGGTTTGGCCCAATCTTTCACGGCGATCAAACGAACAACAAGATAACAACAAGAGAATTGAATTTGAGACAGATCAAATCAAACCCTCTTGAACTCCTCACATTGAAACTGACCGGAATCAACTCCCATGCATGGTATAACATCAGATCTCGAAGATCAGCAAGCAAACACACCAATATGCGTCCCCAAACATTGGGACTTTTCTGGTCTCTTTCTGAGCTCAAAAATAACAAGTCTGAACGATACAATGGCGGCTGCCATAACCCTATATGGGTGACTCCAAACGCTACTTTGGCTGGGCTAGGCCCCATACCAAACTAAAAGCCCAAATGGCCAAAACACACTTAATTTTGGACAGGCCCAAAACCATCACACACAAATAAAACCAAACTGAAATAAAAAACATGACGCGAACTTAATTAAAATTGAACACCTAAATATCTTTGGCTGCAGCCCCTTGGCGAACATGAAACATCATTGGAGGTGTCCGAAAGTTGGGCTTCACATCATCTTCAGGAGGCACTTCAAAGCAGAATTGTCCAAGCTTCAGAACATAAGGAGGTGGTAAAATATTAGGAGTAGCAGCTATGCTCCCCTTATCATCCCCCCAACTTGAAAGGAAACCGTCCTCGGTTTCACCTGAATGTGATGGACCTTTTTCTGTGCAGCAAACACATCCACTTTGATATCCTTATCGAGCATAGGCTGCAACACATGACGCTTCCCCTTATGCCACAAAGAATAAACATTGGACCTGCCTTCATGAGTGGAATGCCTATCAAATTGCCATGGTCGTCCTAGCAGCACATGACATGCATCCATAGGCAAAACATCGCAGACCACTGTGTCCTCATAATTACCTACAGAAAATTTTAGGTGCACCTTATGTGTAACTTTCAGCTTCCCTGAATTATACAACCACTCAACGCAATGTGGCTGCGGGTGCTTCCATGTAGGCAATGATAGAGAATCCACCAAACTCTTGCTAACAACATTTGTGTAGCTGCCACCATCAATAATCAGTTTGCAAGTGGTGTCCTTGACGATGCATTGGGTCTGAAATATATTCTAGCGCTGCCCTTGGTCGTGTATGCGATCTTCTGGTACGCGTTGCACCATTAGATTTTTTAAATTTGCAGCAAGTTCATACCCATCCACGATCACTTCAGGATTTTCCTCAGATTCTTCACTTGATGACGCATCAGCTTTCTCATCATCACTAGCAGAAACATAGCCATCATGTGTGAGCATCATCCTTTTTCTATTAGGGCAATCACGCTTCATGTGTCCTCGTCCTCCACAAGTAAAACACTCAAAGTTTGCTGTGGACTGCGTAGATGCAGTTTTGGACACCCCAGATTTGGGTGCCTCTCTATGAGAAACACTATTAGAGCATGTAGAAGGTGTCGTCGGAACACTAGGACCAGCAGCCTCGGTATGAGAACGATGCCATGATTTTGTAGGTGCTACAGCTTGGCGTCGTTTGATTTGTTGCTCCGCACGCTCAGCTTGGTGCACAAGATCCTGAAGATCATTATAGTAAACCATCTCCACACGATCACGCACCTCAAAATTCAGTCCATTAAAGAACCGAGACATCGTGGCCTCTATATCCTCCCTTGTCCCTGTACGTATCATCAACAACTCCATCTCTTTATAATACTCATCCACAGATTTAGTACCTTGAGTGAGCTGCTGCAACTTATTATACATGTCTCTCTTGTAGTGTTCAGGAACAAAGCGATGTCGCATAAGATCTTTCATACCTTGCCATGACGTTGGGCGAGTACGCATACGCAGAATTTGATTCCACCAAATCAGCACATAACCGGTGAATTCAACAGCAGCCAGTTGAAGTCTCTTCTCCTCAGTGTAATAATGAGTAGCAAAAATCTGATCCATGCGCATCTCCCACTCCAAATAATCGTCAGGTCCGCGGTCACCGGAAAAAGGAGGTATGGACAATTTGATGCGTCCAAGACCACCATCATCAAGTGGAACACGACCAGCATGGCCAACACGGTCACGATCATGTGGCTGTACACGATGAGCACCTGCAGGATGAGCAGCAAACTATCGTTGTTGTGGTGCATAATCAGCGTCATCGGCAAGTTCTCCTTCATAAGCGGGTGCCACGGGTCGATGATCATGAATTTCAGCAGGGCGGCGTGGTACCACGTCGCGAGGTTGTGCAGCAAGAGGGGGCTGCACGGGTGCACGGGCGGTAGCATCACCCATTGCATCAATCCGGGTAGCGAGCTGTGCAATTTGCGCTGTCAATGCGGCATGACTCCACAAAATAAAATTGCACGTACTATCAAAACCAGCCCGTACATTAGGAGCCAAATCTGCAGCAAAAACATGCGGAACAAGCTCCTCTTTCTTCTCTCCAGCAGCTACTGAATTCTCTCCATCAATAGAGTTCACCATGGTGTGCAAACAACAACCAAAACAATTTCACCTGTAATCTCACGCTGAGGAGCAGAAGTAGTTGGAGGTTGGGCGGCTGCTCGGACCCGTCCGCAGCAACACTCAGCAAAACCAACGAGCGATCTGGGCGGTGTCCTTTTGTTTGATCACGATTGATCGCTGCAGGAAGATGGAACCGATCTGGATGAGATCGATCAAACAGAACTGCAGGCTTGAGTGAGCTCTCCTGAGCGATAGCGAGGCCACGCCTGCGTTCGACCACGGAGATAGTCTGGGGACGAGCGAGAAAACCGATCATGAGAAAGCTGCCAGGGCGAAGCGAGGCGTGCAGTATCCAGCTAATGGGTCGGCTGATATGGGGTGGCCCGATCTTCTCGTGAGCGATGCGGTGGTGATGATGGCAGCGGATGATTGTCGGGGATAACTTGGTGTCACCGATGAACTCTCCTCGCTTGAACCCTGATGCCAATGCAACAGCTCTCAAACCTGTAGGATATTCACGACTCCACACACTTGCGCACGTAGCCGTCGACCACGAAACGGTAGTTTGCAATCTACTAATTCCCAGTGGAACAACAGATTACACTAAACTTGCAGTTGTATAATTCTCCCAATCGATGAATTGGCGAGAGGAATTCAAGATGAATGCTTGCAGTAGTTCAACAAGAGTATTTTGTCTAAAACGTGGTCTAACCCTAATTGAGGGGGCGCCCAGGGCTACTTATAGGTGGCCGGGCGACCTCAGCAAAGACCTGGCCCAAAACATGTCCGGTTTGGGCCCAAACTGACTCGGTTCGACTCAAACGGGTACATACCGACCCATATATGGGTTCGGCCTAATTTTAGCACGCAGGCCATGTGTGTAGCGCGCCTTAGACGTGTAGACATCGTGTCGTAGGCAGTCCTAGTGCGCCATCACATGCTCGTGCTCATCCAGACTTGATCTTCTTCACGTGGTGATGTTCTCCATGCTTGTGGCGCCGGCCTCCCTCTCCTCCCTCGCGCTCTCTTGCTTGATCACCACGTCGTGCTCCATGTGTTGCATCTCCTCGCTCCCTCGAACCCCTTCTTCTCCAATGAACCTGATCATACATATGAACAAAGACTTAGGCAGTATAAAATTCTCGTTACAATAAATATCAGATTCAGCAAGGAGTGAGTTCACCTGCTGTTGTAACAACTTAGCACGGGCTCGAGTAATTGGTCCAATCCGAATCTCATCATTGGACTTATCTTGATCAGCAACAATAGGATCATCAACAGTAGGTGGAGATGGCTGTGTAGTAGGGATGTCCTCATCATCTCCCCCCCTTCAAAAGGCGTCGACCTCGACGCTCCAAGGTCATCTCCATCATATGGTGATAAATCAGCAACATTGAAACTGTTGCTAACACCACCAAACTCAGCAATAGGAATATCAATCGAGTAGGCATTATCATTGATCTTGGCAAGCACTCTATAGGGACCAGCACCTCGGGGCCTCAACTTGGAACGCCTAAGCAAAGGAAATCTGTCCTTGCGCAGGTGCACCCATACCATATCATCGGGCTGAAAAAGAACCTGCTTTCTTGACTTGTTGCGAGCAGCAGCAGTATTCTTCCCTTTCTTCTCAATAGCCTCTCGAGTCTTCTCATGAATTTTCTTCACAAAATCAGCTCTCTTGGATGCCTCCATATTAACTCTCTCATGCAATGGAAGAGGCAACAAATCTAGTGGTGTAACAGGTTTGAAGCCATACACCACCTCAAACGGACAAAGCTGAGTAGTAGAATGTACCGCCCTGTTGTATGCAAACTCCACATGCGGCAAGCAATCTTCCCACTCCCGCAGATTTTTCTTGATCATTGTCCTCAGCAACTGTGACAAAGTTCGATTCACCACCTCGGTCTGGCCGTCAGTTTGGGGATGACATGTAGTGCTGAACAGCAGCTTCGTTCCTAGCTTTCCCCATAAGGTCTTCCAGAAGTAGCTCATGAATTTGACGTCTCTGTCAGAAACAATAGTCTTGGGCACTCCATGCAAGCGTACAATATCCCTGAAAAACAGGTTAGCCACATGCGACGCATCGTCGCTCTTATGACAGGCAATAAAGTGTGCCATTTTAGAGAATCTATCCACTACCACAAATATAGAATCATGACCATGTTTAGTTTTTGGCAATCCTAGCACAAAATCCATACTAATATCTTCCCATGGTGTAATAGGTGCAGGTAGTGGTGTATACAAACCGTGAGGCTTCAGCTTGGACTTGGATGTGTTGCACACAATGCAGCGCCGCACATACCTGTCCACATCACGCCTCATCCTAGGCCAAAAGAAGTGATCAGCTAGCATGAGTAATGTCTTCTCACGCCCAAAGTGACCCATCAAACCTCCAGCATGTGATTCCTGCAGTAAGACCAAACGCAAAGACGACTCCGGCACACATAGTTTGTTAGCTCGAAATAGAAACCCATCATGTAGGTGATATTTTTCCCAGGCGTTTTTCAAAGCACACAAACGGTATGGTTCAGCAAAATCATGATCAGTGGCATAAAGCTCACAAATACTCTCTAAACCAGGAATATTAATATCAAGTTGTGTCAATAACATATTCTTCCTAGATAGAGCATCAGCAACCACATTATCTTTTCCCTTCTTATGTTTAATGATGTACGGAAAATATTCAATAAACTCTTTTCCCACTTAGCGAGACGCCTATGCAGGTTGGATTGAGCTTTCAAATATTTCAAAGCTTCATGATCAGAATGTATGATAAATTCTTTTGGCCACAAATAATGTTGCCAAACCTCAAGAACTCTAACAAGTGCATACAATTCTTTATCATAAACAGGATAATTCAGTCTAGCACCAGATAATTTCTCAGAAAAATAAGCTATAGGATGACCCTCTTGCATCAAAACGCCACCTATGCCTATACCACTAGCATCACATTCAACTTCAAATTGCTTTGAAAAATCAGGCAATGCAAGTAAAGGTGCAGAAGTAAGCAAATGTTTCAATTCATCAAATGCATGATCTTGGGCTGCGCCCCACACAAAAGGAACACCTTTCTTCGTTAACTCATTTAATGGTGCAGCAATAGTACTAAAGTCTTTCACAAAACGGCGATAAAAACCAGCAAGACCGTGAAAACTTCGTACTTGACTAACATTCATGGGAGTAGGCCAATCTTGAATAGCAGCAATTTTAGATTGATCTACCTCTACTCCATGCTTAGAAACAACATAACCCAGAAATATGACCTTATCTTTTGCAAATGTGCACTTCTCAAGATTAGCATACAATTTATTAGCACGCAGCACTTGCAAAACTTGTCTAATATGAGCACAGTGTTCAGTTTCATTGCGGCTGTAAATAAGTATGTCGTCAAAATAGACAACCACAAAACGACCAATGAACTCTCTCAAAACATGATTCATTAACCGCATGAATGTACTAGGTGCATTAGTAAGACCAAAAGGCATGACTAGCCACTCATATAAACCAAATTTAGTTTTGAAAGCAGTTTTCCATTCATCTCCTTCTTTCATGCGAATTTGATGGTAACCACTACGCAAATCAATTTTAGAGAAAACAGCAGCACCACTCAATTCATCTAACATATCCTCGAGACGGGGAATAGGATGACGATATCGAATAGTAATGTTGTTTATAGCTCTACAATCTACGCACATGCGCCATGTACCATCTTTCTTAGGCACCAAAATCACAGGAACAGCACAAGGACTAAGAGAGACACGAATGTACCCTTTATCCAGAAGAGCTTGCACTTGTGCTTGTATCTCCTTTGTTTCGTCGGGGTTGGTCCTGTAGGGGGCGCGGTTGGGCAAGGGGGCGCCAGGGATCAAGTCGATCTGGTGCTCGATGCCTCGTAATGGTGGCAGCCCAGCAGGTACCTCCGCCGGAAAAACATCATCAAAGTCCTGCAAAACAGTTGAGACACCAAGAGAAACAGGTTGCATATCGTTAGAAACTAAGACCTCGCCCTTGTACATGAGCACAAGAGGCATGGCTGTAGGATCCTCACTAAATTCTCTCATGTCTTCTTTGGTGGCTAAAACTAACAAGTTGGGCACTCCCTCACTTTTCGTTATATCACTCACGGCTGTTACATTATCTCGTGGAGGTGGCTGTTCAAGTTTCACTTCAGTCTTCTGACGAAATTCATTAACAATTTGCTGCGGTGACATAGGCAGTAGGTTGATTTTCTTGCCCTTGAACTCCAAGTGATAAGTATTGGCTCGACCATTGTGTTGCACATGTCGATCATAGAGCCAGGGCCGACCCAACAAGAGATGACAAACCGTCATAGGAACCACATCAAAATCTATAGAATCCTTGTATGGCCCTATCTCAAAGTTCACACGTACCATGTAGTTTACCTTCATCTCACCATTGTCACTTAACCACTGAATATAATATGGGTTAGGATGAGGTAAATATTTCAAACCCAGCTTGGCACATAACTCCTTACTTGCGAGATTGCGATAGCTTCCGCCATCAATGATCACCTTGCAAGCTTTATTGGGACCAACTAGTGCCTTGGTTTGAAACAGGTTGCAGCGTTGAGAATCAATATTGGGCTGCACACTCAACGTACGGGGAGAGACAACAATAATAGGAGAAGAGTCAGCATAAGCATCTTCACCTTCATCATCAGAACCAAACGGATCAGCATCTTCTCCGGTCTCATATCCGTTCTCAGTAACCACTATCACTTTGTTGTTGGGACAATCTCTTTTAAAATGTCCCTTGCCTCCACATGTATGACATAGTTTCTCAGTAGCACGAGTCACGGAGGCACTCGAACCAGAACTAGCAGCTGGTGTGGTAGCGGGACGTCTGGACTGAGCTCCAGAGGTCGCTGGCCTAGTGGACGAGGAGGGGCGAGTAGGAGTCCCCTCAAGTGGCGCTGGGGCAGGGCTAGAAGGCGCCCTGGCAGTGTATCGACTGGCAGGTGAAAAGCGAGATTTTTGTTGCGCCTCTTCAGTAAGCTGTGCCTCAGCCTCCATAGCATGGTGAAGCAACTGATTCATATCATTGTAAGCATGATGCCGGACGATGTTCTTGATAGGAAGTCTGAGTCCGTGCAAAAACCGTTGCATAGTCATCTGACTAGACTCTTGAACTCGCGATCGCTGCATCAACAGTTCCATCTCCTTGTAATAAGCATCAACTGTCAAAAATCCTTGCTTCAGCTGTGTCAATCTATCAAAAACTGAACACAAATAATTGGTGGGTACAAAACGAGCCTGCATGATTTCCTTCATCTCTGTCCATCGCAAAACAGGAAGCTCCTGAGCTGCTCGTCGTTGTGTCAGAATATTATCCCACCAACGCAGGGCATAACCATCAAATTCCGAGGATGCAAGTTTGATCTTCTTATCGTCAGTGTAAGCATGCAAACGCCACAGGTTGTCGATCTTGAGCTCCCAAGTGAGGTAATCCTCCACATCACCTTCACCATCAAATCTGGGTATCGAGAACTTTGGCTTCCCTAGCTTGAACAGTATCTGCGGTGCCTTGCACTTTGAACTGGAGTTGCTGATGTGCAGTCATAGCGTCGGCAGTAGAGCGATCCAACACCCCCTCCAGATGAGTGCGCAGTCCAACAAAGTCTGTCCAAACCACCGGAGTATCCCCATCTTTTTCCTGCATCACATCATAACCACTAGTAGACATGATTAGTAGATTAGTGCACGAAATCAAAAACGTGTGGTGCCGCTCACAACTCACTCAAAAACTGACAAGAAAAGGTAATCTTACCGTTCCAAAGTGAATAGTAGTGCGTACCAGAACGAAGTATCAAGCTCATGCACGGATGTGATGAAGTGAATACCGAGGGTATAAGAGCGATCACACGACAAACCAGGAATATATGGTGGAGCTGTAGGTATGGTATCCTAAGTACACCGCAAACAAGTCCTAGTGCTGATCGTATGACAAGACCCACGAAACACACACGGTGGAGATAGGCGAGGCAAAGCAACTCTGAAAAAGAGCTCAAAAGATATAAGTGACAACGCACAATAGCTCGTGTTGCAATGCACAAGAGAGACGCTAGCACTGGCTCGATGAACAGGCACAAGATTGCGCACACGGCAGCAGCCTGATGAGCACGAAGTAGCTAGTCTCGTATGGGTAAGCTCCTAACACGATGCTGTAGACAGGCTGTAGCTAAAGCGATCAAAATCGTGTAGAAAGGACGCTATGTGGACACAGTAGTAACACGTTGTCGCGGCAGAGAAACCGACGAAAAATATGTCAACGGCAGAGATGTACGACGCCGGAAACGCACGGCAGCGCGACGGCGACGCGAAACGGACAAAGTAGTTTGTCTTTTTTTTAATATAGGTGCGGCGTGTGTGCAGTACACGTCCCCTTTTTTCTATTTTTTTTTACTAAAACGGGCTAAACAGGCTGGAAACAATTTGCGCTGGAGGGCAGACAGCCTCCGCGCCTCAGCGAGCCGCGCGAAACAGGGCGGGGCCACGCACGCGCACGAGCGCGGAGATGGACTGGGGTGCAGCGAACCCGGGCGAGCTGCGGGCGAGTCTGCCTGTTTTTTTTTTGGTTTTTTGACTTTTTGCGATCAGCAAACGAGATCGCACAGGACGCACGGGAAACGATCCAAAATGTAGATTAAACAATCAAACAATCCAGGGAACGTAGGCGGCCCAGACTAGTTGCTTTTTTTTTTGGGTTTTCCAGCGATCGATCTGCCGTGGGAGGTACCGATCTCAGTAGCCGCCGCCTGCAGAAACACAGCTGAGACTAGGCGGAGGATGAAGATCAAAGAGACACAAAACAAGATCCAAACACGAAACTGAGATGCAGAAAAGATCGGTGAACCTAGACTCCTACAAATTGGAAGAAAAGATACGTGAAAAGACGATCAGCGACTAAAACTTAAGAACGGTGCAATCTAGGCTATGGCAGAAAACTAAGAACCCTATTTTTTTTGGCTTTTTCTGGATAGGACTAAAAACAAAAACGAATTGCAGAGATGAATTTGTGGATGCTCACCGAGTAAACCGTGGAAATCTGATACCAAGATGATATGGGGTGGCCCGATCTTCTCGTGAGCGATGCGGTGGTGATGATGGCAGCGGATGATTGTCGGGGATAACTTGGTGTCACCGATGAACTCTCCTCGCTTGAACCCTGATGCCAATGCAACAGCTCTCAAACCTGTAGGATATTCACGACTCCACACACTTGCGCACGTAGCCGTCGACCACGAAACGGTAGTTTGCAATCTACTAATTCCCAGTGGAACAACAGATACACTAAACTTGCAGTTGTATAATTCTCCCAATCGATGAATTGGCGAGAGGAATTCAAGATGAATGCTTGCAGCAGTTCAACAAGAGTATTTTGTCTAAAACGTGGTCTAACCCTAATTGAGGGGGCGCCCAGGGCTACTTATAGGTGGCCGGGCGACCTCAGCAAAGACCTGGCCCAAAACATGTCCGGTTTGGGCCCAAACTGACTCGGTTCGACTCAAACAGGTACATACCGACCCATATATGGGTTCGGCCTAATTTTAGCACGCAGGCCATGTGTGTAGCGCGCCTTAGACGTGTAGACATCGTGTCGTAGGCAGTCCTAGTGCGCCATCACGTGCTCGTGCTCATCCAGACTTGATCTTCTTCACGTGGTGATGTTCTCCATACTTGTGGCGCCGGCCTCCCTCTCCTCCCTCGCGCTCTCTTGCTTGATCACCACGTCGTGCTCCATGTGTTGCATCTCCTCGCTCCCTCGAACCCCTTCTTCTCCAATGAACCTGATCATACATATGAACAAAGACTTAGGCAGTATAAAATTCTCGTTCCAATAAATATCAGATTCAGCAAGGAGTGAGTTCACCTGCTGTTGTAACAACTTAGCACGGGCTCGAGTAATTGGTCCAATCCGAATCTCATCATTGGACTTATCTTGATCAGCAACAATAGGATCATCAACAGTAGGTGGAGATGGCTGTGTAGTAGGGATGTCCTCATCACCGGCCCACGCTGGAGCAAGAAAACCGTCTGTGGTCGAGCGCGCGGCATAATCCAGCGATCGAGCCTGGACGTCACGAGCGAGGCAGAGGCGCGAGGGTTTGCTTGCGGGGCGACGATCGTGAGGAGATCGACCACGTCTGTGGTATGCTTGCGGTGCGCTTGACAAAGATCGCGAGGCGGCATCGATCACGAGGACAGAGACGGCCCGATCGCCGCTGTGTTTTTTTTGTTCGTTCTTTTCTCTGTCTCTTCGAGCAGATCTAACCGGAAATAAAAAACGATCGGATCTGACTTCACCTCCGACGAGAACTTGAATTGCAGCAAAGAACAACCAGCATCAACTCCTCATAGATCTGAAAATCCGATCAATCACCAGAACAAACCAGCCGATCTGAAAACTGCCTGAGCAAGAACAATCCGCAGATTAATAGAAAACACTCGCCGTGACCAACCCAGTAATCTGATACCAAGATGATACGGATCAACGTGATCCAAAGGGGGTTTGGCCCAATCTTTCACGGCGATCAAACGAACAGCAAGATAACAACAAGAGAATTGAATTTGAGACAGATCAAATCAAACCCTCTTGAACTCCTCACGTTGAAACTGACTGGAATCAACTCCCACGCATGGTATAACATCAGATCTCGAAGATCAGCAAGCAAACACACCGGTATGCGTCCCCAAACATTGGGACTTTTCTGGTCTCTTTCTGAGCTCGAAAATAACAAGTCTAAACGATACAATGGCGGCTGCCATAACCCTATATAGGTGACTCCGAACGCTACTTTGGCTGGGCTAGGCCCCATACCAAACTAAAAGCCCAAATGGCCAAAACACACTTGATTTTGGACAGGCCCAAAACCATCACACACAAATAAAACCAAACTGAAATAAAAAACATGACGCGAACTTAATTAAAATAGAATACCTAAATATCTTTTGCTGCAGCCCCTTGGCGAACATGAAACATCATTGGAGGTGTCCGAAAGTTGGGCTTCACATCATCTTCAGGAGGCACTTCAAAGCAGAATTGTCCAAGCTTCAGAACATAAGGAGGTGGTAAAATATTAGGAGTAGTAGCTATGCTCCCCTTATCAAGAACTGCATGCATGCATTTTACTATTGGTACCTATTCAGATTTTACTATTGGTACCTATGCAAGCTTGTTCTTTGTTACTTGGTAGACCATGGCAATTTGATAGAGAATCTGTTCATAATGGTAAAACTAATCAGTATTCTTTTACACATGCTGGCAAGAAAATTGGACTTAAACTCATGACTCCGGAACAAATTTTGAAAGATGATCTTGCTAGAGCTAGTAGATTAAAAAACGAGGACAAACATAAGAGTGAGAATCAGATTATTGCTGCAGATTTTGTACCCCCTCAGCATTCTTCTAAATCTGATTCTAACCATGCTACTGAAATTCGTTTGAAGAATCCTTGTTTAGTTGCTAGCAAATCTGATCTTGCTGAAATTGATGTGAATATTACTCCATGCTATGCCATTGTTTGCAAAGAAGTTCTGTTTTCATTTGAGGATATGCCTCCTTCTTTGCCACCTCGGTTGCTAACCTTTTGCAGGAATACATGGATGTTTTTCTACACGATGTTCCACCTGGACTTCCACCCATTCGTGGGATAGAACACCAAATTGATTTGATTCCAGGAGCCTCGCTGCCCAACCGTGCGCCATATCGCACCAATCCTGAAGAAACAAAAGAGATCCAACGACAAAACCAGAGTTTATTGGATAAAGGTTATATTCATGAGTCTCTTAGTCCATGCGCTGTTCCTATTATTTTAGTACCTAAGAAAGATGGTTCTTCGCGCATGTGTACTGATTGTCGAGCTATTAATAATATTACCATTCGATATCGTCACCCTATACCTCGTTTGGATGACATGCTGGATGAGTTGAGTGGTTCTATTATGTTCTCTAAAGTTGATTTGCGTAGTGGTTACCACCAAATTCGTATGCAATTAGGAGATAAATGGAAAACAGCTTTTAAAACTAAGTTCGGTTTATATGAGTGGTTAGTAATGCCGTTTGGTTTAACTAATGCACCTAGTACCTTTATGAGACCGATGAACGAAGTTTTACGTGCTTTTATTGGTCGTTTTGTGGTGGTATATTTTGATGACATTCTCATATATAGCAAATCTTTAGAGGATCATTTGGATCATTTACGTGCTGTTTTCAATGCTTTACGTGATGCACGTTTATATGGTAATCTTGAGAAGTGCACCTTTTGCACAAATAGAGTTGCTTTTCTTGGTTATGTTGTCACAGAACAGGGAATTGAAGTTGATCCAGCCAAGATTGAAGCTATTGAGAATTGGCCGCACCCCAAGACGGTCACACAAGTGAGGAGTTTTCTTGGTCTCGCTGGGTTTTATAGGCGCTTTGTCAAAGATTTTGGTTCTATTGCTGCGCCATTGAATGAGCTCACAAAGAAGGATGTGCCCTTTGTTTGGGGCGATGCACAACAAGAGGCCTTCATGATACTGAAAGATAAGTTAACACATGCTCCATTCCTCCAACTTCCTGATTTTAGTAAGACGTTTGAACTTGAATGTGATGCTAGTGGAATTGGTTTGGGAGGTGTGTTATTACAAGAGGGCAAACCTGTAGCATATTTTAGTGAAAAATTGAGTGGGCCTAGTCTGAACTATTCTACTTATGATAAAGAATTATATGCGCTGGTTCGGACATTAGAAACTTGGAAACATTATTTATGGCCTAAAGAATTTGTTATACATTCTGATCATGAATCTTTGAAGCATATTCGTAGTCAAGCAAAACTGAATGGTCGCCATGCAAAGTGGGTTGAATTTATTGAATCTTTTCCTTATGTTATCAAACACAAAAAGGGTAAAGATAATATTATTGCTGATGCTTTGTCGCACCGTTATACTTTGTTATCTCAGCTTGACTTCAAAAATTTTGGGTTGGAAACTATCAAGGAACAATACTTGCATGATGCTGAATTTAAAGATGTGTTGCAGAATTGTAAAGATGGTTGACAAGGGTATAGCTAATAGAGCCCATTAGTTGAGTACCCCTGAGGCCCGTTGTGCTAGGCCCAATTGTAATGATAGTCGAATATGAGTTATTACCGTATGTCGATGTTTGTAATCTGTGTCGGACCCTACCCGATCCTCGAGACCTGGCCACCTATATATAGGGGCCAGGAGGGGACGGTGTAGGGCAGATTGAAAGCAAGCCAAGTTGAACACCCAAGTTTACTTTCGATACACACCTATTTCGACTAACTTTACCTTCGAGTTCATCCGACGCCCTATCTCCCCGATCCTAAGTCCTTCATCTAGGACATTTGTCGAGTTAACCCTCGTCAATTGGCGCCGACCGTGGGGACTTTGGGCGTTGGAATCATGAATTCGACGACTTTTTCGCTTTTAGCCAACAGCAGTTCAGAAGTCGACGGAAGTCAAGAAGTAGAACTAACCATTGGAAGTTTGAGCATCTACATCGGGCCGTCGGGTTCATCTCGCCTTTCGAATCCGACGAAACAAGATCCGTCGGCAAACGAGTCTGAAGCAACAGCAATAATGGAGTATTCCGACGGCTCATCCAGCGAGGTAAACTCGCCGGTCAGCCTAGAAGAAGTGCAAATAGGGAAAATTGCAGAAGACAACAAAGCAAAGGATAACTTCAATGCAGAAATCCAACTCGACGATCTCATGATCTGCCTCAAAGACATCTCAGACAACTCAACAGATACATGGAAGACAGGGTTAGAGCTTTCTGAAGATGGAGACTCGATCTTCTCAAGCTTTACTAGCAACATCGGCAAGCAATGCCAGGTACTCGCCATTGTGGGCGACAACTCAGAAGAATTCGATGAAAATAACAACCCAGTGATAAACCCAGCGAACATCGACAGAGGAGCAAATCACTTAGCAGAAGGACAAACAGTGGAATCCCTCGCAGCCAGGGAAAAAATTCGACTATCAGTCGACGAGTGGAAAATAATAAGAGAAGCCGTAGAACATGGCACACCAATACCATCCAATTCCAGCAAAGACATGCTTTTTGGGTATCATTACGCCCTAAGGCAGCAAGCAAAGCAGTTAGCAAAGGAAAAGTCAGAGATACAAAGAAGGAAAAATTCAGCCATTGCAGCTAGCGAAGCTGCTCGCAAAGCACGAAGCGACGCATCATACAGCAACGCGAGGAAAAATCGTCGACATGGCTCAAGGTATGACAATCTCGAGTACTCCGACAGGCAAAGTATCTCGAAAAACCTAGACTCGTCCTTCCTATCGGTCGACGAGCAGGGGAACATCCTACCAAAAACACCTGAAGCAGCATTAGTAGCAGCGCAGGCATATCTGCTCACAACTCGACCAAGTCCAGGAGATCCTAGGGAGCACATGCACAGAGCAGCATTGAACGGACTCAATATGGTGGGCCACAAGCTATCAGCAAAAGGAGAAGAAGCACATCATCACAAGGAAGCACACAAAGCAAGGTCACCTCGCCGTCACAATAGTCCTCGGCATAGAAGCAGCAAACACCGATCTCGATCGCCATCACCAAAACAGCACGGTGGAACTCGAAGATCGCGATCCCCAAATGAAAGGCGCGACTATGAAGACGACGAAAAAGAGATGGGGGCATCGTGCTTTACCCGTAGGGTTCGCACCACTCCAGTTCCTAAGGGATTCAAGCTACCTCATGATCAGCAAAAATACGACGGATCACAGGAACCACAATCATGGCTCGCAGACTACTTACAAGCAGTTCAAATACTAGGAGGAACCAAAGAAACAGCAATGCAAAGTTTGCAACTACACCTCACCGGCGCAGCAAGGTCATGGTTGAGCAAACTAGAGAAAGAATCCATTGGAAGTTGGGAAGATCTCACAAAGCAATTTACAAGTAACTTCAGGTCGACATACAAACGACCAGCATCAATAGAAGAAGTCAAGGCATGCGTGCAGCAACGCGACGAAACACTACGGGCATACATCCAAAGATGGAGCCTCATCAAAAATTCAGCAGTCGAAGTTTCAGACGAAAGAGCAATAGACGCGTTCATCATTGGACTAAGGCGAAGAGACCTAGTCGAAGAGATGGGTAGAATCAAGCCTAAAACGGTGTCAGATCTCATGGACACAGCAAACAGATTTGCAGATGGAGAAGATGCGTGCAACAACAAACGGACACGATCTCTAGAGGACGACAGAAGAAACAGATATGGAAGCCAAAGGAGACGATCCCGAAACTACGACACCTACGGCTCTCATAGCCAAGTCGCCGCAGGATATAAAGACAACAATTATCAAGGAAACGATCGCAGAAGCTCGGGATATCGCAGCTACGGAAGAGAGGACTACAAGAAGTTCCCACCAAGAGAATCCAGAGAGTACAACCCATCACCAGAAGATATGCTCAACGGGCCTTGTCATATACACTCAGCATTTGTCGACGGAAAGCGAGTATCAAGGCACGCAATGAAAGACTGCACAACATTCTTAAAGCTACAAGAAGCAGCAATCAACAAACAAACCGAAGCAAGGCGACAAGGATTCGAAGGGAGTAACAACCCTCCGACAAGCCAGCAAGGAAACAACGGAGCTCCTCAAGGGCAAGACCAGCAAAACAAGGGACACGACGACGACGACGAAGGGTATGTCCCATCAAAAGGACACATCACAGCAATGATACAACCTGTGCCCAAGTCGAACAAAGAAGAAAAGAGTATAACTCGACAAGTTAATCTAGCAGTCCTGTCGCCTCCAGCTACAACAGAATATCTGCATTGGTCAGAGCAACCTATTGAGTTCAACAGAGAAGATCACCCTATAACAGTACCTCGGCCAGGAAACTGCGCCTTTGGTACTCAAAGCTCAAATCGGCGCGTACGATGTCAACAGAATATTCATGGATGCAGGAAGTGGAATTAACTTGATATACGCGAAAACACTCCGAGCAATGCATATATCACTAGAGTTTCTGAAGCCAACAGACTGTTCCTTCCATGGAATCGTACCAGGAAGTGCCAATTACCCGCTGGGTCGAATAGCACTCAATGTTTGCTTCGGCAACCGACAAAATTATAGAAGAGAAAAACTGGACTTCGAAGTCATGGATTGGCCATCACAGTATCACGCGATCCTCGGACGACCCGCGTTTTCGCGATTCATGGCAGTACCTCACTATACATATTTGGTACTTAAAATGCCAGGACCAAGAGGGATAATTACAGTCAAGGGAAGTTTTGAAGTCTCAGATCTTTGCGACAGGGAGTTCCACAAGATGGCGCAAAACTTTGGCATGATAGCCAACTATGCAGAAAAAGTGAAAAGCACGACTACAGAAGGCATCAAGCTACTCAAAGGACGCGTCGCAGAGCCCGAGGCAAAGAAACCACGAGTAGGAACACCAGGGGAAAGCAAAAGCATAGAAGAAGAAGGGAAAACTGCGACGTCACAGACATAGAGAAGAGCAGGACACAATGGCTAAAAAAGCCACGAGTTATACTAGGGGCAATGCCCTCTAGATCCAGAACACAGGTCATAGGCCGGATCTCTTGGGTCACCCCATGTATCTTGTATTACAAGTATAAATAAAGATAAATCGTTCCTCATATTCGAGTTTACGAGTCCTTTTTTCAAAGGAAAAATGCGGCAAACGCACGACTTACACAAACAACGCTTTGAGAATAAACTTTTCGACACAATAGTCGCAAAAGAAGACACTCTCGCGCTCCATATATACAAAACATTACAACAACGGGTTGTCGGAGTCATCTACGCCTAAAGGGTCCAAATAATAGTACTCGCGAAAAAACGCAGCATCCGCTTCCAGAAGCCTAGCTACGAGTCTTCGAGCAGGTTGCAGCATGTTCTCCATATGAACTCGAAGGCTAGCTCCACCCGGAGCCAAACTCAGGGACATAGTGCTGTAATTCAACCTCGGGTGCCACTTACGTATCCACCCGGGAGCAAAATTGGCACCTGCCACTAAGTTCAGCTCTATCAACCTATGAATACGATGACTTGATCTGAAAGCATCAAGAAGAAGGGGGAAAGTTGCAGGCAAAGGATTACGAGGAAGCATGATGGAGTGCATAGTTGTGAGAGCTCGTCGGCAACCATCAACTGACTCGCCAATGTGCTGGGCACGATCTTGGAGCAGTACAATAGCGCTTCGGCGTCGAGAATCAGACCACAAAGTCTCGTAACCAGTCGACATCTTCTCCAAAGCAGCATTTTGCTCAGCAACTCGACGCTCCTCAGCAGCAAAATCCAAACAAGTACCTGCGACAGCAACTATATCACAAAAGCAGCAATGCACAAGAAGGTAAAGAAGGAGCCGAAAGAAAACTCACATCGCAACAACTCGCAAGCAGACTCGACAATGCCAAGAATGAAAGACTCGCACTCTTCATTATGAACAACCTTCGCCGTCAAGCTGGAGACCTTTTCTTCAAGGGAAGAGATCTTCTTCATATAGCCACTGGCCTGGCTAGCCTTCTTAATAGCCATCTGTGCTTGGCGTTTAGCCAAGGATAGGCGAGTTTCAAGGTTGGAAATCCTGGAAGAGTATTCCAAGCATTGACTGCATCGACTAGTAGTCGAAGAAATCTGGGGATCGAACCCACGAGCAGAAGAAGGAGCAGGATCATGAGTCAAAGGATCATGAACGCGCATCGACTACAATAGAAAAAGAAAAAAGAAACAATTTCAGAGAGGAAGCATGAAAACTTCATACGAAGAGTATATATTTACATAAGAGTACAACCCTATGGCTGAAGTTCTCGGGTTGCACTTTACAATCAAAAGGAGAAAACTAAAAAGCTACAAAGAAGCTGAGTCTACGCCACCTCAACATTCTGATCCGTGGTACAAGGGGGCGCGGCCGGTTCCTCGCTAGAAGTCGACGGCGGCACTGGTGCTTTCGGTGCTGGAGGTGGTCCAGCAGGCACAGCAGAGGCCGCCGAAGGAAAAATCGTTGACAGCAGTGCAGGCGCTAACTTCTTCGCCTTCTCGAAAAACACCTTCATCTCGTCACGGGTGTAGCCATGAGGGGAGTTAACTTTCTCCCAGTCAAAGTCTGTACCATGCGCAAGAGAAAGGGCAATGGCACCTTCGGCGCCGCGCTTAATGGACAGCCCCTTCAGATGGAGAGTAGGGTCTTCATCGCTGTCAAAAGTCTTGGCGAGTTCAGTCAGGTTGCCCTTCGGGATTGCCATCTTTTTCTTCGGCCACAACCCGGCAAATAGCCGTGACAGAACGCGGCCAACCAACTCAAAAGTTTCCTGGATAGATATCCAGTTTTCTTCGAGTAGGTTAACCGCATCCATAAGAGGATCATCGTCCGTTTGCAGGGACGACGGAGATACCCCTGAGAATTCTAAGCAATAGAAAAGAAGAGAAGAGGCAAGTGTCAACAAATACACCAGTGCAACAGGGGACGAAAACAGAAGACAAGTCGAAGAACTTACTTTCGGCAGCAGTAGACATGGTGTGAAGACGCTCTGCCACGGCTTGCTCCCGTTGAGCATGCTCTTTGTTGGCATCTGCTAACGCCCTCTCAGCCTTCTTTGCCTTGGCAAGCGCAGATTTCTGCGACTTCTCAGCAACTGCCTTAGCAGCGGTCGCAGCATCATAAGCTTTTTGCGAAGCTTTGAGCTCCGCTTCCAGCGACGCAATGCGAGCATTGGCTGTCGCTAAAGCAGTTGTGAAAACAGACAAAAGGAAGTCCGATAAACAGCAAAAGACAAAGGGCAGAAGAAAAGTAATGATTGAATATCAAAATCGTACCTTCGGAAGATTTTGCAACCTTTAGGTACCCCGCACACTCCGTGCCCAGGGCGATAAATCTCTTCACCAAAGCCTGATAAAAGAAGAGTGTAAGAGTAGAAGTGCATGAAAGGAAAGAAGGGAAAAAAGAATCGCTCACATCATCAGAAGAAACTGTAGAAACATGGGCCTCCAGAGAAACCTCGGCTTCTTTGGTCTTCTTCGCGCGTTTGAGGTTTCGGGCTTGAGTTTGAGAAACCTTCTTTACAGAGGTCCTGGTAGTCCTCGGAGCAACATATGGTTCGACAGGCTCATCAATCGCCACAGGAGAAGGTGGTGGAGCAACCGTCGCACATGTTGGTGGTTCATCATCGTCACTGCATGAAAAGTACAAGTTATAAGCAAGAGGGAAGAACAAAGCAATTGAAAAGTTCGACTACAATACTTACGATGCAAGCATGTCAAAGTACTCCATATCTTCTGCAAGAGCGGGGGTTTTTCCAGCCGCTGCAGAACTCGATGAAGCAATTTTGTCGACACGTTTCCGTTTTTTGTTGACACCAACATCTTCAGCAATAGCAGGAGGAGAAGACGTCGACGAGCTAGTCTCATCTTCTGATTCTTCGACATCATCTCCGTCCTGACTTTCGTCAGCCTCGGGGGCTTCAGATGCAGGAGATGCTAGATCAGCAGGAAGGGGC
The DNA here is from genome assembly GCA_007115705.1 of Dactylis glomerata. Taxonomy (NCBI): domain Eukaryota; kingdom Viridiplantae; phylum Streptophyta; class Magnoliopsida; order Poales; family Poaceae; genus Dactylis; species Dactylis glomerata. The sequence continues at coordinate 7,342 of QXEO01002014.1, read as the reverse complement.
CCTGCCTCCGGAAGAGGAGGACGAGAAACAATAAATTCGTGACCCTGCATATTAATAAATTAGTAGAGTGCAGAGGCAAAGAATAATGCAAGTCGAAATTAAGAAAAGTTTGGCAAAAAGTGGATGCAGCAATGCATACCTCAGGAATAGGGTGCACGGAGTCGAAGAAATCTGCCTTCAAGTCAGCAACTGAATGTTCCTTGGTGAGCTTGGTAAGATTCCTGACTCATTTGTCGACAACTTCTTTCGACATCAGATCTTCAAATACGCGAGTAGGATCTTCCAAGCCAGAGTAAGTCCAAAGCTTGGTGAGGCGGTGTTGTAGAGGTTGAACTCGACGTTGTATGAAAAACGCCATGAGTTGGATACCCGATAAAGCACCTCCTAGGCCTGTTTTCAGAGTTTGAATGCGGGATAGAAGAGGAAGAATTTGTGCAACTTCTGAATCTGAGGGAAGAGAGTCCCATGACTTCAATTTTTTCACTTCCTGAGAAGCGTCAAAGGGAGGAAGGCCGAATTCATCTTCAGGAGAGGATTTGCGATCCTGGATATAGAACCACTTTGTCCTCCACCCTTGGACAGATGCGGCCATAGAAAATTCAAGATATTGCGCCTCAGGGCGCACAGAAACGACGGCTCCGCCCAGTTCGGGTTTCCTTGCCAGAGAAACATTGGGGCGGAGTCGAAAGATCGATCTCCAGAGAGCAAAGTGAGGCTCAATGCCCAAAAATGACTCGCAAAGAGTCACGAAGCAAGCAATATGCAGAAGGGAATTTGGTGTAAGCTGATGAAGCTGCACATCGTAAACAAATAAAAGCCCACGGAGAAACTCATGGGCAGGAAGGGAGAAGCCGCGAAGAAGGAAAGCAAGGAACATTACCCGATAACCGCTCGGGGGCTTCAGGATCCGTTCAGTACTGGGGAACTTGATAGAGTCCTGGGCGGCGATGAGACCGTCCGCCGTGGCTTTCTCCACCTCCTTTTTGGTGATGGTGGAGCAAACCCAGTTAGTGGCAGAGGACTTGGCCATATCGCTCTTGGTGGCCAGATGCTTCACGCGCATTCAGCACAAAAGCGCGCTTGGGGGCTCCGCAAGAGAGGAAGAGGCAGAGGAGATCGGCAATGGAGGCGGCGGAGGTAACGAGCTGGTAAACAGTACGATTCACCACTATGCCATTTATATATCTTCTGGGAGAAGGATCATGGGTTGAGACGTGGCGCAAAGATCGGAAACGGCAGCCCACCAACGGTCAAAAATCGTGCAGCCCGTTAAACGGTCATAAAATCGCGGAAGTTACAGTGTTACCCATAAAACGGTTCGCACTGATGAAGAGCTACGTCATCATTGACACGATAAAGTAAGTATATAAAGGTAAAAGGATGGCGCCGACAAATGCTGAATTTATGGAAAGGATCATCTATGAAGGATTTTTGGTTATAGCCTTGGGGGCTGTTACTTTCAAACCAGTCGAATACAACTCTTCATTAAAATGGTGGACTAATACTCGACGACAAGGTGTTCTTGAAAGTATCTCGAGTTGAAGAACTTCGAAGTTGAAGTGCTTGAAGTTAAAGTATGACGAGCTACATTATGTCTTGAGCCTATACTCAAAAAAATCCTTTTTTCGACTATAGCCTCGGGGGCTACTCCCATCGGGAGCGCTGAGCGCGCACCCGACGATATTCATTGGTAAAGCATTCGAGATTGGAGAAGTGTTACTCCCATCGGGAGCGAGTTTTATGGTTGTAGAAACCCGAATATTTTCAGTCAAAATTTGACTGCGACGTAAGATTCTCGAGTTGCGTTATCGCAACGAAACTCGAATGCCGTGACTTGTCACGAAGGTAAGACCCCGGGATCCGTCCTGTGTGGCCTGGTATACGCACATGGATGCGCTCTGCTGGTATGTATCCATGTCTACGACGCGAAGAAAATCCTGGTGGACGCACTGGGTACCCTGAGAACCACTGGGATTCATTCTTTGTAAGTCCTAAATGCGGCAAAAGAATGGATTTGACCGGTATCCCGAATTCAAGTCCAAGGGGATTGAATTTGAAGTAGGTGGCAAGTATCTGTTCCGGCAGTTAACTGACCTCTTGATCCGTCAGAATTGTCAGGCTTGATCATCAAAACCCCTTGCGAGCAGATTATTATCATGAAGTATAAGTCGAAAGACCAAGTCGGAGATTTGAAGAAATTAATCAAGTCGAAGATTTGAAGATTAGAGATTCAACCTGAATCTACAATTCTGGTAGAATCTCAGGGGCTACTGACAAGGGTATAGCTAATAGAGCCCGTTAGTTGAGTACCCCTGAGGCCCGTTGTGCTAGGCCCAATTGTAATGATAGTCGAATACGAGTTATTACCGTATGTCGATGTTTGTAATCTGTGTCGGACCCTACCCGATCCTCGAGACCTGGCCACCTATATATAGGGGCCAGGAGGGGACGGTGTAGGGCAGATTGAAAGCAAGCCAAGTTGAACACCCAAGTTTACTTTCGATATACACCTATTTCGACTAACTTTACCTTCGAGTTCATCCGACGCCCTATCTCCTCGATCCTAAGTCCTTCATCTAGGACATTTGTCGAGTTAACCCTCGTCAATGGTAGAACATGGAACAAATTCATCCTTAATGATGGTTCCATTCGTCTTTTGTTGTTACAGGAGGCGCATGGAGGAGGATTAATGGGACACTTTGGTGTCAAGAAGACGGAGGATGTTCTTGTTGCACACTTCTTTTGGCCACGCATGCGGTGAGATTTTGAGAGATTCGTGGCACGCTGCACTACTTGTCAAAAAGCTAATTCTCGCCTTAATCCACATGGTTTATATATGCCTCTTCATGTTCCTAGTGTTCCTTGGGAGGATATTTCGATGGACTTTGTTTTGGGATTACCTCGTACACAGAAGGGGAGGGATAGTATTTTTGTTGTTGTGGATCGGTTTTCTAAGATGGCACACTTTATTCCTTGTCACAAGACCGATGATGCTGCGCACATTGCTGATTTGTTTTTTGTGATATCGTTCGTTTGCATGGTGTGCCAAATACTATTGTTTCTGACCATGATACTAAATTTCTTAGCCACTTTTGGAGATGTTTATGGGCTAAGTTGGGGACTAAATTGTTGAAGGGTTTCGTACATAGTAAATCAAAAAATTTCCTACGCAACGAACAAGAAAGCCAAGATCTAATCTAGGAGATGTAATCAACGAGAGAGGTAGATGAGATCTTCATACCCTTGAAGATTCGCATAGCGGAAACGTTCAAGAGAACGTGGTTGACGTAGTCGTACTCGCCGTCTCCTCCTCGCGATCCGATCTGATCCTACGCCGCAAGTGGCGGCGCCTCCGAGAGTTGCACACGTGCGGTGCAGCGACGTCTCCTCCTTCCTTGGTCCAGCAAGTATGGTGGAGAGATAGATTGGATCAGCAGCACGACGGCGTGGTGCTTATGGTGGAGAGTTTCTGCAGCAGGGCTTCGCCTACGTGCAGTCGCGAGAGAGAGAGAGGGAGGGTAGCAGTTGGCGGCTAGGGTTTGGGTCAAGGGGTTGAGAGGGCTGCGCCCTTGCCCCCTATATATAGAGGGGTGGCCGGCCAGCTTGGTCTCTCCCCAAACCCTAGGGCGCCGACTTGGAGTAGGAAGAGTGGGGGGCAAGTTTCCCCCCCTTCCTTCTTTGAAGACTCCCTTAGGGTTTCCCCTTGGGCTGGCCGGCTGGGCCTTAGGGGCCTTGTGCGCCTGGCCCAGGGCGGCCAGGACACTTCCCCTTAGGCCCACGCAGGCCTCCGTCAAGTGGGCCCACGTTGGTCCCACTCCGGAACCTTCTAGAACCTTCCGGTACAATACCGATAAACTCCGAAACCTTTCCGGAATCCAAAAACTGCTTTCCTTTATATGAATCTTATTCTCCGGACCATTCCGGAACCTCTCGTGACGTCCTGGATCTCATCCGAGACTCCGAACTAAAACTCATAAACCAATTATCCATTCTATCCTAGCATCGATACACGTTAAGTGTGTGACCCTACGGGTTCGAGAATATGTAGACATGATCTTCTATCAATAATCAACAGCGGGATCTGGAAACCCATATTGACTCCCACATATTCATCGATGATCATATCAGATGAACCACGATGTCAGGATTCAATTAATCCCGTATATGTATTCCCTTCGTCACACGATATTTTACTCGCCCGAGATTTGATCGTCGGTATCACCATACCTAGTTCAATCTCGTTCACAGCAAGTACTTTACTCGTTCCGTAATCCGATATCACTTTGTGATTAACTCCTTAACCACATGCTTGCAAGCGGTGTTGATATCGATTACCGAGTGGGCCCCGAAGTATATCTCTCCGACTTGGGAGGGACAAATTCCATCTCGATACATACAACTCAACAAGTACTTTCCGATCACCTGAGAGACACCTTTATTATCACCCTCACATAGGATGACGTTTGATGACTTCAAAGCTTTCTTCCGATACTAGGGAGTTGTATTATCTCATGGTCTAAGGAATACAATACATGACATAGGAAAAGCTTCGCAAAGATGAACACGATGACACGATCTAATTGCTCTGCTTTATTTGGGTCTGTCCATCACACCATTCTCCTAATGATATGATCTCATTATTAATTGACAACTCATGTCTATGGTTAGGAAACCTTAACCATCATTAATCAATGAGCTAGTCTAGTAGAGGCGTACTAGGGACACGGTGTTGTTCATAAACCACACAAGTATTAATGTTTCCGCTTAATACAATTATAGCATGGAGTATAAACATTATCATGAACAAGAAATATGATAATAACAATATTATTATTGCCTCTAGGGCATATTTCCTTCAGTCTCCCACTTGCACTAGAGTCAATAATCTAGTCAATACTTGCGCATCCAACACCTATGGTATTCCGGTGTTACTCATACGCGTTGCACGTGGTAAACCTTATCTACGGGTCTGACACTTTCAGATCCGTTTGTATTTGCATATATTTTGCGTCATCATGCATTACTCATCTTGACATGAGATGGCCTCGTATAAACTTGGTCTTCTAGTGAGACCTTTGTTTCTTGGCCGAGACTATGTTGTCACTATTGTCATACCATAGGACTACATAATACTAGCACACTTAGAAAAATAGCGATATCCACCGTGCGTCGAAATACTCATTGGTCCGCACACATCGGTATGTATGATTTCCAATAAATCCGTTGCTCGCTCCATTATTCCGGAGAACGGGTTTTGATCATCTTGCCCATGAGGCATGGCTTGCACGTGTCAAATGATTCAAAATCAAGAGACTCCAAAAGTCCATCAGAATGGAGTTTCTTTATGCATTTTATGCCAATATGACCTGGACGACAGTGCCACAAATAAGTTGGATTATCACTATTACTTTGCATCTTTTATGCCGCTTCTAAAGCGATTATATACTTAGCCCTCGTTGCAGTGTCCGCCACAATATTAACATTGGAACTCATCCAAGTCATCATGGAACTTTCTTCCACCTTATTATGCCACCTTCTAAAAACAAATAGCTTAAAATTGAGATAAAATTTTACTTGTATGTGTGACAAAGCCAATGTAACACATTGCAATGAACCATTTGTCACTTTTGCATACAGAACATATTCTTACTTCTTCGAAAGTGCATAAGAATATTTTTTACTATTGTCCAACGATCATCATATGAATGCTATAACCTTTAGAGCATTGGACACATCTAGATCTACATATCATGGTATACAAGATTGATAAAATCATTCTTGTGGTTTCACTCATCAAGTGTCAAAACAATTGATTGTTGCTCCAACCTCTTCCATGCAACAAGAACCATTCTTATTGTTTCCATATTGAACAAATTCAATATTTCATCTATGTAATCTGGTAAAACTATATTAGTGCCTCAATCTATCTGCATAGACATTGATGCTTAATATTCTGGTTTTACCTAAGTCTTTCATCAAAAATCTAATTTTAATGAAAACTTCACAAATATCAAGAAAAATACATAATTTCCAATGAACGATATGTCATCTACATAAAGCATTAGAAATATGTCTTAGCGCTCCCACTTACTTTCTTGTAATACAAGCATCTTCAAATATCTTGATGAAATTAACACTTTAACATTTTCATCATTGAAGATTCCAACTTCGCTATGCTTACTTCTACCATAGAAGTTTGCATACATATCTAGCAACCTTTGAATTAACAAAACCCATTGGGTCGTGTCAGGTACACGTCCTTGGTGTGCATTCCGGTAGAGGAACGTTGTTTCGTTTATTCAACTAACATATCTCAATATGTAATTGTTGCTAGAATAATTCATATGACGAAGTCAGGGCCCATCATCGCTTCTTTGTATATTGTTGGTTACTATTATCTAATAATATCTCGTCCTCAAATCTTATTATTTGATTACGACCAACTTGATTAAATAGGAACTTCGATGTCGTGACTACAACACATTGTAGACACGTGAGCTATGAATACAGTTGCCGCTTCCAGAACATATTCTGGTGCTGCGCTACTCTGATCATCTTGCTCAGATTCAACAACCTCATCAAGTTCTATCTTCCTCCCACTTAAACCTTTCGCGAAAAAATCCTTCATAAGAAGTTCACTACTTTTAGTGACAATCACTATGTGTTTAGGTTCATAATAGAAGGAATACCCATCGACATTTTTTGGGATAACCTACAAAGACTTACTAATCCGATTTTGGTTGTAAACATTTTACACATATGCCTTGCATACCAAAATTCAAGAAAAGACAACTATAACTTGTATGGTGTCATTTCGGCAGATTATGATGGCACTCTATTCAGTGAAAAGCGGTAGTCTCTAAAGCATAATCTACAAATTATATTGGTAGTTTTATTTCATCATTGATCTAACCATGTCAAACAAGGTTTGATTACATCCATCGAAAACTCCATACTCCTATGGTGTTTATCATGATGCAAGTTTGTGGAACAATTCCTCTAACTCTTAGATGCTTGCTAAACTTGTAACTCATAAATATTCTTCTTTATGATCCAATCATAAAAACTTAAATTTTCTTGTTACAATAATTTCCACTTCATAAATTGAACAATTTCAATTATTTCATACTTCTATCTCATCAAGCAGATATACCATACATCTATTCGAGTCATTGATGAAATAGAAAATACACCATGATCGACTTCACACTATGGACTACATACATCAACATGTATGATCTCCGTTTAGTTAGTCGCTTGTTCTGTCCATGGCCCATAAACAGAGTTTAATCATCTTTAGGAAAAATCTCACAAGCGTCAATCAATTCAAAATCAAATGACT
>QXEO01002013.1:0-25629 GCA_007115705.1 Dactylis glomerata | reverse complement strand
GTCCCCGGGACTATGGGATTAGTCCCCGGGTATGCCGGAGCAGTCCCCGGGTATACCGGCACAACCTCTTGGTACACTTTACCCTTGCCCCTGGTTCTGCTCCGGAATACTGCACTCACAGCATATGTCGGCCCAGTCCCCGGGACTGAGGAAACAGTCCCCGGGTTATCCGACCTGGCTCCGGCATCTATTTCCATCGGAACTGCTTCCTCCGGACTTGGCGGGACATAAATGGAAGATGACTCCGGCGAGGGTTTGATCGACGGCTTCCTCAGATGCTCCAACGAAATGCCGGGCGGGATTGAGTCTCTGGAGGATCCCAGCTTGGACAATGCATCGGCTGCATCGTTCTGAGCCCGGAGAACATGCCGGAACTCACAACCTTCGAAGTAACCGCTCAACTGCTGCACCAGGAATCGGTAGGATCCCATGTTAGCATCATGCGCATCCCATATTCTGGAACACTGCTGAATCACTAAGTCAGAATCACCGAAACACATAATCCGGCGAATTCCTATGTCCTTAGATACCTTCAGGCCATGCACAAGTGCCTCATATTCCGCCACATTATTTGATGCTGCAAAATGAATCTGCAGGACATATCTCAATTGGTCATTCTTTGGTGAACTGAGAACTATGCCGGCACCCAGGCCGTGTATTGTCTTGGACCCATCGAAATGCATCCTCCAATAATTTGCATCTGGCAATGGTGGCTCATATTGTATTTCGGCCCAGTCAATAAAGAAATCAGCCAACACCTGGGACTTGATTGTATCCCTTTTATCATATTGAGGTGTGTATGGCGACAACTCTATTGCCCACTTGGCTATTCTTCCACTGGCATCTTTGTTACTTATGATTTCCGAGATAGGGGCCTCGGCCACTACCCGGATTGGATGCTCTTGGAAATAATGCTTGAGCTTCTTGGCCGCCATATAGACACCATAAGTCATTTTCTGATAGTGGGGGTAGTTTTGCTTTGAGGTGGAGAGTACTTCACTCAGATAATATACCGGCCGCTGCACGGTTTTGCCTCCTTCCTCTCGCTCTACTACCACCACAGCACTGACGACTCTGTTGGTTGCCGCTATATAGAGCAACATTGGCTCACGGGGCATCGGCGACGCTAGTACCGGCGCTGTTGACAACATCTGTTTCAATTCCTTGAAAGCAGCATCTGCTTGTACTGTCCAGACAAATGTGTCGGACTTCTTCATCAACTGATATAATGGCAAAGCTTTTTCTCCCAGCCAGCTTATGAAACGGCTCAGGGATGCGAGGCACCCAGTAAACTTCTGTACTTCCCTTAAATCTGTCAGCGGCTTCATCCTTTCTATGGCACGAATCTTGCCGGGATTCACCTCAATACCACGGCTGGAAACAAGGAAGCCGAGCAACTTGCCCGCCGGCACACCGAAGGTACACTTTGCCGGATTTAACTTCATCCGGAACCTCCTCAGATTTGCGAAGGTTTCCCGGAGATCGCCTATGAGAGTTTCACTCTCCTTGGTCTTTATGATGACATCGTCGACATATACCTGCACATTTTTATCTATTTGATCATGCAAACACTTCTGCATACATCTCTGGTAAGTTGCGCCGGCATTTCTCAAACCGAACGGCATAGTGAGATAGCAATAAGCCCCGTACGGGGTAATAAAGGATGTCTTTATTTGATCCGGCTCATACAAGGGAATCTGGTGGAAACCAGAATAGGCATCTACAAATGATAACAGTTCACATCCAGCTGTGGAATCAATCACTTGATCGATTCGAGGGAGCGGGAATGGATCTTTAGGACATGCCTTATTCAAGTTGGTGTAATCAACACACATCCGCCATACTTTCACTATGGCGGGCTCATCCTTCTTCTTTTCCACCAAAACCGGATTAGACACCCAATCCGGATGAAGCACTTCTTTGATAAAGCCGGAGGCTAAGAGCCTGGCCACTTCCTCCCATATGGCTTTCCTTCTATCGCCGGCATTCCGCCGGAGCAGCTGCTTCACCGGCTTAGCATCCGGTCTCACATGCAATGCGTGCTCAGCCAGCTCCCTCGGCACACCTTGCAAGTCTGAAGTAGACCATGCAAAGATGTCCCGATTCTCACGAAGAAAGCTGATGAGCTCGCTTTCCTATTTGGGATCCAGACTTGCCCCGACGAGGGCATGGCGCTCCGGGAAAACTTCATCCAGAGGCACCTTTTTGACCTCCTTGCCTGCTTGAAAAGTAGCACTGCCACCGGGATTTGCCATGCCCGGCATAGATTTGCCGGCCACGACCGTTTCAGCAATCTCCACTGCTCGCTTGAGCCTCTTCTTTTCCTCCGCAATGATCAGAGTCTCGGCCAGATTAGATCCGGCTGTTGCACATGCCATCGAGCGCTTGTAATCACCAATGATGGTGATCACTCCCTTGGGCCCCGGCATTTTCATCTTCAAGTACGCAACATGCGTAGAGGCCATGAACTTTGCCAGTGCTGGCCTACCCAGCAACGCATTGTAGGGGCTTTCCAAATCCACCACCTCAAACATGAGGTTCTCCACCCTGCAGTTATCCCGGCTGCCAAACATGACATCCATCCGGATCTTGCCCATCGGTGCACACGAAAGTCCCGGCACAATGCCGTGGAATGTGGTCTTGCTTGGCTCCAACATATTCTCCTTGATTCCCAGCTTCTGCATCGTATCTCGGTACATGATGTTGATGCTGCTTCCATTGTCAATGAGGACCTTGCTGAACCTTACGTTATTAGCCAGCCCGACAAATGTCGGATCCATTACCAGCGCATACCCGCCAGGGTTTGGCATGATCCTGGGATGATCTGCCCTGTCCCAGCCTATGGCCTGGTCAGACCAATACATTAGCTTCGGTACTGCCGACATAACGGCATTTACCTCCAAACACCGCCGGTACAAGCTCTGCTTGTCTGTTCTTTCGGTCTCAAAGACCATGTAGCTCTGATCATGTTCCTTGTACTCATTCTGGCCCGCTACTGGGCCTCCGGCATAGTACTCCGGGTTATGGTTCTGATCCACTTGATTTACGCCGGCATTTCCGGCATTGCCCTGATTCCCGGGATTAACCGGCCTGGGCGGGACTGCAATTGTATTGGCACCTGTCAACGGCGATGGGGCTGCCGGGACAGGTGGTCTAGCCGGTCCCCAAGGACCTACACGACCTGCCAATATGTCGTCCAGCCACGAACAGTTTCTGGTCAGATGATTCGCCGGCTTACCCGGCTGGAATGTGTGAAACACACAAGGTTTGTCCATGGCCAAACCTACTGTATACTTCGGCCACTGCTTCTTCTGGCCGGCAGCTCCACCGGCATTCTTGTTGACCCAGACATTCTTTTTCTGGAAGGACTGCGGTTGCTGCTGCGGTTGTTGCTGCTGAGGCTGCTGATAGCCCTCATATCTCGGGCGCTGGCTACTGCCGGCGCCCTCTTGCTCTTCTTCCACAGCTGCCACTTGTGCTGCCCCATACCGGTGATCCGGCCTTTCATCTCTTCTCTTGTTCCGGTTATCAGTGCGATAGTATTGCCCTGGTCTCCCGGCGCTGTTGGTGTTCCCCTGGGTCTACCCCTGTCCTTGTGAATCAAGGGTGGGCTGCATAGGATCTCCCAGAGCATAACTATCAGCAATCTTGATTGTCTCGGCCAACGTGTCCGGCATTTCCCTCTGAAGCTTTTGCCACAACATGGTGCCATGCCGGCACCCATGAGCGAACCACATGATGGCTTGCTGCTCCACAACTCCTTCGCAGGAATTGCGCAATGTGCACCACCTGGTCAGGTAGTCACGGTCGGTCTCATTCACTCCCTGCCGGCAGTTAGCCAGCTGCTGAGGACGATTCGGCCTCTTATATGTGCTGGTGAAGTTTGACACAAACTGCTCCTCGAAATCAACCCAGCCGTTGATACTTCCGGCCGGCAGATTGTTCAGCCATATCCTGGCTGGTCCTTCTAGCATTTGCGGCACATATCGTACCACCCATCTGAGGTTTCCTCCGGCAATGTTCACTGCGGTGGAGTAATCCTCCAACCAATCTTCCGGCTTTGTACTACCGTTATATGTCCTCGCGCCACGCGCGAGCTGGAAGTAGTAAGGTACCGGCTCACCCATGATCCGGGGTCCAAAGCACATAGGACCCGGAGCTCCTTGCCTTTCCACCAACTCCGATTGGTGAATCCTGTCCAGCTTGAAGCGCGCATCACTTGCTGCTAAGGACCGAGGTCCTAGCCGGGATGCAATTGGGCCCGCGATCACTTTCTCCTGCTGCTACTCCGGCTGATACTGCTCACTATGCCGGCCTTGCTGATGCTGCTGCTGATATCCCGCCCTGACAAGGGCGGAATTCCCATCATCCTCTCGATGTCCCGGATGACCTGCACCTTGCTGCTGCGCTGCACCTCCGGCGCCCTGCTGCTGACGCCGGGCTGCACTGTTACCCCGGCCAACACCGGCCGAAATTGCCCCTTGCCCGGCCGGCACATTCTGGCCAGCACTCTTGCGGCCGACATATTTGTCAGCTTGGCCGGCACTCTTCTGAGCTACTGCCTGCTTTCCGGCGATCGCCGGATCATACACCTGGATCTGCTTGTCCCGGTGGCCAGAGGTCACACTTCCGGCACGCCGGGCACTTGGATGCGGGGACGAAGCTTCGCCCCTCGACCTTGCGCCGGCACCTCCTACCGACGCAATGTACTGGGATGCCCCGGCACCTGGGTTTGCCTTCTTGAAGGCCTCCTGCTGCTTAGTAGCTTCAGACAAAAGATGGTTAAGCCGGGCTTGCTGCTCATGCAGTGCTTCACCGGACAAATTAGATAAGTCCTTAGCTACCTCTGCTGCTGCTCTAAGGTTCTTCACTGGCGAGCTATAAATTACCTTAGGCACAGTACTAGTTGCAGTATGACCCTTACCACTAGCACCTTTCTCTAGCTCAGTGTTAAGATCTCTACCTCTAGTTCTAATCTCATCTATCCGGCTAGGCCGGGTTACCACAGGAGTAAAACCATGGGCTGCCTCATACTCACGGAGTTGCCGGTTAAACCGTTCGCGCTCCTGGTGCATGGCCGGGGCCTCGTCGACGAGGGCCTGGCGAGATCCCTCCAGGACCTCCCTTGTTTGCTCCGGATCATCGCCAGATCGCACCGGCTCGAGAAGCCGATCGATGATGGGAAGAAGCACCTGACCCTTTGCCGGCACAGCGGAAGTGCCGGCCAGGTTCTCGACACGCTCCAGCGGAGGACGTGCCGACCTCTTGGCCTTCGGCGGCTCCGGGGGAGTATCTCCTGCTGCTGCTGCCTTGCCGGCACCATCTGCCGGCGGCACTGATGTGCCGGCCATCATTACCTCGGCCGACTCTACTGGGCGAGCGCTACGCCCAGCGTGAGCCAGCCGATGCGACGGAGGATCCGCCGCCACCAGCACCTTTTCCCTGCAAACTCTCTCAGTCCCCACGTACACCTCGTGGGAACCGAAAGACATGATCCGGCCGTCCTTGGGGAACGGCCGGCCGCCGAGACACCCAGCGTTGTCACTGACGAAGCTGAGCGAGCCTAGCCTCTGGACGAGGCCAGAGACCACGCGCACTCCCGAAGCTGCTATCACAGACCCCGTCCGAATAGACACTCCGCCCAGCATATCGATCAGCCCCACGGTGGGCGCCAAATGTCGTCGTGGTGAAACAACATATGCCATAGGATGGCTTAAATGGGGGCCGAACTAGATGCTGGAGGATTCGGGAGAGGGGAACGAGCTAAAAAGCACGACAGAAAGGAACACAGATCTACCCAGGTTTGGGGCTCTCGTAAGGAGATAACACCCCTACTCCTGCTCTACTTGGTTTATATTTGGATCGATGGAGTACACAACAATGGTGCTTCCAAGCTCTCTGCTAGAGGAGGAAGACGAACTGCTAAGTGTAGGAACACCGAGTGACCAACCCTTTGCTAGGACTCCCTGTGCCACCTTATATAGTGGTGGCCAGGGTTACAACGGTCATAACAGACCAGGAGACACCAACTACACTCCAAATAGGACTTACTGACGAGGGCAGACGCCCCTTGACTTCCTCCCTGATTGCTCTCGATGGGACTCCATATCCCTGTACCTTGTACCTCTTGAACTGTGACCTTACCTCTGTGAGGTAAGAGCTGTACTTGTGCACAGTGAGGGTAGGTAACCTCCACTATGCACCCTGCCATCATACTCTGCTACCATGCTTGGATGTTTTCTTCCTTGATTGTAGCGATGTGACACCTTGGTTGACTTAAGTATCCCGGATATGACCGTTGGCCATATCCTGGACCTATATGCCGGACCAACGACCTATGAAGGTCGGGTAATCCGGCCTCCCCTGCTCCTGCACAACACACAGAATAGATAGGCCGGCATATCTAAGTATATGCCGGCACTCCCCAGTTAGTATTCCAGTTAATCCGGCATATCCAGACATCAGCCGGGATATACATATATACCGGCCTGGCCGATGCTCCTATATTCCGGCCAGGCTCTTCCTTGGTCAACCGGCATTAACTCAACCATCGACCTTGTATCTTTCTAGTCTCTTGACCCTACCGGGGGTCATCCCCCCGACAGGCGTAGACTCGGCTCTTTTGTATTTTCGAGTTTCTCCTTTTTGAATGTAAAGACTTTTAGTTGCGTGCAACCCGAGAACTTTAGTCATAGGGTTGTGATCTCATGTAAATATATCTTTCTTATGAAGTCCTGTGCTGCCTTTCTGAAATGTTTCTTCTTCCTTTTCTTTCGCTTTCAGTTGACGCATGTCGATGACCTTCTGACTTGCGGGCCTGCTCCTTTTTCTGCCAATACGTTGAATTCGAGGAATCTGTCGCCTCCTAGTCGATGCGATCAGTGCGCAAAATATTCTTCGAGGATTTCTGACCTTGAGGTTCGCTTGACTTCAGCCAAACGCCAAGCTCAGATGGCGCTTGATAAAGCTAGCAAAGCTTCTGCCCTGACGAAGCAGGTATCAACTCTTGGTGATGAAGTGTCCAGCTTGACGGCAAAGATTTTGCATCATGAAGAATGCAATTCTTTTATTCTTGGTATCGTCGAATCCGCCTGTGAGATGTTGCGATGTAAGTTTCCTCTCGACTTACTTTCTTTTCTTTTTGCTCTCCTGTTACTTTTGTGATATCCTTTTCCCTTATAGGCACTTGCTTGGATTTCGCTGCTGAAGATCGTCGGGTTACCGAGCGAAGTGCGGCTCTGGAAAAGATGTCCGCAGGTGTTGAAAATTTATGGTCGGATCCTCGACGCCGAAGCGCTGTTGTATTGCTTCAGGACCGTGCCCAGCATATTGGCGAGGCAGTGGATGGCTGTAGGAGAGCTCTTGTCACTATGCACTCGGTCATGCTTCCTCGCAATCCTCTGCCTGCTACTTTCCCACTTCTCCTTGACACTTTCAGATCCAGCCAGAGAATTCATCGGTTGATAGAACTGAACCTAGTGGCAGGTGCCAATTTTGCTCTTGGGTGGATACGCAAGTGGCAGCCAAGACTCAATTATAGTTCTATGTCGCTGAGCTATCCTCCTGGTGGGGCAAGCCTTCGAGTACACTTAGAGAGTACCTTACAGCCTGCCCGACGAATTATAGCCAGGTTGGTGCAAGAAAACTCCGCGTTTTTCCGCGAGTTTCACTACCTAGACCCTTTAGGTGTAGATGATTCTGACAACCCGATGTTGTAAGGTGTATGTGGAACGCGAGAGTTTATTTATTTCGCGACTATGCGTCTGAAACTTATTCTCAGGGCGTTACTATATGATTCGTGCGTTTGCCGCACTTTCTCTTTGAAAGACTCGTAAACTCGAATATGAGGAACGTTTCGTCTTTATTATACTTGTAATGTAAGATACATGGGGTGACCCAAGAGATCCGGCCTGTGACCTATGTTCTGGATCTAGAGGGTATTGCCCCTGGTATAACTCGTGGGTTTTACAGCCGTATTGTTCTACTCTACTCTATTGTCTTTTGATGCTTATGCCGCCAAGGCTTTCCCTTTTTCCTCTGCGTCTGTGTCTTCTCCTGATGCTCCTACTCGTGGTTTCTTCGTTTCGGGCTCCGCGACGCGTCCTTCGAGTAGCTTGACGCCCTCTGTAGTCGCGCTTTTTGCCTTTTCTGCATGGTTGGCTATTACGCCAAAATTTTGCGCCATCTTGTGGAACTCCCTGTCGCAGAGATCTGAAACTTCAAAACTTCCTTTCACTGTAATTATTCCTCTTGGTCCTGGCATTTTAAGTACCAAATATGTATAGTGAGGCACTGCCATGAATCGCGAAAATGCGGGTCGTCCGAGGATCGCGTGATATTGAGATGGCCAGTCCATGACTTTGAAGTCTAGCTTTTCTCTTCTATAGTTTTGTCAGTTGCCGAAGCAAACATTGAGTGCTATTCGACCCAGCGGGTAATTGGCACTTCCTGGTACGATTCCATGGAAGGAACAATCTGTTGGCTTCAGAAACTCTAGTGATATATGCATTGCTTGGAGTGTTTTTGCGTATATCAGGTTAATTCCACTCCCTGCATCCATGAATATTCTATCGACATCATACGCGCCGATTTGAGCTTTGAGTACCAAAGGCGCGTTTCCCGGCCGAGGTACTGTTATAGGGTGATCTTCTCTGTTGAACTCTATCGGTTGTTCTGACCAATGCAGATACTCCATTGTGGCTGGAGGTGAGATGACTGCTAGGTTGACTTGTCGAGTTATGCTCTTCTCTTCTTTGTTCGACTTGGGTACAAGTTGTATCATTGCTGTGATGTGCCCCTTTGATGGAACATACCCTTCATCGTCGTCGTGTCCCTGGTTTTGCTGGTCTTGTCCTTGAGGAGCTCCATTGTTTCCTTGCTGCTTTGACGGAGGGTTGTTGCTTCCTTCGAATCCTTGTCTCCTTGCTTCAATTTGCTTGTTTAGTGCCGCCTCTTGAAGTTTTAAAAATGTTGTGCAATCTTTCATTGCATGCCTTGATACTCGCTTCCCATCGACGAACGCTGAGTGTATATGACAAGGTCCGTTGAGCATGTCTTCTGGCGAGGGGTTGTATTCTCTGGATTCTCTTACGGGGAATTTTTTATAGTCCTATTTTCCGTAACTTCGATACCCTGAACTTCTTCGATCACTTCCTTGGTAGCTGTTGTCTTTGTATCCTGCGGCGACTTGGCTATGAGGGCCATAGTTGTCGTAATTCTTGGACCGTCTCCTTTGAATTCCATATCTATGTCTTCTATCGTCTTCTAGAGATCGCGTCCTCTTGTTGTTGCACGCATCTTCTCCATCTGCGAATCTGTTTGCTTTGTCCATGAGGTCTGACACTGTTTTCGGCTTGATTCTACCCATCTCCTCGACTAGAAATCTTCATCTTAATCCAATGATGAACGCATCTATTGCTCTTTCGTCTGAAACTTCGACTGCTGAATTTTTGATAAGGATCCATCTTTGGATGTATGCCCGTAGTGTTTCGTTGCATTGTTGCACACATGCTTTGACTTCTTCTATTGATGCTGGTCGTTTGTATGTCGACCTGAAGTTGCTTGTAAATTGCTTTGTGAGGTCTTCCCAGCTTCCAATAGATTCTTTCTCTAGTTTGCTCAACCATGACCTTGCTGCGCCGGTGAGGTGTAGTTGCAAACTTTGCATTGCTGTTTCCTTGGTTCCTCCTAATATTTGAACTGCTTGTAAGTAATCTGCGAGCCATGATTGCGGTTCCTGTGATCCGTCGTATTTTTGCTGATCATGAGGTAGCTTGAATCCCTTTGGAACTGGAGTGGTGCGAACCCTGTGGGTAAAGCATGATGCCCCCATCTCTTTTTCGTCATCTTCACAGTCGCGTTTTTCATTTGGGGATTGCGATCTTCGAGTTCCACCGTGCTGTTTTGGTGATGGCGATCGAGATCGGTGCTTGCTGCTTCTGTGCCGAGGACTATTGTGACGGCGAGGTGACCTTGCTTTGTGCACTTCCTTGTGGTGATATGCTTCTTCTCCTTTTGCTGATAGCTTGTGGCCCACCATGTTGAGTCCGTTCAGTGCTGCTCTATGCATATGTTCTCTAGGATCTCCTGGACTTGGTCGAGTTGTAAGTAGATATGCTTGTGCTGCCACTAGTGCTACTTCAGGAGTTTTCGGTAGGATGTTTCCCTGCTCGTCGACCGATAGGAAGGACGAGTCGAGGTTTTTAGAAATACTTTGCCTATCGGAGTACTCGAGGTTATCGTACCTTGAACCGTGTCGACGATTTTTCCTTGCGTTGATGTATGATGCGTCGCTTCGTGCTTTTCGAGCAGCTTCGCTAGCTGCAATGGCTGAATCTTTTCTTCTTTGTATCTCTATCTTCTCCTTTGCTAATTGCTTGGCCTGTTGCCTTAGGGCGTAGTGATACCCCAAAAGCATGTCTTTGCTAGAATTTGATGGTATTGGCGTGCCGTGTTCTACGGCTTCTCTTATTATCCTCCATTCGTCGACTGATAGTCGAATTTTTTCCCTGGTTGCGAGGGATTCTGGTGTTTGCCCTTCTGCTAGGTGATTTGCTCCTCTGTTGATATTTGCTGGGTTTAGTACTGGATTGTCATTTTCGTCGAACTCTTCTGAGTTATCTCCTATATTGGCGAGCACCTGGCATTGTTTGCCGATGTTACCCTTGAAGCTTGAGAAGATCGAGTTACTATCCTCAGAAAGCTCTAATCCTGTCTTCCACGTATCTGTTGACTTGTCCGCAATATCGTCGAGGCAGATCGTGAGATCTTCGAGTTGGACTCCTACGTCAAAATTTTCCTTTTCTTCGTTGTCCTCTGCGTTCTTTTCTTTTTGCACTTCCTCTGGGCTGACCGGCGAGTTTACCTCGCTGGAAGAGCCTTCAGAATATTCCATCATTGCTGTTGTTTCGGGCTCACTTGCCGACGGATCTTGTTTCGTCGGATCTGAAAGGCGAGATGAACCCGACGGTCCGATGAGGATATTTAAGCTTCCGATTGTCAACTCCATCTCTTGATTTTCGTCGACTTCTGTACTGCTGTTGGCTAAAAGCGAAAAAGCCGTCGAATTCATGATTCCAACGCCCAAGGTCCCCACGGTCGGCGCCAATTGATGAGGGATTAACTCGACAAATGTCCTAGATGAAGGACTTAGGATCGGAGAGATAGGGCGTCAGATGAACTCGAAGGTAAAGTTAGTCGAAATAGGTGTGTGTCGAAAGTAAACTTGGGTGTTCAACCTGGCTTGCTTTTTAATCTGGCCTACATCGTCCCCTCTTGGCCCCTATATATAGGTGGCCAGGTCTCAAGGATCGGGTAGGGTCCGATACAGATTACAATATCGACATACGGTACGAACTCGTATTCGACTATCATTACAATTGGGCCTAGCTTAACGGGCCTTAGGGGTACTCAACTAACGGGCTCTATTAACTATACCCTTGTCAGTGACCATGGAAGCTCTGGATTCCATAAGAATGGAGGAAACCACCACAACTATAATGGTGGAAATGGGCACCAACATCACAAGGGAATGGCCACCACCATAATGGCCATAGGAACCACAACAATCATAACTCCACCAGGACAAATGGCCATAACAATGGCAACAACAATGGCAGAAACAACAATGTCCCCGAGAAGAGGGATATCAGTCAGGTGGAATGCTTCAAGTGCCACAAGACTGGGCATTATGAAAATGATTGCCCACAGAAGAAGGATGAAGGAAACAAGCCCAATCCATTCCAGAAGGGGCATGTTAATCACATCAATGTGGAGGAGATTTATGATGAGCCTGACGCCGTATATGGTATGATTCTGCTCAATAAGTTTTCTACACTTGTTCTTTTCGACACTGGTGCATCTCATTCATTCATCTCAAGAGCATTTGTGGTTAAGAACAAATTACCCACTGAAACAATAGGTTGTCCTATAAGGGTAAGTTCTCCAGGGGGAGAGTTGATAGTAAATGCCGGTTGTAGAGACCTAGTCCTGGAAATTAGAAAACACAAGTTTCCGGCTAACCTCATTGTCCTAGACTCACAAGGATTAGATGTCATCCTAAGCATGGATTGGATGACCGCTTTTGAAGGAGTCATAGATTGTGCAAACAAAACCATCACCCTCACAACCCCTAAAAAGAAACGCATCCATTTCAAATCAACCTTTGAGCTAAAAGGGTTTAAGGCTAATTCTCTTAAGGGGGTTAGTATGGATGAAGTGCTAGTTGTAAAGGAATACCTCGATGTGTTTCCAGAAGAGTTACCAGGAATGCCACCAGACAGAGATGTCGAGTTCATCATTGACTTACTGCCTGGAACAGGGCCTGTAGCAAAAAGGCCATACAAGATGGACATAGATGAATTAAAGGAGTTGAAGAAGCAGCTCAAGGAACAGTTGGACAAAGGTTTCATCCAACAGAGTTCATCATCATGGGGAGCCCCTGTTTTGTTTGTAGAGAAGAAAGACTCTAGCAAGAGATTGGTTGTGGACTACCGTTCGCTGAACGAAGTGACAATCAAGAACAAGTATCCATTGCCCAACATCAATGACTTTTCGACCAACTGAAAGGGGCAAAAGTGTTCTCCAAGATCGATCTCCGATCAGGGTATTTCCAGCTAAAAATCCGAGAGCAAGACATACCCAAGACAACTTTTACCACTAGATATGGTCTATATGAGTATACCGTAATGTATTTTGGGCTAACAAATGCCCCGGCATACTTCATGACCATGATGAACAAGGTGTTCATGGAATACTTGGATAAATTCATAGTGGTGTTCATTGATGACATCCTAATTTACTCCAAGGATGATAAAGAACATGAGCAGCACTTACGTTTAATCATGGAAAAGCTCAGGGAGCATAAGTTGTATGTGAAATTCAGCAAGTGTGAATTCTGGCTGAACAAGGTAGGATTTCTTGGTCACATAGTTTCCGCAGAAGGAGTCACGGTAGATCCAAGCAAGGTAGCATCCGTTACGGAATGGGAGTCACCCAAAAATACGGGAGATATCCGAAGTTTCTTAGGCCTTGCTGGGTACTATAGGAGATTCATTGAAAATTTCTCCAAGATAGCGAAGCCAATGACTGAACTTTTGAAGAAAGACAAGAAATTTGAATGGACCGACTCTTGTGAAACTAGTTTTCAAGAACTGAAGAAACGGCTAGTAAGTGTTCATGTTCTGTATCTGCCAGATATATAGAAGGATTTCCAAGTTTACTGCGATGCTTCCCGTCAAGGACTTGGTAGTGTTCTAATGCAGAATGGAAAAGTTGTGAGTTATGCCACGCGCCAGCTTAAGCATCACGAGAGAAATTACCCCACCCATAACTTAGAGCTAGCATCAGTTGTTCATGCTCTAAAGGTATGGAGACATTATTTGATGGGAAAGCATTGTGATGTGTTCACCGATCACAAAAGCTTAAAGTATATATTCACCCAGAAGGAACTAAACATGAGACAAAGAAGATGGTTGGAGCTCATCAAAGATTATGATATGAGCCTGCAATACCATCCAGGAAAGGCTAATGTTATAGCTGACGCCTTGAGCCGTAAGAGCTATGTAAATGGACTCACAACAGGAGAGTTGCCTGAAGATTTATGTGAATAGTTCAAAGAGCTCAGATTAGAAATTGTGCCAGAAGGGTTTTTGGCATCTTTTGAAGTTCAACCTATGTTAATGGACAAAATCAAAGAAGCTCAGAAGCTAGATAAGGAGATAGAATAAATAAAGAGTAATATGGGTAAAGGGAAAGCCAAGGGATTTCACAAAGATGATCAAGGAGTCGTATGGTTTGAGAAACGTGTTTGTGTACCACAAGACCCTGAACTCAGAAAGCTGATTCTGCAAGAAGCACATGATTCACCCTATTCCATTCATCCTGGAAACACCAAGATGTATATGGATTTGAAGGGTAGATTTTGGTGGAGCAATATGAAAAGGGATGTCGCCGAGTACATTGCCCTGTGTGACGTGTGTAATAGAGTCAAGGCAGAGCATCAGAAACCAGCAGGTTTACTTCAGCCATTGCCCATACCAGAATGGAAGTGGGATAATGTTGGCATGGATTTCATCACGGGTTTACCAAGGACTAAGTCTGGATATGACTCCATCTGGGTTGTAGTTGACCGTTTAACCAAAGTGGCTCACTTCATCCCTGTGAAAACCACTTATACCAGTGCCATACTAGCCAAGATTTATATGAGCCGAATAGTGTGTTTACATGGAGTAACTAAGAGCATTGTGTCTGGTAGAGGTACTCAATTCACCTCTCACTTTTGGCGCCAACTTCATGAATCCTTGGGCACTAGACTAGAGTTCAGCATAGCATTTCACCCTCAGACTGATGGCCAAACAGAAAGGGTGAATCAAATTCTAGAAGACATGTTGAGAGCCTGTGCCTTGGACTATGGGTCTAGCTGGGATGATAACTCGCCATATGCAGAGTTTTCTTATAACAATAGCCACCAAGCTAGCATTGAGATGGCACCATTTGAAGCTCTATATGGAAGAAAGTGCACTATGCCATTGCTTTGGAGTGGTGTTGGTGAACGAAGTCTTTTCGGGCCAGACATAATAAAGGATGCCGAAGAAAAGGTTCGCTTGATCAGAGATAGACTTAAGATAGCTTAGTCCAGACAGAAGAGCTACGCCGATTCAAAGCGTAGAGAGGTAACCTATGAGGTGGGCGATAGAGCATACCTTCGAGTATCGCCACTTCGTGGTGTGAAAAGATTTGGAGTCAAAGGAAAGCTAGCACCTCGCTTTGTAGGGCCATTCAAGGTTTTGGCTCGCAAAGGAGAAGTTGCCTATGAGCTAGAGCTACCAGAATCCCTGTCTGCAGTGCACAATGTGTTCCATGTGAGCCAGTTAAAGAAATGTCATCCAGAGATGGCAGATACCCCACTAAGAGACACAATACCATTAGAAGAGGTCCAGTTGGAAAGTGATCTCACATATGAAGAGAAATCTATCAAAATCTTGGAGATATCAGAAAGACTTACTCGTACCAAGACAATCAAGTTTTGCAAAGTTCAGTGGAGTCACCATACTGAAGAAGAAGCAACTTGGGAACGAGAAGATGAACTCCGAGAAGACTACCCGCACCTATTTGCTAGCCAACCCGAATCTCGACGGCGAGATTCATCTTAAGGGGGTTAGACTTGTAACATCCCAATTTTTGGGAAATATTTTTTTATAAATATTTGCACATGAAATCATGCATCATTTCATGCATTCTTCCACTTTGCATTGCACACTTTTTCAAGTATAGTTGTTTTGTTCTTTTATCAAACTCTCCCTGTATGTATAATAACAGAGAGAAAGTTTTACAAATCTCAAAGTTTGGCCTAATTTTAAATCAGAGGTTTTGTAAAAGTTTTCAAATCAAAAAATCAAGTAAAACTAGAAAAGAAAAAGGAAAAGAAAGAGAGAGAGAAAGAAGAAAAGGCCTCGGGGGCAACATCCAGCACAACAGCAGAAGTAGCCGCGGCCCGTTTTCCCTTCCTCCCGAAACGGTACCCTCTCTCCCTCTCTCCCGCCACTGACATCTGGGTCCCACTTGTCATCTCCCCCGGAGAGACCGGGACGAACACGGCGCGCCTGAGCGAGATCCTCCCCGGGTTCTTCTCCAATTCGGTCGAACCCTACCCCCTCCGCCACGCAACCCTCCCACCCATATAAACCCTGCCCCCCGCATGCTTCCCCTCTCAAAACCCTAGCTGGAACGCCGCCGGGCTGCGCAAACCAGAAGCCGCCGCGCCGCCACTGATTAGCAGAGAGCGCCGCCGATTCACAGTAAGGCACGGGCTCTCCCGATCTCCCTCCTAGCCCTTCTTCTTCACCATGTTCTGGCGCATTCCCCTGACAATGTTTTGCCCCTCTTTTTCTCTAGAACCCTGCGCCCGTCCACGACTGGATCTTGTTGTCCGCTGCTGGAACTCCGGCGAGGAATTCCCGAGGCATCTGTGCACCTCATCCCTGGAAACTTGGCCACCAAGGTCGCCTCAACCTCCTGAAACTCCTGGTATGATCCTCATTTCCAAAATCCGCTTGTACACATCACCCTCATCTGAGCTCTGTGCAGCATAGCCATGGCTTAATCTTTAGTCGCATCTGGACACCACTGCAGGACGCATTCGAGGACGCCGCTTCGCCAACGCCTCTGCCACCTCGAGCTGAAGGTCGTCCAGTACTTCGCCGTCATCCAGGACTCCCAGATCTCCATCATTGTCGACCTCCAGTGCTGCAGAGACTTCACCGACGACGTCTTCCCGGTGAGCTCCTTCCCCTTCACTTCTTGACCGTACGATCTAGATCTCACGGGTGGTAACAGATCACTTACCGAATCGGTAAGGATCGATCTAGGCCACGCGATCTTCTTTGAATCCTACGGCCTAGTTTTGTTATCCGACCGAACCAGTATGGCCCAATCAGAAAGTGCCAAGTGTCGTTCTCTGGTTTAACCCGGATCTGTTTCGTTTGAAAATATCAGAAAATGAATAAACTTGTAAATTTCATATCTCGAGTTCTATACGTCCAAATTTTCTAAACTTTGCGCCCATGGATTCACAAAAATGTGTAGAATCTTTTTCCAGCATCAAAAGCTCCTATAGTAGCTGTTTTTATACTGTTTTTACTGCAAGCTTTAATTATGTGTTTGTGCTATTAAAAATAGTTGCAAAATTTATTTTGCAGTAAATTCTTTTGTTTTTGGTCCATATTAAACCTCCCAGTACTGTAGCACGTCCAGAATATTTTCAGTACTTTTCTATATCACCTTTGTAATTTTAGTTTGTATTTTTGTTCTATTTGTGTGATGAAGATATTGGAGCTTTATAAATTAAACTCTAAAACTTTGATCATGTCATCATGCATATAGTTAGCAACCAGAGAACATTCTAAGTGCCTTGTGGTGTTTAAAACACATTTGCATGCATACTTTTACTTTCATGATTGTTTCTGTTTGTTTTGTGCTTATGATGTTATATTTTGTGTATAGATTGTGCTGAGTGCAACGAGTGTCTGTGTGACGAGTGCACCAACTCTTCTCCTCATCAAGGCAAGTGTCACCATGTTCCCCTTGTCCTACTAAAGCTTTGTCACTTGTAGTTTTTCTAGTAGAAGATGCATGTGTAGGTGTTTTTATGAATTCTTGTCCTAACTTGCTAGTTTATGCTAGGTTTTGTCTAGCTTGCTAGCTTTGCATCTCCTACTAGAATTGCTGCTGCTATAGGACTTTGCTTTTACACTTATTGTGGGAAGGGTTAACACATATTTTTGGCTAAGTGTTGAAAACCTTGTTTTGCAAAAACTAAGAAACCAACTAAGTTAATGAACCACCTAGGTGGATGTGGCTTTGTTTGGATTATGTTGAGTGGTTCCCTGGGGTCATGTCATCGAACCTCTGAACCACCAGGTGTATCTCACTTGTGGACGGCCACCCAGGAGCAAAGAGATTGGAGACATTCAAGTCATGGAGCTTCTAGTGCAACCACAAGACATATGGGCTCTGTCTTGGTCAACTAAGCTGCAAGAACTCAAGCCAGGCGGACAGAGGGAGGTAGTTGTTGGTAGGATGGTGTAACGCCCCGCCTTTGCTAAAGGCAGAACTCCTGTGTATCTGTGCCATTCCCTGGATCAGTAGATAGCACCACAGTACAAAATAAGTAATCATTGCAATAGCATCAATATTATAACGTAAATCCAGTTACATAGGTATTCTACCTTATGAGTACACAGCATAAAGCATAGTTGCAGTGAGCCTCCATTCTTCATCACGTGCCACAGGCAGACATGTTGGAATGTAGTCTCGAGATCCTACTCCTGGTTCCTTACTCGAAATAAAACCTGCACATTTGAATATGCAGCCCCAGAGGGGTCAGTACAATGATGTACTGGCAAATGGCACATATTTGGTGGCATTTTATGGAAAGACTATACTACATGACATTTGGCTGGTGGATCTCATAGGCTGATTTGCATAAAGCCAATTTTATCCTAAAAATCATTTTTAATACTTTTTATTAAACATTCAAGATTTTTAAAGGTCAAGATAACCCCCAGGCGAAGACAACCACACACTTGCAGGGTATGTGGCCCTGGGTAGTAACTCAACAAAACCAAGATAACCCTCAGGCGAAGACAACCACACAAATCCTGGGTTGATAGCCAGGTGTGTAGCCCTGAGTAGTTACTCGATAAAACCAGGATAACCCTCAGGCGAAGACAACCACACAAATCCTGGGTTGATAGCCAGGTGTGTAGCCCTGAGTAGCTAGTCTTGGGATTGGTGAGGACCCTTAGGCGAAGACAACTACACAAGTCCTGAGTTGATAGTCAGGTGTGTAGCCCTAAGTAGTCACTATTCAAGTTTTAATCATTCTGAAATGGTGATGAGATTCTTCCGTACATTCCATGTCTAGAGACTCAATTGTCCATAACCGAGGACACGGCTAATCGATTAGTTTTATACACCTTGCAAGGGTTGTGCACTTTCACCTTACGATTCATTTTATGCCCATACATAAAATGAAACGAGACCTTTTAGAGGAGAGGGCAACTAACTGGCAAGATCCGCTCCCAACCTATAATTCATCTACCACCATCTTCTTGCACACAAGTTGCACTCCCACATCTAATCAGTCAAGACAGAGCCCATAATGTCATAAGGCTGCACTGGAAGTACACTAAGCATGGAAGACATAGCCATCTCTTTGTTCCTGGGTGGCAATCCACAAGTGAGCGCCCAGGCGAAGACAACTACACAAATCCTGGGTTGATAGCCAGGTGTGTAGCCCTGGGTAGCCACTCAACATCGCCTCCATCATCAAACCAATCCACCCAGGTGTTTCATTTTAGTTGAAGTTCTTGATTTGTTCACAAAACACTTTTAACAAGTGATCATAGCATGGCATCAATATTTAGCATCCTAACAGGTAGGGTTTAAGGGATGGTTAACCACTACTTAGGATCTAGCAAGCAACTCTTTTTCTTTGAAAACGTCACCTATCATGCACTAGTAGAAAAACGGCTTTTAGTCCCGGTTGGTAAAGGCCTTTAGTCCCGGTTGTAGCAACCGGGACTAACCAATCGGGACTAAAAGTCCCCCTCTTTAGTCCCGGTTGTGCCACAACCCGGGACTAAAGACCCTCCACGTGGCCGCCCTGAGTGCTGCGGGCTGGAGAACCCTTTAGTCCCGGTTGATAACACCAACCGGGACTAAAGGTTATTTTGTTATTTTCAAATATTTTCGAAAAAAGTTTCAAATTATTTTAATTTTTTTTGAATTTTCCTATTTTTGGATTTTTGATTTGTTTGACAGTTTCCCCTCTAATCACCAGCCCTATGTCATGTCAAAGTATATACTCGTGGTCCCACTTCCCGGCCGGTCACCCATCCTTACACTACTCCACTCTTAGCACGCTTAACTTCTTCATTCCTTCCCTACTAGCTTCCAAGACTGCGCTCGCGACTTCTTGATAATACTATGCTATGAATTGTATTAACCCCTTAGACTTTGATAATATATCATTTTACTTTTTTGAGTTCCAAATAATTTCAAAAATAAGTAATAATGATTAAGTAATAATAAGCATCAATGAATTTCAAATAATCTTTATGCATAATTTAATTATTAATTTTAAAACTCAAAATATTCAAAAAAAAACAAAAAATTCAAAAATCTAAAAAAATTCCAAAATAATCTAAAAACTTCAAAATAACTAAAAAGTGGAAGAAACAACTAAAGAAATTAAAAAATCCTTCAAAAAATCATTTTTTTTCTCATTTTTCTAACAAAAACTAAAATCTTCCTGCTTTCATATTTCCCTTTGGAATTTTGAGAAAGTAGAATTTGTGCAAACGGCCTACGGCCGTTGAAATCGGATGTAAAATTTTGTGTAGATAATTTTTCATATATTATACGTTTTTTTTCGAGTCCGTATGCAAAAGTTAGAGCCGTTTTAATTTGGAACATCCTTTTTTTGCAAAAAAATTCAAAATTCAAAAATTCAAATTTTCCATAAAAGTTAGTTGCATGAGGTACATGCATGTCAAAGGATTTTGAAATTTGAAGTTTTTATCAATTTCGTTTATTTTTTTAGACGTTTTTTCTACGCGGGGGGAGGGGGGGGTAGGCATGAGAGGAAAATTGGGGGAGACCCTTTAGTCCGGGTTGGTAACACCAACCGGGTCTAAAGGGTGGGGCCATCACACTTGCTTATGGGCTTCACTTCGATCCATTTGGTGAACTTGTCCACCATGACCAGGATATGGGTCATCTTTCCCCTGGCCGGCTTAAATGCCCCGACCATATCCAGGCCCCAAACAGCGAAGGGCCAGGTTATCGGGATAGTCTTCAAGGCAGACGCCGGCTGATGAATCTGGTGGGCATATCTTTGACACCCATTGCACTTCCGGACCAAATCTTCTGCTTCTTCCAGTGCCGTCGGCCAATAGAACCCATGCCGGAATACCTTTGCCACCAGTGCTCTGGATGAAGCGTGGTGACCACACTCCCCCTGATGAATTTCCCGGAGCATCTCCAGGCCTTCCGCAGATTCGACACATCTCTGCAATACTCCGGTGACACTTCTTTTATATATTTCCTTGTTGATGATGGTATATCCTTTGGATCTCCTTGCAATCCGGCGTGCCTCGGTTTCATCCGCCGGCACTTGATCATCTACCAAGAAATCCATGATAGGACGTGCCCATGAGGGCACTTCCCTGACAGTGAATACTGTCTCATCTACCTCCATCATTTCGACCGACACATAATCGATATCCATGGGCTGCAAAGTCCCCGGGACTATGGGATTAGTCCCCGGGTATGCCGGAGCAGTCCCCGGGTATACCGGCACAACCTCTTGGTACACTTTACCCTTGCCCCTGGTTCTGCTCCGGAATACTGCACTCACAGCATATGTCGGCCCAGTCCCCGGGACTGAGGAAACAGTCCCCGGGTTATCCGACCTGGCTCCGGCATCTATTTCCATCGGAACTGCTTCCTCCGGACTTGGCGGGACATAAATGGAAGATGACTCCGGCGAGGGTTTGATCGACGGCTTCCTCAGATGCTCCAACGAAATGCCGGGCGGGATTGAGTCTCTGGAGGATCCCAGCTTGGACAATGCATCGGCTGCATCGTTCTGAGCCCGGAGAACATGCCGGAACTCACAACCTTCGAAGTAACCGCTCAACTGCTGCACCAGGAATCGGTAGGATCCCATGTTAGCATCATGCGCATCCCATATTCTGGAACACTGCTGAATCACTAAGTCAGAATCACCGAAACACATAATCCGGCGAATTCCTATGTCCTTAGATACCTTCAGGCCATGCACAAGTGCCTCATATTCCGCCACATTATTTGATGCTGCAAAATGAATCTGCAGGACATATCTCAATTGGTCATTCTTTGGTGAACTGAGAACTATGCCGGCACCCAGGCCGTGTATTGTCTTGGACCCATCGAAATGCATCCTCCAATAATTTGCATCTGGCAATGGTGGCTCATATTGTATTTCGGCCCAGTCAATAAAGAAATCAGCCAACACCTGGGACTTGATTGTATCCCTTTTATCATATTGAGGTGTGTATGGCGACAACTCTATTGCCCACTTGGCTATTCTTCCACTGGCATCTTTGTTACTTATGATTTCCGAGATAGGGGCCTCGGCCACTACCCGGATTGGATGCTCTTGGAAATAATGCTTGAGCTTCTTGGCCGCCATATAGACACCATAAGTCATTTTCTGATAGTGGGGGTAGTTTTGCTTTGAGGTGGAGAGTACTTCACTCAGATAATATACCGGCCGCTGCACGGTTTTGCCTCCTTCCTCTCGCTCTACTACCACCACAGCACTGACGACTCTGTTGGTTGCCGCTATATAGAGCAACATTGGCTCACGGGGCATCGGCGACGCTAGTACCGGCGCTGTTGACAACATCTGTTTCAATTCCTTGAAAGCAGCATCTGCTTGTACTGTCCAGACAAATGTGTCGGACTTCTTCATCAACTGATATAATGGCAAAGCTTTTTCTCCCAGCCAGCTTATGAAACGGCTCAGGGATGCGAGGCACCCAGTAAACTTCTGTACTTCCCTTAAATCTGTCAGCGGCTTCATCCTTTCTATGGCACGAATCTTGCCGGGATTCACCTCAATACCACGGCTGGAAACAAGGAAGCCGAGCAACTTGCCCGCCGGCACACCGAAGGTACACTTTGCCGGATTTAACTTCATCCGGAACCTCCTCAGATTTGCGAAGGTTTCCCGGAGATCGCCTATGAGAGTTTCACTCTCCTTGGTCTTTATGATGACATCGTCGACATATACCTGCACATTTTTATCTATTTGATCATGCAAACACTTCTGCATACATCTCTGGTAAGTTGCGCCGGCATTTCTCAAACCGAACGGCATAGTGAGATAGCAATAAGCCCCGTACGGGGTAATAAAGGATGTCTTTATTTGATCCGGCTCATACAAGGGAATCTGGTGGAAACCAGAATAGGCATCTACAAATGATAACAGTTCACATCCAGCTGTGGAATCAATCACTTGATCGATTCGAGGGAGCGGGAATGGATCTTTAGGACATGCCTTATTCAAGTTGGTGTAATCAACACACATCCGCCATACTTTCACTATGGCGGGCTCATCCTTCTTCTTTTCCACCAAAACCGGATTAGACACCCAATCCGGATGAAGCACTTCTTTGATAAAGCCGGAGGCTAAGAGCCTGGCCACTTCCTCCCATATGGCTTTCCTTCTATCGCCGGCATTCCGCCGGAGCAGCTGCTTCACCGGCTTAGCATCCGGTCTCACATGCAATGCGTGCTCAGCCAGCTCCCTCGGCACACCTTGCAAGTCTGAAGTAGACCATGCAAAGATGTCCCGATTCTCACGAAGAAAGCTGATGAGCTCGCTTTCCTATTTGGGATCCAGACTTGCCCCGACGAGGGCATGGCGCTCCGGGAAAACTTCATCCAGAGGCACCTTTTTGACCTCCTTGCCTGCTTGAAAAGTAGCACTGCCACCGGGATTTGCCATGCCCGGCATAGATTTGCCGGCCACGACCGTTTCAGCAATCTCCACTGCTCGCTTGAGCCTCTTCTTTTCCTCCGCAATGATCAGAGTCTCGGCCAGATTAGATCCGGCTGTTGCACATGCCATCGAGCGCTTGTAATCACCAATGATGGTGATCACTCCCTTGGGCCCCGGCATTTTCATCTTCAAGTACGCAACATGCGTAGAGGCCATGAACTTTGCCAGTGCTGGCCTACCCAGCAACGCATTGTAGGGGCTTTCCAAATCCACCACCTCAAACATGAGGTTCTCCACCCTGCAGTTATCCCGGCTGCCAAACATGACATCCATCCGGATCTTGCCCATCGGTGCACACGAAAGTCCCGGCACAATGCCGTGGAATGTGGTCTTGCTTGGCTCCAACATATTCTCCTTGATTCCCAGCTTCTGCATCGTATCTCGGTACATGATGTTGATGCTGCTTCCATTGTCAATGAGGACCTTGCTGAACCTTACGTTATTAGCCAGCCCGACAAATGTCGGATCCATTACCAGCGCATACCCGCCAGGGTTTGGCATGATCCTGGGATGATCTGCCCTGTCCCAGCCTATGGCCTGGTCAGACCAATACATTAGCTTCGGTACTGCCGACATAACGGCATTTACCTCCAAACACCGCCGGTACAAGCTCTGCTTGTCTGTTCTTTCGGTCTCAAAGACCATGTAGCTCTGATCATGTTCCTTGTACTCATTCTGGCCCGCTACTGGGCCTCCGGCATAGTACTCCGGGTTATGGTTCTGATCCACTTGATTTACGCCGGCATTTCCGGCATTGCCCTGATTCCCGGGATTAACCGGCCTGGGCGGGACTGCAATTGTATTGGCACCTGTCAACGGCGATGGGCTGCCGGGACAGGTGGTCTAGCCGGTCCCCAAGGACCTACACGACCTGCCAATATGTCGTCCAGCCACGAACAGTTTCTGGTCAGATGATTCGCCGGCTTACCCGGCTGGAATGTGTGAAACACACAAGGTTTGTCCATGGCCAAACCTACTGTATACTTCGGCCACTGCTTCTTCTGGCCGGCAGCTCCACCGGCATTCTTGTTGACCCAGACATTCTTTTTCTGGAAGGACTGCGGTTGCTGCTGCGGTTGTTGCTGCTGAGGCTGCTGATAGCCCTCATATCTCGGGCGCTGGCTACTGCCGGCGCCCTCTTGCTCTTCTTCCACAGCTGCCACTTGTGCTGCCCCATACCGGTGATCCGGCCTTTCATCTCTTCTCTTGTTCCGGTTATCAGTGCGATAGTATTGCCCTGGTCTCCCGGCGCTGTTGGTGTTCCCCTGGGTCTACCCCTGTCCTTGTGAATCAAGGGTGGGCTGCATAGGATCTCCCAGAGCATAACTATCAGCAATCTTGATTGTCTCGGCCAACGTGTCCGGCATTTCCCTCTGAAGCTTTTGCCACAACATGGTGCCATGCCGGCACCCATGAGCGAACCACATGATGGCTTGCTGCTCCACAACTCCTTCGCAGGAATTGCGCAATGTGCACCACCTGGTCAGGTAGTCACGGTCGGTCTCATTCACTCCCTGCCGGCAGTTAGCCAGCTGCTGAGGACGATTCGGCCTCTTATATGTGCTGGTGAAGTTTGACACAAACTGCTCCTCGAAATCAACCCAGCCGTTGATACTTCCGGCCGGCAGATTGTTCAGCCATATCCTGGCTGGTCCTTCTAGCATTTGCGGCACATATCGTACCACCCATCTGAGGTTTCCTCCGGCAATGTTCACTGCGGTGGAGTAATCCTCCAACCAATCTTCCGGCTTTGTACTACCGTTATATGTCCTCGCGCCACGCGCGAGCTGGAAGTAGTAAGGTACCGGCTCACCCATGATCCGGGGTCCAAAGCACATAGGACCCGGAGCTCCTTGCCTTTCCACCAACTCCGATTGGTGAATCCTGTCCAGCTTGAAGCGCGCATCACTTGCTGCTAAGGACCGAGGTCCTAGCCGGGATGCAATTGGGCCCGCGATCACTTTCTCCTGCTGCTACTCCGGCTGATACTGCTCACTATGCCGGCCTTGCTGATGCTGCTGCTGATATCCCGCCCTGACAAGGGCGGAATTCCCATCATCCTCTCGATGTCCCGGATGACCTGCACCTTGCTGCTGCGCTGCACCTCCGGCGCCCTGCTGCTGACGCCGGGCTGCACTGTTACCCCGGCCAACACCGGCCGAAATTGCCCCTTGCCCGGCCGGCACATTCTGGCCAGCACTCTTGCGGCCGACATATTTGTCAGCTTGGCCGGCACTCTTCTGAGCTACTGCCTGCTTTCCGGCGATCGCCGGATCATACACCTGGATCTGCTTGTCCCGGTGGCCAGAGGTCACACTTCCGGCACGCCGGGCACTTGGATGCGGGGACGAAGCTTCGCCCCTCGACCTTGCGCCGGCACCTCCTACCGACGCAATGTACTGGGATGCCCCGGCACCTGGGTTTGCCTTCTTGAAGGCCTCCTGCTGCTTAGTAGCTTCAGACAAAAGATGGTTAAGCCGGGCTTGCTGCTCATGCAGTGCTTCACCGGACAAATTAGA
>QXEO01002012.1:0-35513 GCA_007115705.1 Dactylis glomerata | reverse complement strand
ACTGCTGTGGTAGTTTCGTAGACTCTGTTGATACTGAGTCGCTCTTTCCAAGGCCTTATCTCTTGCTTCATCTAGCGCATCGACATCATTTTGCAATGCTTCTGTTGATGTTGTCTTGTCGTATGCCGTCACTCTTGGGGCCTCGTGTGTAACTTCGACTGGAAGCACGGCTTCTGCGCCATGGACCAGGAAGGAGTTTCTTGAGTTGCTGCGTTAGGCGTAGTTCTTAGGCTCCAAAGAACGGAGGGCAATTCTTCTACCCAAGCGCTCTTGCTTTCTCGAGAGGTGCTAAGAGCCTCTTTTTTATCCCACTACATATTAGGCCATTGGCTTTTTTCAACTTGCCATTTGTCTTCGGGTGTGCCACAGATGAGAATTTGAGCTTGATCCCCAGTCCTTCGCATTAATTTTTGAATTCCTTTGAAGTGAAGTTGTTCCGTTGTCTGTGATGATGCTATATGGTACCCCCAAAACGGAATACTATAGACTTGATGAAGCTGATTGCTGCTGTCGAATCTTGAGTTGTTACCCGGGGCCGCTTCCACCCACTTGGTAAATTTATCGACTGCCACTAGCATGTAAACATGCCCTCCTGGCCAGGATTTGTGCAACTTTTCCCACCATATCGAGGCCCCATTGCGCAAAGTGCCAGGACAATGGTATTGTTTGTAGCTCTGCTGGTGGTGCATGCGGTCTAGATGCAAATCTTTGACATGCTTCACACTTTCGAACTATATCTTTCGCGTCTTCGATGGCTATTAGCCAATAAAATCCTGCTCGGAAAGCCTTTGTCGCTATTGCTCTGCTGCTAGCATGATGGCTGCACACTCTGCCGTGTATGTCTTTTAATATGTTTGTCCTTCCTGGGGCGTTACACAACGCTGCAAAACGCCAGTAATACTCTTCTTGTACAATTTCCCTGCAACACGACAAACGCTTTCGATCGTCGAGTTATCCTCTTGGCTTCCACTGCATCGTCTGGTAATTGTTTATTTATCATGTATGCAAGATATGGCTGCATCCAGGTTTCTTCTATCATCATGACCTCCTCTGGCTCCGACGTAGCCCCCGAGTCTGCTGCAGTATTCGAGCTTTTTTCACTTTTTATTGATCTTTCTACTATTTCTTCCCAAAATACTCCGGACGGCACGGGTAAGCATTGTGACCCGATATTTGCTAAATTGTCGGCTTCTTTATTACTATTCCTGCTTATGTGCGAGACTTCGCATCCATCGAATGTTCCTTCAAGATAATCATATAGATTTTGTAAGCCATCATGTTGTCATTGATTGTGTCACATCTGTTCATAACTTGCTGGACAACGAGGTTAGAATCTCCAAATATTTTTAGGCGAGTTGCTCCACATGCTTTAGCCATCTTCATTCCATGCAACAAAGCCTCGTATTCTGCTTCGTTATTAGAAGCCTGTGGAAAACTCATCCTTAAGACATACTTCAATTTGTCGCCGTGGGGCGATATCAAGACCACTCCTGCGCCTGCGCCTTGGAGTCTTTTAGAACCGTCGAAGTACATTGTCCAAACACTGGATAAGTCTGGTGGTCCCGTGCTCTGCAGCTCCAGCCACTCTGCCGTAAAATCTGGCAAGACTTGCGACTTAATCGCCTTCCTTTTTCGTACGTGATGTCCATGGGAGATAGCTCAATTCCCCACAAAGAGACACGTCCTGTTGCTGAAGGATTGTTCAATATATTCGACAGTGGCGCTTCATTGACCACTATAATTGGGTGCACCGCAAAGTACTGTCGCAGTTTTCGTGCAGTTGTGAAAACACTATACGCAAGTTTCTGATAATGCGGGTACCTCTGTTTTGTCGGAGATAATACTTCACTGATGAAATATACCGGCCTCTGGATGTCGTGGGCTTTTCCTTCTTCACTTCTTTCGACTACTAGTACTGTGCTTACCACCTGGTGGGTTGCGGTGATGTAGAGTAGTAGTGGTTCTTTTTCTTTTGGTGCGACCAGCACTGGCGGCGTGGAAAGCACTTTTTTCAACTGTGCGAAAGCTGCGTCTGCTTCTTCTGTCCATTCAAATTTATCATCTGACTTCTTCATAAGTGCATAGAAAGGAAGCGCCTTTTCTCCCAATCGAGCAACGAAGCGACTTAATGCCGCAACGCGTCCCGCGAGTTTCTGTACGTCGTGCTGCTTCGTGGGTTTCCCCATTGTTAAAATTGCTTGAATCTTCTCTGGGTTCGCCTCTATTCCTCGTGCCGATACCAGAAACCCCAGAAGTTGCCCTGCTGATACGCCAAAGGAACATTTTGTCGGGTTAAGCTTAAGTTTGTACCTGCTCAGGTTGTCAAAGGTTTCTGCCAAGTCGCTGATTAAAGAGTTCTCCTCTCTTGTGGTGATGACTACATCATCAATGTAGACTTGGATGTTGCGTCCTATTTGGCTTCCGAGGCAATTTTGCATCATCCGTTGATAAGTTGCTCCTGCATTTTTTAGGCCGAACGGCATTACTTGGTAGCAAAACACTCCATACGGTGTGATGAAGGCCGTTTTTTCTTCGTCTTCTTTCTTCAATTTGATCTGATTGTAACCAGAATATGCGTCCAAAAAGGAAAGCCTCGCACATCCCGCTGTTGAATCGATTATCTGATCAATGCGGGGTAGAGGGAAGGGATCCTTTGGACAATGCTTATTGAGAGATGTGTAGTCGACACATACTCTTTGTACGTCTGTGTTCTTCTTGGGTACGATGACTGGGTTCGACACCCAACTCGAAGTTTTGATTTCTCTGATAAATCCGGCATTTTCTAGTCTATTAAATTCTGATGCTATCGCCTTCCTTTTAGGTTCATCAAATCATCGCAATGGCTGCTTGACTGGCTTTGCCTTGGGATCTACATTTAATGCATGCTCGACGAGTTCCCTGGGAACCCCTGGCATGTCTGACGGACACCAGGCGAAGATTTCCCAGCGCTCACGGAGGAACTCGACGAGCACGCTTTCCTATGCAGGATCCAAGTTCACCGCAATTGATGTCGTCTTGTTTGGATCTGTAGGGTGGACCTGGACCTTCTTTGAGTCCTGAGTTGTGTCGAAAGCCTGATCTGGCAGGGATCGTCCAACATCGGGTAGAACATTATGATCCGTTTCTCCTTTTAGCCTCTCATATTCTGCTGTCATGCCGAAGGTTTGCGCCATCCTATTGAATTCTCTGTCACATGTGTTGGCTACTTTAAAGCTCCCTTGCACTGTAATTGTTCCTTTGGGTCCTGGGATTTTTAGCGTAAGATACGCGTAATGAGGCACTACCATGAATTTCGCAAATGCTGGGCGCCCCAGGATTGCGTGGTATTGTGACGGCCAGTCCATAACTTCAAATTCCAGCTTCTCTCTGCGGTAATTGCTGCTACTGCCAAAGTAGACGTCGAGTTCTATTCTTCCCAAAGGGTAGTTTGCGGTTCCTGGTACTATTCCATGGAAGGAGCAGTCTGTTGGCCTTAGACTCGGCAGCGAGATACACATTGCCTTCAGTGTTCTAGCATATATTAAGTTTATGCCACTCCCTGCATCCATGAACACTCTTCCGATGTCGTATCCTCCTATTTGCGCCTTTAAGACCATAGGCGAGTAGCCTGGCCTGGGAACTTTCCTCGGGTGGTCTGCTCTACCGAACTTAACTGGTTGATCTGACCACCGTAGGTACTCTGTGGTAGCTGGTGGTGACGATATTGCTAGGTTTACTTGCCTGGATATGCTCTTTCGCTCTTTCTTTGACTTGGGCACCGGTTGAATCATAGCTGATATGTAAACTTTTGACTCTAGGTGCCTTGCTAGCCTTTGCATTTGATATCCTTGAGTTGTGTGCTTCTCTCCTTGCCATCCTCCTTGGTTTGAACCCATGGCGCTTTGTAGCCTTAGGAACGTTCTACAATCCTTCATCTGGTGATTTGAGACTCTTTTCCCATCAAGATATGCATAGTGGATTCGACAAGGTCCGTATAACATATCCTCGGCCGAAGGGCCGGAGTATCTCGATGTTTCTGCTCCTTTTGCCTGAAACCTCCTGCTTACATATCCTTCCTCTTCTTCTGCTGCGTAGCCCACGGCTACCTGATTTCGCCTTCCTTGGTTATCCCTGCTACGGTAACGTCTCCTCTGTTTGCTTATTCTGTCGACTTCTGGTGAGTGTCCCCTTTTGTTATTGTATGCGTCTTCTCCATCAGCAAATTTGTTGGCATCTTCCATTAGCTCGGCTACTGTTGTAGGTCTTGTTCTTCCTATTTCTTCCACGAGATCTGAGCGACGAAGTCCAGCCGAAAAAGCGTCTATTGTTCGTTTGTCGGAGACGTCCTCTGCTGAGTTTTTGATTATACTCCATTGTTGTATATAAGAACGCAGAGTTTCGCCTTTCCTTTGCACACACGCCTTAACTTCCTCCAGTGATGCTGGGCGCTTGTATGTTGAACGAAAATTTCTTGTGAACTGGCTTTCGAGTTCTCCCCAACTTCCGATGGATTCGTTGGGTAGGGTATTTAACCATGACCGTGCTGCGCCAGTGAGGTGTAGCTGCAAACTTTGCATTGCAGTCGCTTTTGTTCCCTCTAATATCTGCACTGCCTGCAAATAGTCCGACAACCATAGGGTAGGTTCTTGTGACCCGTCATACTTATGCTGGTCGTGTGGCAATTTGAATCCTTTGGGTACCCACGTTTTGCGAACCCTGCGGGTAAAGCACAACGCGCCCATCTCTTTATCGTCGTCTTCATAATTTTCTTCCCTCCAGGCGTGGCGTGATTTATTTACTCGAGCTTGCGCTATTATACTTCTTGCGTCCTCCTTCCTCTTGTGTCGCCTTTCCTCTTTTGATGATTCGCTATACTCGTTATCTGTGAAGTTGTATATGAGCTTCTCCTTTTGATTTTCCTTGTAGTTTGTCGAGTTTGTCTCTGGGCCTTTTTCCCTAATCTTGCTCTCCACTATTTCGAGGCTTCGTATCGCGCCTTGGTGCATATTTTCTCGCGGATCCCCAGGTTCTGGTCTCGTAGTTAGTAAATACGCCTGTGCTGCTACCAACGCTGCCTCCGGCGTTTCTTTTATAAAGTCATCTTCCTCCTCTTCTAGCTGTGGGGTAGGGCTCCTTGAGTACCTTTCTTCTCTACTGCGTGCTGTTGCCCCCCTGTTGTGTTTTGGGTCTCCGCGCCTTTCTCTGCTGTACTCTGAATCTTCACTATAGTCTTCCCAGTATTCTTCCTTTGATATACTGTTATTGTCTTGAAAAACCATGTCTCTTTCCTCCCTTAGTTTCTTCCTGTGTTGGTATAATGCATACTGATATCCCATTAGAACTTCTCTACTCGATCCTTCGGGTACTTCTGTACCATGATTAATAGCTGACTTGATCATTCTCCATTCGCCAGCCGAAACGTGGACTTTCTCCTTATCCTTTTTGCTATATTCTTTTATTTTGTCGACTTGCCTGTCGACCTCTTTACTTCCTTTGTTGTTGTTCTCTTCTTCTGCCTCGGTGATAATGACGCATAGCTGATGCACTTTGGAGACGCCATTGCTTCCAATGGCGAAGTCCCTTGCACTGTTGTATGTTTGACTTATCTTTTCTTCTGAGTCGAAATTTTCTCGAATTTTGTCGCCTTCTGCGATTGGTGCTTTTTCTAGGCTGACCGGCGAGTTTACCTCGCTGGAAGAGCCTTCTGATGATTCCAGTATTATCTCTGTTTCGGGCTTGCTTGCCGACGGATCTTGTTTTGTCGAATCTGATAGGCGGGACGAACCCGATGATCCGACGAAGATGCTCAAACTTCCAATTGTTAACTCCATCTCCTGACTTCCGTCGAGTTCTGAACTGCTGTTGGCTAAAAGTGAAAAAGCCGTTGAATTCATGACTCCAACGCCCAAGTCCCCACGGTCGGCTCCAATTGACGAGGTGTAACTCGACAAATGTCCTAAATGAAGGACTTAGTGTGGCGACCTCAAATTTGATAACAAATTCGAAGTGCCCGTTATGTATTCCACCGCAATCCCAGAATCATTGTTGCGATATACATAACGTAGTTGGTAACCAGTTCCATAGACATTACAATACGATGATTCAAATACAATGGTCATATAGACCAAGTCATATTACAACACAATATAGCAGCGGAAATAACGTCTTCGGCCCATGCCTTCTCCCTACAGGCAATTGGCGACTCACGGAGACGAGCTTAGTTCTGGTACTCTTCTTCATACCCTTCCTCCTGGTAATCCTCCCCATAGTCTGGCCAAGTTGATAGCCAGGGACACAGCCATGAGTACATTGGATGCACTCGCAAACCATCTTGTAAATGAAAAGATGAAGTAGATATGCAGGGTTTGGGTATAGTGGACTAAGCACTAAGTTGATTTGCAAAAGCTAGTTTTATTTCCCAAGAATGCTCATTTGTAGAAAAGAGGTTTAGTTCTCTAAGTTCATTCTAAGGGGGACTTCAATGTGTCAAGATCAAGGTCAAGTCATGTCAATTCAAATTCATGTCATTCACCAAGTTCACCCTTGTTATTTTTAGTCTTGACAAAAGCCAGGTAGAGTTTGCCAACCGTCCATGACCGAGGACTCGGCTATTCGAATAGTTTGAAACCTCTGCAGAGGGGTACACTTTACCCACAAGATTCGATACATCTGCCGGGAGAAATCCACGGTTCGCTATACACAAAGGTATGCGGCTTTCAGATAATCAAACAAATTCTTTCACTTGCTCATCCTAGTATAGGATCCTTCCCTAGAGCCCGGGATACGGACTTCCCGCTCCGGCGCCTCTAGTTCTGCCCATCCCGGGTACCGGGTTAGTGAATCCACTTGGTCAAGAAGTATCCGCCCATGGAGTCCTCCCATGAAGGTTTAATACAAGACCTCCCATACTAAGATAAACAAGCTACGGATTAAGCCCCTTCCCATATAGGGGTAACGTGGTTGTACGGTATAATTGGCACCCATGTACATCACTCGTTGTCAATTGAGAAATACATTTCATAGTTCTTAGTCGAGATTATTTTCTTTCATAAAGCCATTAGGGAGGAGCAATCTCCCATTTCAAGTTTAACTTTCAAGTCACCACCTTTCAAATGGGGTTCCTCCAGAGATAGCCTCAACTTTTATTAGCGACTAAGCAACTACATTGAGTGATAGTCCTACTACTATGGTTGGATAAACTCAGCTTGATGCTCTTGATAACCAAGACATCAATATGCTTCTATCATTCTACTCTAGCAATTCAATCATGCAATTTACTTCTATCAATCTACTCTAGCAATTCAATCATGCAATTTACTTAAAACAAGTGGAATGCAATATTAAAACTAGGTAGTGGAAGTATGAATCAAAAGATGGCTTGCCTTGGTTGGCAAAGTGTCCGGGGTTCTCTTCTTCTTCTTGATAATAATAATCCCCTCCAATATCCTCCTCGGCAACACTAGCGTCTAATAACGAATAAACACAAAGCACACCATCACTTCACCAAACCAACAACACACCAAGCACACATTCTTGTTTGCTAACCAAGCATTTAGGTTACATTGCTATGGGGTTGGATTGTAAGTTTTTCTTCTAAGTTTTTCTTCAAGTGTGCAAGCTAGTTTCTCTACTAGGGAGCATAGGTGGTCCACTTGTGCAGCATTGGTGTTGATTTAGGGTTACTAAGACAAGTTTAGGTGGGATGGGTCCACTAAGTGAATTGGTAAAGAGGGCAATTAATTCTAAGTGTGCACTAGTGATCTATCATTTTATGCTAACAAATAGGTTTGGGTTAGGATCTAAATGAGCACACTAATATGGTTTGGGGTAGATTAGTGTTGACTAACAGTAAGAGGGGTCATTAGTAAGTTCACATTTTAATTTTCATGATTTTTGATAGCTTAAATAATTTTCTAGAAATCTTTCATTAATTCACAAGCTATGGTCACACTATTCATATCCAATTTTATTCTTAACTGATTTTGAAATCTAACCAGTACTATTGGATAGAGTATTTTATAAGCTTTCCAATGAATATTTATTTGCTAGATTTAGATTTGTAAAACTCTAGGAATTAAAGTTTGAAAATAGCATCTGAAACAGATTTGAAATAAAAGAAAAGGGCGGGAATTAATTTAAAAACGAATCGGACCAAATCTTCCCTAGTTGGGCCCAGTCCAGATCAAACCCGAACGGGCCTGGCCCAGAAAACGTTTCGCTGCGGCTGGGGAAAAATAAAACGGGCTGACAGGTGGGACCTCCTCGTCAGAGCTAATTCAAAACCCGAATCGGTAAGTTATCGTCCGATCAAGATCTAACGGTGCTCGATCATCTTCTTCCTCGGTCACGGCGGGGGCTCACCTGCGCGCAGGGATGAGTGTTCGACGGCGATGGCGAGGCGTAGAGGAAACGAAACTCGACGGCGACGTGCGGGATCGGCGGCGGTTCGTCTCCTCCTCCGATTCCCTGCAGAAGCTGGCCTCCAGGTGGTCGGACGCGGCGGCGCTCCGCCCGTCCAGTACTGCGCCGGCGAGGTCGGCTACGGCGAACTAGGGCACGAGGGAGTAAGCGGCGATGTCTGGGAGGTAGAGGGGAGTGAGGTGCGTCTCTGCGTTTGATCGCCGGGGCTTTATATAGGCCGGAGCGTCGGGGACAAGCGCGGCCAGAAGCTCGCCGTTGCGGGGGTCCTGGCGGTGCGTGAAGCTTCCTCCGGTCACGGCGGCCACGCTCGCGTGCTGGGGAGTTACGGGGTCGGCCGCGGGGGACTGTGGGTCGCCTCTGGCGCCTTCACGTTGGTCGGCATCGCGCGGGACAGTGGGTTCCTGGGAGGGGGTCCTGGGCGTTTTCTCCTCTTCTCCTCCTTCTTCCATGGCTTGGGTCGGGGCAGAGGGGGCTGGAATCGATCGAGGCGCGGCCAGGGGGCATGGCTACAGCGTTTGGTCGCGCCAGAACAGTGCTGCACCAGTGAAGTTTGATCTCCCCCGATTTGCTGCTGCCAGTGTTCGACGAAATGCTTCCAAGAACTCAAAATTCGAATTTTTCAAATTTGCCACTTTGGGTGCTCATCATATTGGATAAGGTACCCAGGCATATTTTTGTTCTGGAGAAATAATGAGTTTTGCAAAAATTTATATTTCAAATTTGAAATGGTCTCTGTTTCAGATTCAAACTTTGGCTCAAGTTTGAGTGGTGTTCTGGTTTGAAATTTTGGTAGCTCTTTGTTGGTTGAGTTAGTCCATAACTTGGTTAAGCTCAACTAAAAGGTTAAACCTGCAGGTGAGCTGTAGATTTCTTAATCTAAGGGCTCAAAGTGGTGTAGTCATTAACAGTTTCTAGATCATATTAACTTTATCTCTTTCTTACCTATTTTTATTTTTGGTTCTTTTGGTTCCTAATATCTTTCTTAGTTGTTTCTATTGGTTCACTTAGAATTATCTAACCAATGCTCAAGCAAAAGAACACACATAAAATCATAGAAATACAAATAAAGAGAATACATGTATGCATGCAATATTGAAGAAAAAGTTTTATTTGGGTCCAATTTTTGGTACTTTATTTTATAAGAAGTGGATTACAATTTCTGAGTTGTTACACTTAGGATCGGGGAGATAGGGCGTCGATGAACTCGAAGGTAAAGTTAGTTGAAATAAGTGTATGTCGAAAGTAAACGTGGGTGTTCAACCTGGCTTGCTTTCAATCTGGCCTACACCGTCCCCTCCTGGCCCACATATATAGGTGGCCAGGTCTCGAGGATCGGGTAGGGTCCGATACAGATTACAATATCGACATACGGTAAGAACTCGTATTCGACTATCATTACAATTGGGCCTAGCTATATGGGCCTTAGGGGTACTCAACTAACGGGTTCTATTAACTATACCCTTGTCAGCTGGCAACTGCACCGCCACCCCTTTAGCACCAGTTTGAGCCACGAACTGGTGCTAAAGGGTCATATGAATTGTTTTCCAAATTTTTATTTGTTCCCGCCCTTATTGCATATTGGCTATGATCAACCTTGCATAATACTTTCTAAAATAATTAAATATCAGAATAATACATATAGCATATCAAAATGTTTATTAGAAAAATATCTATGAAATATTCACACATAGAAATGCTGAAAATTATTTTGTTAAAATTATTAGGCTTGCAAACATTTTAAAATCGGTGGAGGCCTGCTAGGTTTGAACTACATGTATATGATATAATGCTCATGATTTTTTGTAAAAATCATTTTTAGGTTCACAATATGTTGTTTTATCAGAGATCCACCGCAAGTCTAGCGAGACTCAACCCCGGGCTATGAATCTTCATGCCCGCCATTTTGAATATAATTTCAAACGGGTATAAGAATTTAAAAAATAATCCGAACAATGTGAAACCTTCGCGTGGTGTCATATTATGTGTTATAGTTGCAAGGAAAAATATTAAACTTAGGAAATTGCAAACATCGCAAAAAACCCTTCACAAAATGAGCTATCATGTTCGATGTTTCATGGCTTTTAGGCCAAAAGAGCAATGTTATGGCTAGAATCGAGACATAGTTTGTGATAATGTGCCCATATTGTGCACACATGTGCATATTGGGATTGCTTAAGATGTTGCAGAAGGAAGTTTCCCTTTTCATCGCACGGAAAAACCATTTTCCATTTTTTAGATGCCAAAAACAAGTTTTTTTGTGAAGCAACCACCAAATTAAAGTTTCACATTGCTATCAATTTTTTTTCAAAAATACTAGACCACCTTAGATAGAAAATTCCCCAGCCGGTGCATCTGAAACCTTTCCATGCACACCTCATGAAAAAGACAAATTCCTGCTGATTCGGTAGGAGGTCCGCTAGGTTTGAACTACATGTATATGATATAATGCTCAT
Source organism: Dactylis glomerata (assembly GCA_007115705.1). Taxonomy (NCBI): domain Eukaryota; kingdom Viridiplantae; phylum Streptophyta; class Magnoliopsida; order Poales; family Poaceae; genus Dactylis; species Dactylis glomerata. The sequence goes on along the minus strand of QXEO01002012.1, from coordinate 24,660 downwards.
GATTTTTTGTAAAAATCATTTTTAGGTTCACAATATGTTGTTTTATCAGAGATCCACCGCAAGTCTAGCGAGACTAAACCCCGGGCTATGAATCTTCATGCCCGCCGTTTTGAATATAATTTCAAACGGGTATAAGAATATAAAAAATAATCCAAACAATGTGAAACCTTCGCGTGGTGTCATATTATGTGTTATAGTTGCAAGGAAAAATATTAAACTTGGAAAATTGCAAACATCGCAAAAAAACCTTCACAAAATGAGCTATCATGTTCGTTGTTTCATGGCTTTTAGGCCAAATGAGCAATGTTATGGCTAGAATCGAGGCATAGTTTGTGATAATGTGCCCATATTGTGCACAGATGTGCATCTTGGGATGTTGTAGAAGGAAGTTTTTTTGTGAAGCAACCACCAAATTAAAGTTTCACATTGCTATCAAAACATTTTTCAAAAATACTAGACCACCTTAGATAGAAAATTCCCCAGCCGGTGCATCTGAAACCTTTCCGTCCATACCTCATGAAAAAGACAAATTCCTGCTGATTCGGTAGCAGTCTCGCTAGGTTTGAACTACATGTATATGATATAATGCTCATGATTTTTTGTAAAAATCATTTTTAGGTTCAAAATTTGTTATTTTATCAGAGATCCACCGCAAGTCTAGCGAGACTCAACCCCGGGCTATGAATCTTCATGCCCGCCATTTTGAATATAATTTCAAATGGGTATATGAATTTTTAAAAAAATCCAAACAATGTGAAACCTTCGCGTGGTGTCATATTATGTGTTATAGTTGCAAGGAAAAATATTAAACTTGGAAAATTGCAAACATCGCAAAAAAACCTTCACAAAATAAGCTATCACGTTCGATGTTTCATGGCTTTTATGCCAAATAAGCAATGTTATGGCCAGAATCAAGGCATAGTTTGTGATAATGTGCCCATATTATGCACACATGTGCATCTTGGGATTGCTTACGATGTTGCAGAAGGAAGTTTCCCTTTTCATCGCACGAAAAAACCATTTTCCATTTTTTAGATGCCAAAAACAAGTTTTTTTGTGAAGCAACCACTAAATTAAAGTTTCACATTGCTATCAAAACATTTTTCAAAAATACTAGACCACCTTAGATAGAAAATTCCCCAGCCGGTGCATCTAAAACCTTTCCGTCCACACCTCATGAAAAAGATAAATTCCTGCCGATTCGGTAGGAGGCCCTCTAGGTTTGAACTACATGTATATGATATAATGCTCATGATTTTTTGTAAAAATCATTTTTAGGTTCACAATATGTTGTTTTATCAGAGATCCACCGCAAGTCTAGTGAGACTCAACCCTGGGCTATGAATCTTCATGCCCACCGTTTTGAATATAATTTCAAACGGGCATAAGAATTTAAAAACTAATCCAAACAATGTGAAACCTTCGCGTGGTGTCATATTATGTGTTATAGTTGCCAGGAAAAATATTAAACTTGGAAAATTGCAAACATCGCAAAAAAACTTTCACAAAATGAGCTATCATGTTCGATGTTTCATGGCTTTTAGGCCAAATGAGCAATGTTATGGCTAGAATCGAGGAATAGTTTGTGATAATGTGCCCATATTGTGCACACATGTGCATCTTGGGATTGCTTACGATGTTGCAGAAGGAAGTCTCCCTTTTCATCGCACGGAAAAACTATTTTCCATTTTTTAGATGCCAAAAACAAGTTTTTTTTTTGAAGCAACCACCAAATTAAAGTTTCACATTGCTATCAAAACATTTTTCAAAAATACTAGACTACTTAGATAGAAAATTCCCCAGCCGGAGCATCTGAAACCTTTCCGTCCACACCTCATGAAAAAGACAAATTCCTGCCGATTCGGTAGGAGGCCCGCTAGATTTGAACTACATGTATATGATATAATGGTCATGATTTTTTGTAAAAATCATTTTTAGGTTCACAATATGTTGTTTTATCAGAGATCCACCGCAAGTCTAGCGAGACTCAACCCCGGGTTATGAATCTTCATGCCCGTCGTTTTGAATATAATTTCAAACGGGTATAAGAATATAAAAAATAATCCAAACAATGTGAAACCTTCGCGTGGTGTCATATTATGTGTTATAGTTGCAAGGAAAAATATTAAACTTAGAAAATTGCAAACATCGCAAAAAAACCTTCACAAAATGAGCTATCATGTTCGTTGTTTTATGGCTTTTAGGCCAAATGAGCAATGTTATGGCTAGAATCGAGGTATAGTTTGTGATAATGTGCCCATATTGTGCACACTTGTGCATCTTGGGATCGCTTATGATGTTGCAGAAGGAAGTTTCCCTTTTCATCGCACGAAAAAACCATTTTCCATTTTTAGATGCCAAAAAACAAGTTTTTTGTGAAGCAACCAGCAAATTAAAGTTTCACATTGCTATCAAAATATTTTTCAAAAATACTAGACCACCTTAGATAGAAAATTCCCCAGCCGGTGCATCTGAAACCTTTCCGTACATACCTCATAAAAAAGACAACTTCATGCCGATTTGGTAGGAGTCCCGCTAGGTTTGAACTACATGTATATGATATAATGATCATGATTTTTTGTAAAAATCATTTTTAGGTTCAAAATATGTTGTTTTATCAGAGATGCACCGCAAGTCTAGCGAGACTCAACCCCGGGCTATGAATCTTCATGCCCGCCATTTTGAATATAATTTCAAACGGGTATATGAATTTAAAAAATAATCCAAACAATGTGAAACCTTCACGTGGTGTCATATTATGTGTTATAGTTGCAAGGACAAATATTAAACTTGGAAAATTGCAAACATCGCAAAAAAACCTTCACAAAATGAGCTATCATGTTCGATGTTTCATGGCTTTTAGGCCAAATGAGCAATGTTATGGCTAGAATCAAGGCATAGTTTGTGATAATGTGCCCATATTATGCACACATGTGCATCTTGGGATTGCTTACGATGTTATAGAAGGAAGTTTCCCTTTTCATCGCACGGAAAAACCATTTTCCATTTTTTAGATGCCAAAACAAGTTTTTTTGTGAAGCAACCACCAAATTAAAGTTTCACATTGCTATCAAAACATTTTTCAAAAATACTAGACCACCTTAGATAGAAAATTCCCCAGCTGGTGCATCTGAAACCTTTCCGTCCACACCTCATAAAAAAGACAAATTCCTGCCGATTCGGTAGGAGGCCCACTAGGTTTGAACTACATGTATATGATATAATGCTCATGATTTTTTGTAAAAATCATTTTTAGGTTCACAATATGTTGTTTTATCAGAGATCCACCGCAAGTCTAGCGAGACTCAACCCCGGGCTATGAATCTTCATGCCCGCCATTTTGAATATAATTTCAAACGGGTATAAGAATTTAAAAAATAATCCAAACAATGTGAAACCTTCGCGTGGTGTCATATTATGTGTTATAGTTGCAAGGAAAAATATTAACCTTGGAAAATTGCAAACATCGCAAAAAAACCTTCACAAAATGAGCTATCATGTTCAATGTTTGCCATAAATTAGCACATTTAATACATATGGTGAACTAAAATGACTTGGAATCCATTAACCCCCCTTCGCATATCTCCCTTGATTAGGATCGCTTCGGTCGTAACCATGGAGTATCTTCACCATTTAACGCAATGCTTGGGTCAATATTCACTCTAAAGGGCGGAACTTCATCAAAGTTATTATAATCTTCTGACATGTCTGTCTTATCCTCAACTCCCATGATGTTTCTTTTCCCTGAAAGAACTATGTGACGCTTTGTCTCATCGTATGATGTATTCGTTGCCTTATATTTTTTTTTTGGTTTGGAGGACATGTCTTTCACATAGAAAACTTGAGCCACATCATTGGCTAGGACGAATGGTTCGTCTCTGTAACCAAGATTATTGAGATCCACTGTTGTCATTCCATACAGTTGGTCTACCTTTACCCCTACTCCATCCAGTGATGTCTACGCACGCTTCTATCCTTATAGACAGTGTTGGGCCTCCAAGTGCAGAGGTTTGTAGAGCAGCAGCAAGTTTCCCTTAAGTGGATAACCCAAGGTTTATCGAACTCAGGGAGGAGGAGGTCAAAGATATCCCTCTCAAGCAACCCTGCAATTATGATACAGAAAGTCTCTTATGTCCCCAACACACTGATACGTCTCAAACGTATCTATAATTTTTGATGCTCCATGCTTGTTTTTACACCATTCGCCTGTTGTTTCGTTACACTTAGTGGCATTTTTATGCATTTTCCAGAACTAACCTATTAACGAAGTGCCACAGTGCCAGTTTCCTGTTTTCTGCTGTTTTTGTGTTTCAGAAGTGATACACGGGATATATTCTCGGAATTGGACGAAACAAGTTCCTGAAGACTTATATCACGGGGAACCTTCCAGACATCCGAAGAAGAGACGGAGGAGGGCCACGTGGGCCCCACACGCACAGGCGGCGCGGCCAGGCCCCTGGCCGCGCCACCCCTGTGTGAGGGGGCCTGGTCCCTCCTCTGACATCGCCCCTTCGCCTATAAAGACCCCCCGACGAGAAAAACCTAAGGGCCCGATCAATTTTCCAGAATACATCGCGATCTGCCGCCGCCGTCGACCCGAAGATCGGGAGGGTCCAGAAGCTCTTCCCGGCACCCTGCCGGAGAGGGGAATCGCCACCGGAGGTCTTCTTCATCGCCATGCTTGCCTCCGGAGCGATGAGTGAGTAGTCTACCTTGGACTATGGGTCCATAGCAGTAGCTAGATGGTTGTCTTCTCCACCATGTGCTTCATGTTTAGATCTCATGAGCTGCCATACATGATTGAGATCACCGTTATGTAATTCTATGATGATTGGTTTGTTGGGATCCGATGAATATTGGTGTTTATGATTAAGTTGCTGTACTGAATTATATCTTTTGTTATCTCTATGTTGTTTATGATCTTGCATGCTCTCCGTTGTTAGTAGCTATCTTGGCCGAGTAGTTGCTAGTGACTCCAAGAGGGGGTATTTATGATCGATAGTGGGTTCATGTCTCTATTTCACTTGGGGGAGTGACAGAAACCTCTAAGGTGGTAGATGTGCTGTTGCTACTAGGGAGAAAACAACATTCATATGCTCAAGGGCATATGCTTTGTTTACATTACACACTTTGCTTAATGCAATTATCTGTTATTCGCAACTTAATACTTCTAGGGTGTTCGGATGATATCCCCGGGAGTGGATTATTAGTCATAGATGCAGTTGGATGGCAGTCTATGTATTTTGTTGTAATGCCCAGAGTAAATCTCATAGTGATCTTCTTGACATATCACGTTATCTTTATTCTATCAACTAGCAAAGTGGCCCGCGCACATGCGCGGGCGACCCTTAATTGGATTTTTAATTTTCTCGTATTATCCAATAAAGAGAAAGTTGCACAATAATGTTTATAAGTTATTTTATCATAAGTGAAAGATAGGATGGCATTTACAGATTTCAATAATTTTTAATTTACTTATTTTTTAAAATATATTTTAAAATAATTAATAATGTTTGGATGCTTAAAATTACTACTCAATTGATATTGTACAGTTTATCTATTTTGAAATGTGATATATATGGCTTTAAATTTCACAAATATTGTATATTTATATTTATTGCATTTTGTCCGAAGTTTATGCGCACGTGGGTCTAGTGCAGATGCTTATTATGCATCACCTAGCCTTGTGATTAAGTGTTTTCTTGTTAGAGAAATAAACAAAATAGTATAATTTTCTTACTCCTCTTCCATGAAACGTCCCCATTTTTCCCCACAGCTCATCGTTTCATTTTTTTCACCGCTGGTGTCCCCATTCAGGTAGTCTCTGCTCCCATCTCAAAAAATGTAGTCTCCCGTCCAAGGAATCCACCGATATCAGATCTCCGACTCTCTCCCTCGCGTACACATGGAACTTCAATTGGAGAATGAGGTACCGTAGTACTGCTATTTTACATGGAGTAACATGGCGGCCGGCCGGGCGGAATAGCTAGGGTGAGGCACCTTCGGTCCGCCCAGGAGCTCGAGGCTTGCAGTGCATGTTTGGGCTAGTCTGTTGGTTGTCTACCTGATGAAGATATAGGGCATGAAGCCTAGCAATGGGTGTTCCTTTGTATTGGCGAGGGTGCCGCCATGAATTGGTAGGCCAGTCCTTTTTTTTCATTTTGCAATGAAAGTACCAGTATGTTCTGTACTGGTATCGTACGATGCTCTTTTCTCATATTCCTCTCATTGTTTCAATTCAATTTCAGTGTTAGCTTCATATGGCGTTCCTAGGTTCAGGGAGCTTCTAAGATCAGGTATTCTCAGCCTAGGATTCAGAAGAAAAATACATTTAACTAATTTATCAAAAAATAATTTCATTTGTATATTGTATAAGAAAATTTAAAAATACCATTAAGTCCGTTCCAGTTTTCCCTTTGTTTTGGTCTACCTCATATCTTCAAATCTGCAAGCAAATCTGCAAAATCTGGTTGTTTCCACTTCCTGTAATCCACAAATCTGGTTGTGCCCACTCCTTGCAGTATTCTGCCAAAATTAGCACGCCCATGCTCTCTATTTCTCACAAATCGAGACTCCGAATCAAGCATGACTCCTGTGTGAGTGGCGCGTATTTACGGTCTGTTGAGGTTCTGCCCTCTTCGTTGAGACCTGGATGGCAAGGCTTGCGGCGCTGGTCGTCGTTCGTGTACTTTGAAAAGATAGAGGTCCTTGTTTGTATTGCTGTTTTGAATCGCCGAGGAAGCTGTGATGAATTGGTATCAGCCTGCACGTTTTTTCTAGCTTTGATTCTGTAATGTAAGTTCGAATGCAATTTGCTGTGATATGAGAAGATGCTATTTTGTCTTTCCTCTTCTCATCTTCTTTATACAACTCAATCTGATTGTCAGCTTTATATTATCCTCTCAGTTTTAGATATCCTGCATATAGAGCTTTTTTTTCCATTATGACGTGCACCATAGCAGTAGTTTGTGAAGTATATATTTCACACAAAAAATTATTTGTATCCATAGCATTAGTATGGCTATTTTGTTTTTTTGCTCAGATTTTATATGTAGATAAAGTTTGTTTTGAAATGCCCCCTCCACTTTTTTCCGGGCTTGGGACCGGCATTGGCAGTGTTAGGCCCCCCTACCCCTATGCATGCATATGTAAGGAAAAGAAGTAGTGCTAATTCTATTATTATTTTGTTACTTTTTACCATTCAGATTTGATATATGTTTATTTATCTATTTACCAGAAATATAAGATGAAAAGCAGATATCTTTATTTATCTATTTACCAGAATTAACAGATGAAAGGCAGATATCTTTATTGCATGCAGAAATATGAGATGAAAGGCCCCCTACCCCTATGCATGCATACAATCACGTTTGTACATTCATTTTATATATTTATATCTTTATTGCATTGCAGATATCTCCGATGATTATCAGTTGAAGGCAGTCTAATTAAAGAAATGAATATAGAAAATTCTCTTGTTGACCGCTTACAGAATGTCATCATCATGAAACTAAGTAACTCTGGCATAATTTTTGAGCAATATATTTTTACTAATTACACAAATCCGTGATTCATGTTTCTTATATTTAGGTAGAGTAGTAGATCATATCCATCCTGCAAAATAGTTCGTAAGAACTTGTAAGTATATATCAATCATGTATTTTAATTGCAAGTTATTTAAAGTCAATAATAAGTTTGTTTGTTTCTGTATATTTTTTAAAGGTTTATAGCATCATGTAGTTTAATTAGGAGTATATAAAAAGATATGCTTTGGCGTACCTCTAGAATATTTCTTTGTAGACTATGTTCTTGACAATATCTTCATGTTTGCTATCTTCATCATTGACCAGTACTCGCAGCCCATCCCTTCTTGTCACTCTTGAGAATGCCACATATAGTTGTCCGTGTGTGAAAACTTGTTTAGGTAGATATAGTCCTACCATGTTTAGAGATTGCCCCTGGCTTTTGTTGATTGTCATAGCAAAGCAGACCGAAATAGGATATTGTCTCCGCTTAGGAAGGAATGGCCATGCTGATTCTGTTGGTGACATTATTATTCTTGGAATATAGACCCTTTCTCCTACATGAGTTCCTGTTATTATCTCTGCCTCGATGAATCTTCTTCCAAGTTGAATAATCGTCATCCTTGTACCATTGCATAACCCGGCACTTTGGTTTATATTACGTAGGAGCATCACTGGTAGACCTACCTTTAGTTTTAGCTCATGATTTGGGATTCCAGGGAACGTTAAGCTATTCAGAAATTCTGTTGGGTATAGCATATCTGTTTCACCATTTAATGTTGTTGCCTTGCATACTGTGTCACAACTTAAATAACTTTTTTCTTCACCTTCTAGTTGATTCATGATATATTCATTTATCTCGCGGACTGTGTCATTCCTTGGACATAAGATGGCTCTTTCTTCCAAGAATTCTCGTTGGCGGTACCTCTCTCTCAAATTTGGGTAGATGCTGTCCACAATTTCCTTTTTTGGATCATTTCCTTTTTTTAGTAGTATGTCAGCTGGTATTTTTATCAATTCTTCACCTTCCGCTGATGTATTAGTTCCATTTCCAATATTGAGAATCCAGTTTGCAAATTCTTCTACCCTTTGTTTCTCTGTGATATCATCTGTCATGCATTTGAGTCGCATGTTTTCTGTTAACTTCATTATATGGAAGTGTTTCCAAAGATACGACCTTTTAATGGATGCAGTGACTATGTTGTGTCTTCTTCCCTTTGGTAGAACTGGAAGTATCTGGCGAAAATCCCCTCCTAGGACCACCGTCATTCCTCCAAATGGTCTGTCGCTGCTGTTTTCATTTTTATTTCTTAATATATCTCTTAGAGTTTTGTCAAGTGCCTCAAAGCATATCTTGTTTGCCATTGGAGCCTCATCCCATAGTATTAGCGATGTTTTCTTTAATAGTTCTGCCAAGTGTGTACCTTGTCTGATGTCACATGTTGACTCTTCTGTAAGGATAAGTGGGATGTGGAACCTTGAGTGGGCCGTTCTACCACCCTGTAGAAGCAGTGCTGCAATACCACATGACGCTACTGCTAGTACTATCTTGCCTTCAGAACGCAGTTTTGTTGTGATTGCCTTCCATAGGTAGGTCTTACCTGTTCCACCATGCCCATCCACAAATACCTGTTTTCCCAAATCTTTGTCGATTGATTCCATGATTGCATGAAATGCATTTAGTTGTTCAGTGTTGAGATTACCAAAGATCCTCAAGTGTTCTTCTCTTTGCTCCTCTTTGTTGTAGCTCATTTCTTCATTAAGCAGTCGGTTTCCAAGTTCCTTTATCTCCGAATAATTTGGAAGTTCTATTCCTGGGTATTCATTAAGTGTCTTTCCAGTTTGTCTCATTAGCTTCTCTATTTCTACCAAGGCGTGTCCTTGTTTCTGTGTTGCTGTGAGGCAAAGTGTAGGATAGTTCAACAGTTTTCTCTGTCTGTACTCCATGTCTTCGCTTAGAACTTCCCAGCATGATTCCCACAAAAGTTTTGGACTTGTCACTTCGCAGTGGCATAAGATGGTTGTGAAAAGTTGTCTTAGCTGGTTTCCAGTTGCCCAATTTGATGCCTCCTTTATACAGTCAAGCCACTCTTTGTCGTCATCAAGAAATCCTAGTGCTTCACAAGCTGCTTTGTATGATGTGTGGACAACTCCATTTACAGTTCTTATGTCTTCGAAAGATGTGCATCCTTTAACAACGTTAAGTAGCATTCGCATGTAATATTTTTCACCGCTTGATGGATGGGCGTAATATATTCTTCCAACTGACCTTCCTTTCTTCCTTTTGGTCCACTTTGTCAATTTCTTATTCCATACCCATTTTGATGGGAATTCTGCATATGTTAGTTGCCTGGCTTCTTCACACATCTTGTTTGTCTCCATCCACTGTGTAAATTTAGTGATTCCTACTCTTTCTTTCCGTATGATCTTTGATAAATCTGTAGAATCCGAGAAGATGACTTGTTGTTCATTCTGTAGGTGGAAAGGCAACCTTTCAACGCAGGGATCTCGAAAGTGCATCTCGAACTGAAATATTCTCCAACATGCATCGTGTCCTGATATATATGTGCATTCGAGGTATTTCTTGATCTCATCATTTTCTATTATTGCTGTTGCCTGGTCATCACCTTTATTTATGTATTTAAAAAGGTATTTTATCGAAAGAGATCTGTTGCACACCTCGACATTTATGTGTGCTTGATACTTGACCAGTAGATTTCTATTGTATGGGACAACGAATCTGTTATCCAATTCAACTTCCCCCTTCTTTATGTACCTTCCATCCTTTCGCCTTTTATATACTGGGTATCCATCTTCATCGATGGTCGTATTGTTGTTAAACTGTCTCGGGAACTTTCTTATACATCTGTTGTCCACCATGCATGGTGAATTAGTGTTGGCTGCACCGCATGGTCCATGCATCATGAAGTTTTCAACAGCTTCATATCCTTCTGGATCGATGTCCTTGTCTGGTATCTCAGCACAGGTTATCTTGTCTACCTCTGAAGGTTCTGGATATTTGTGTTTCTTTTCCTTCTTGTCTAGGAATATGACTATGTGGGCATGCGGGAGGCCTCTTTTCTGGAACTCTATTGTGTATATAACTGTGATGTTTTTGAAAAAAAATGTTAGTTCATAATCCATAAAATAAATCAACTGTTTGTTGAAGTCAGTATATCCTTACTTGCAAGTGTTTTTCCGAAGTACTCCCTATCTCTTATGTCTCTCATGAACTCCTTGAGCTTTATGTGGAACACTCGGTCAACAATATCCGGTCTTTCCCATGCCATTTGCCCGACTTCATGTAGCATAGACTGTATCTCCGGCCAAGCTGCATTGCACGTGAATGTGACAAATATGTCTGGATATCCAGCCCAGCGGCATATTGCCATGGCATCTTGGTAGTTTTGTATTTTGTATCTTGGGCTATCCGTGACGCTAGATGGCAGTAGTATTCTCTTTCCTACTTGGTCTGCCCTTGTATCGCCTCTCTCTATTGCATCTTGCAAGCCAGCGTATAGTTCCGTCCTTAGGGTTCCTTGATGTCTTCTGATCCAGTCTAGTCTAAACTGCAAAATACATGCAAGGGCATCCACAATATACTGCAACGTTAGCTTTTCACACATGAGCAAGTGCATTGATTGGTTAGTACGTTGCTGTAGACGATACGCGTAGTATTCCAGCATTGTAACATGCTTCCTCTTGAATTGTCTTCCTTGTCTTATTATGTAAGGAATTTTCTCTCTGTACCCATCTTCTCCGTAGGGGAATAGTAGTGGATATTGCATAGCCATGAATTTTGGATGGTTCTCAGATATTCTTCTCGGCCTCATGTTTTTGTACTGAACAATGACATCCCGCCCTTTTATATCTTCTGTCGTATCATTCACAATCAGAGCCGCAACTTCAGTTGCTGGTGGCATGTCATGTGGTCTTCCATTTATACGGCGCTTATTGATTAGCTTTAATTTCACGTTGTGATAATCACCTTCTTCGAATCTGTCCCTTGCCATTCTGAAAGTTTTTGCTACTATATTTTCTTTGTCCAACATATTTTTAAGGCCTTCAACGGTGTGAGGATCTATTGACTTCCTTTTATCTTCTGATGTTGACGCCATAATCCTATTATTGACCTCGTTTTCAGTGTTATAGATGTAGAGTTGCGCCCAGCGTGGTTTGTCTTCACCTTCAGGTAGCAGAGTACCAATTTTGTGGTAGTTCTGCCCACTCATTTTAAAAACATAAGGTCCACTGCCATTGTTTATTGGTTTGTCTACTTTTCCTCCCATTGACGTGAAAGCAAACATGGAGTTGTACAATCTGATATTCTGCATGAAGTTTTTCGATCGCTTGCTGGTGTTTCTCCTTAGCAATTTCGCGAGGTAAGCAGGTGGTTGTTTTAAAGGAGGCAAATCAACCTTTCCGTGTTGACAGCATAGTCCAAAAGTTGGTGTGCTTTTCCCTTTCCCTTTAGTTCTCTCTTCGTACCAGAAAATTGCACCACATCGTTCGCACTTGCAGGTTGGTTTTCCGAAGTTCCAAATTTTCATATCTCCCGATGTCCTGTTCAAGCTTCTTAGCATCAATATAATTTTTGTAATGGCTGTTATTTCTCATACTAAAATGAAACGTAGAACAACTTACATATCTGCTAATTTGTTATTTGTCCTTGACTTTGATGTTGTTTTCCTGGTGTTACTTTTAGTCCTGTACACGCACATGACGATACAATTGATATTTAAATAACCAAATTGTAGATTTTCATTGAGTTTTTTTACTCACCTTGTAACTTTACCATTCTGTCCAGTGATCAGATTTTTTTTAGCTGCTGCTGCTGCATTCCTCTTGCTTTGCATTTTTCTTTTCCTATTCAGTCTTGCTTCTCTAGCTATCTGTGCTGAATAAAATTTCCTGCATAACCGAATTTCCATTTAGACATTATTTTGTGTGGCAATACAACGGTGCATATTTTGATTTAATCCTACTTTAGCCATAGTGCATTTGAAGTTGATGGGCAAATGTGTTTCATGTCATAATAACCATATGTGTATGGTTAACTGGGTAAGATGATATACTACTACATCAATTTAATATTATTTTTTATGTTACCTTGAATTTGACACATAGATAGCATAGTTATGTTTACTAATTTTTGAGGAAGATAGAATTATCATTTTATAATATGTTCATTTGGTGCATAGCAGAAGTGAGTTATAATGCTGCTTGTACTATAACCTATAAGAAGTAGCATACTGCAAGTGAAAAGATAAGCAATGCAAGTGACAATACAGATAAGTAAATAATTTTGTGAAGCTTTGGTTACCTTTCCTCATTCATATCCTGTTTTTGCTGTCTCTCTCTGCAGTGTGACACTTCTTCATTTATTTGTGAATGTCGTATGCTTCTTTTGTCTTTAAGTTTGATTCTCCTTGCCAATCTTGCACTTTTTGTTGTTTCTCTGGATTTAATTTAGTAAAATATTAATTAGAAGTACTGATTAAACCTAGCAAAATCTAAAACAACTACAGGTGCAAATTTTACTAACTATATACTGTTGTTTTAACTTCTACACTTTTTGTCCTGTCAGGTTATTGGAAGTTGCAATATAAAGCTATATATTGTTTATGAGGTTAATGATCAATGATGGCTGTAAATAGTAGGTACTACAGGTTGATGATTAGTTACTCATCACCTTGTTGGATTGCTTATTTCATTGATTTTGACCATCTTCGCAGGTTTCTCATCATCGTTGCTATGTGGCCCACCTTTTCTTTTCATTGTTTCTTCCTGCTGCACAACGAATGCATAAAGAATATTATGAGTACCTTTAACAGCTTTTGAGAAATATTATCATTTTTCTTTAAATTTTGGCCTCCTGGTTTTTTCTTGTACAAAGTAAAGAACATTAATTTCTAAGATGAGCTATTATGGTCTAAACTTTAGTTAGTGTTGTAGTTATAGGGGAATTAGAGAAAAAATAGATTTAGTGAACAATGTGATTGTAATCAACGATGGAAATTTCATATACAGTTAGATGTGTATAATCAGATCGCAAGGCAAACTTCTAGATAGACCTTATATAAAAGCTGTATTTTGTTCTTGATTTTCAGAATAGATTGAACATTATTTTGTTTCTAACACGAAGTTTTTGAAATCGTTGTTGTTACAGCTGTGGAAGATTGTCTTTCATGATCAATTACCTGATGGTTAGTCCTTTCAGCTTGAAGAATTGAAGGATATCAATTTTATAGACTTTATGATTCTTGTAACCTTGTGTTGTAGTTACCCGTAAGCTAAATCAGAAAGCATAGATCTGTACTGATATTGTAACTGAGGATGGAAACGTACAAATAGATCCGGATAAAAGAGTCGATTGTGATGTGGTACCTTGAATTGAAGGCTTGTTTGTCCTGTCGTTGAACTTCTTCCTCGTTATGAAACAGAGATTGGATTTCTGGAATTTTAATGCAACGTAGTTTTCTTATATAGCGGGTTGTCTAACTAATTTATCTTTTCCCTTTGGCGTGCGACCTCAGGATTTTCTTTAAAAGTTTGTTATATCCGAACTCTTTTTGGAGATATGATATGTTAAACTATTTTGTGGTCGGTATCTAATATCTAAGCGTGTTTGCATTTTGGGCTTCCATGGACTTATTAGGAACTGGCCACTTATAGCTATACATTTTTCTGGCCCATGCACACATGTACGTAAATAAATCATATTAATCGATCGATTACCCCTTAAAAAAATATTTATCGATCTGCTTGTAAAAAAAGGATGATTCTGCTTGTCCAAACAGATAGTGCTCACCAGTCTCCACCACCGCTTGCTGTCTGGCTCTCTCTCTCTCTCTCTCTCTCTCTCCGCTCATCACCCACCAGTTCCATGAGCTTAGTTTTGATTTCAATCCAAGATTAAACTAATTTGACTGGGTAGACCACGGTGAGCACCTAGGATACCTACGGCTGTCGGATGCACGAGTGGTGGCAAATGAGGTCAACTCCTGGTATTTGTGATTTTCCCTTCCCTTCTCTTGGCACCTTCTCCAAATCCATCTCCTCTTAGGTCCTTTTTTCCTTTGATTATTGCGTGCGTCAGCTGACTTCGGCAAATCAATAGTATCAATTGAAGAATAAGGGAGTAGCATCAACAGTACGTCTCACACGGCAACTCAGAAGATTTCTTCCCTAGCGAGAGTCCAGGCTAGGTCATATCTAGTTCCTCTATATGCAACACCATTTGTGTTTGTTTGCACTTCCTTAGTTCATTCTTGCTTAATTTACCAAATCTTTTGGTCTGTACTGGTCGGTTTTTACAGGCACTTCGCTGCATTTGTCGGGATGATGTCAGTCGTTATGAGTCTGAAGGTTAAGCATATTACTTGTGTTTTCTCATAACCTAATTGCCTGCTATATTATGGCTCTTTTTCAGTTTTTAATTATTTGATCTCATCTCTTTGCAGTGTGTACAATGGTTGTCGTTAAATCTATAATAATTAGCATGATGTGATGATTTTAATGAATGATTATATGGATGGAACATCTCCAGTTGAGTATGCCTCCTTTTTTGCATTTAAAATTAGAAACAACATGCTTTTAGTTCTTTCAATAAAAATCTGTGCATATATGTGAGACGTAGTAAAAAGAATTTGCATTTGTAAAACTAATTACAGCGGTATGACACTCATAGAAGAAAAAGTAGATAAGTATGCATTCACACAGCAGACATAATAACTAAATCCATGTTCCTGTAGAGAATTTAAAATATAATTTATAGAGTATCTAGAATATTTCTATAAGTTTATAGTAAAGCACTTTGTACTGTTTCATGCCTAGCATGTGTAAAATTCAGGTGCTTTCCTAATCCTCTTTGGTCTATCTGGATGGTGATTGGGATGCAAGAATTCCATTATATTCTTGTCTTCTGTTGATTCTGCTTTCTTATTTTTGTAGCTAGTCCTTTTCTTCTCCCTTTTGCTTGTAGTTTTTGCATCCCATTCTTCGACATAGTAATTTTTACTATTACTGTTGTTCTCAGCTTGGTCTTTCTTGTCTGTCTGTAAAAGCAGAAAAACAATGTTAGTACCAAACAGGGGAAATAGTAAATTTATATGCCATCGTGATATATACCTTGTTATTATTTTTACTCCCTTTCCTATCTTTTTTGGTAGTATCATTATTTGTACCATCGTTTTCATAACTTTCTTCCTCTTTTACCTGTAAGACAAACATTTATTTTGTTTCAGAACTTATATAGATATATATCACATATACACTTTTTTCTTTTGAAGTACCTCATTGTTAATATCTTGATTGCTGCAATCAGCATTCATGCCGGTGATTTCACCATTTTCTTCATATTCTTCCTGTAAGATAGAATACCACAATAGGGAGTTAAAATTGTTGAAATTTCCTCATAAAAAATATTATGAATAGATATTTGAACTGAAAAGTACTTTCAGTATAATACCTCATCATCCAGAAGTCTCTTTCTATCATTTTTTTTCAGTCTCATCCTGTCACTTTGTCCTCCCTAGGAAATAACATTAAAGAACTATCATGTAATGATGTGTGATACCAAAAATTAGTTAACATATAGAACATGAATTTATTTTCAATAGAATACCTCATCATCTGTAAGTTTGGTTGTCACAACTTCTTTATATTTTTGACATCTTTTGTTTTGTTTCTGCTCTTTCACATCTTTTTTAGATCTTTTACGACCCTTTGCTTTCACATGTTTGCTGCATCTCTTGATCTTTCCATCCTCTTCCTGTGAAAATATCATGAGGAAAACATTTGGTTATGTTGGAAATAAATTAAATATGAATATGAGAACTATATAAGATGACATAGACTATAAAATTATGGAATAATTGATATGTCACACACTGAAGAGCACAATAATATGGTAAATATGAAAACAGAAACAAAATAAAATGGAATTTCTATCTCAATAATAGAAAGAACAAAATACATTTTTTCCACTAAGAACTGCATGCTATAAACCTACACCATGGACCGCAGAGGTTCAAGTGATTCATAATGCTCAGATTGTAAGTCTGCAGATGCTTAAAATATAACAATCTTTCTTAGATTAGAGTACCTCATTATTGATATCTTCAATGCTTAAATCATTATTTGTAGCAGTGATTTCACCCTCTTCTTCCTCTTCTTCTTTTGTCTGTAAGATACAATACCAGAATTTAGAATACAATATTCTTTTTTTTAGTAAAGCAATATGAGGTTCAAGTGATGCATAGAATGTCCAGATAACTATCTTTCTTAGATGAGAGAACCTCATTATTGACATCTTCAATGCTTAAATCATTATTTGCAGTGATTTCACCCTCTTCTTCCTCTTCTTCTTTTACCTGTAAGATATAATAGCATAATTTAGAATACTAAATTCCTTTTTTTTGTAAAGCAATATCTAAATAAGTTACGCATGTCACAAAACGGGAAACTGACATCCTATTTGCTTTTGTGCTGCCAATTTTGATCATAAACCTATTCCTATACTACCAATTAAATATTTGATATGACCATATATATTAGAAATAATATTATACACACTATATACTTTTTTGAAAGACACACAAAGAAATAAGTTCCCAATATAGTACCTCTTCATAATGACGCTTTCTTTTTCCAATACATATTTTTCTTTTATTGGAAGCTATCTCCCTCTCATATTTTTTAGATCTTTTTCTCGACCTCTCTTTTTTTATCTTTCGAAGCAATTTTTCCTTAGAAGATGCAGATGATTTATTTTTACACATATTAGTGCTCTCAGCTTTTCTTGCATTCTTGGAGGAGCACTTCACCTGTACAAATTGTGGTAATATTAAAATAAAACTAATGGATATGGATTCTTACAATAGCAACACCATTTGTAGTTATATACCTCATTATCCGACTTCTGCATGACATCGATTGCGTAATCTTGTGTTCCTTGGTTCTCTAGTATGCCCTATAAAGAACATACTCGGTATAATTTCATAAACCATTTGAAAATTATAAAATGCATAGGAGAATACCTCTTCAATTATTTCATTTAAATTTTCCATCTCAAGCTCCTCGTTATGTTCAAAAGTGTAGCTGACTTTATAATTTTCCATGCACTCTTGCAAATTCCTTGAATTCAACTTCAGTCTGAATATGAGTGTAGTACCACAGAGGTCTTGAATAACATCAGGGATAGCGTTGGTCAATCCAACTTGTTCTAGAAGGGTAGATGCACTTATGCCACCTAAAAGTCTCTGTGCTACCTCATTAAACATCACGAATGTTGTTGTTGTTGTTGTCTCATCGCTTACCTTCAGTTTAAGTAAGTACCTAATATGATTGTGTTATTGTTAAATGGCATTACAAATTATAGAACACTTAAATACAATGTACTGTTTATACCATACTTACCGTAGATCTGCATGTTCAGCTACTTCATTACATGAATCACAAATATAGTTATTATTTTCCTTTCTTGTTCCAGAATAGCAACTTTTGCATGACATGTACCACCAGCCTTTATCCGATACAATCTCATCAATTGTTGCTTTTGTTGTGCATACAAATTCCTAATAAGAGTAAAATGATAAGATAAGTAAACAAAAGTATAATAGGTAAAATATAATTGATGATCAAGGTTAGCGGCAAACCTTTTTTTTAACATCACAATAGCGGAGTTCTATAATCTCCTTTAATGATTTTCTGTTGTAAAACATTTGCTCTTCAATTGTTCCCTTTCTACTTTCATCAAACTCCAGCATCGTTGGGAAAATGTCTCTTACACAATGCCTATAATAAGTTTGCACCATAAACAAATGAACTTTTAAATTTAGAACTGGTATAAGTAATTTCATTCTTATATGTCGTACCTTTCGATAATTTCTTTGGTCTCGGGAATCTCAATGTCCAAGTAGACTTTAGATGCATTAGTTGTGCGCAGCGATAAGCCTGATTCAAATATAATTATTAGTAACATTAGATTTTGGTGTATACACAAAGAGGTTAAAATACGTACCATTGAATTTTCTGACCAAATTTGCAGTGACAATCACGATTGTTTGTTTGTGCAAGAGATCTTCATTTAACATATTTGCTAAAATATCTCCCCATAAACTGATCCTGATCTTCTCCCCTCTGAAGGAATTTAACCATGTGATTAAGGTTTTATAAAATATGTAAAATGAAACTGGTATAGTAATTTATATTACTTACTCAAGTAAAAGGACTTCAATCTCACGTATGTTTGTACTTTGCTCCCGACTTGTCCCCTTGTTTTTCTGTATTTCCTTTATTGGTTCCATCGCTGTAAGCAGCCCAATCACATCTGTATAGAAACATACTTATAAGTCTTATTCGATTAAAATTTTCCTTTCAGATGGATGATCTACATACCTGAACATTGTTTATCCATATTTACCCTACTCTCTAAGGTATCACTATCAGCAAACTCGAAGTAGTAGTCCAAAAAATTTGTTTGGTCTTCATCAACTTCCCTCACCGTTGTCTCAAAAAGGAAATTGATTTTGAGATTGTTCTTTAATGGTCGATATTTTCCATACTCCCAGACTTTGAAGGTCTTAAATATGTAGATGGAGTCTTCTTTAATTTTTGGCTTAAACTTGTCAGTCAGTTTGTTACCAATTGAAGCATGGATCGTGTTGCCCTACATAAGATAAAATATTAGCAAGCTTTGAATAAAGTAGACTAATAAAATCATATATGCACATATGTAATAATTATACCTTCTTATCTAATAAGACCATATCAGTGCTAATATGTTCATTGGTCAATAAGTTAATTGCGTCCCAAATCCTTAAAACCTTCACCTTGATTGTCCATGCCTGAGTTTTTGTAGTCAGTGCGTTTAGAAGTGTAGGCGCCATATTATCTGAGACCTTAAAAGTATTAAAATTGCGCTATTAATGACCAAAAAGTAGTATTACAAAACAAATCTAGATATAGTTAGGTTTAGTATTTTTCAAGCAAAATCATGGATAGAAAGTATTATCTGAAGGAAACATACATATAGCAAGGCAATCTCTGTCTTCATTAAACTATCTAGGATACATAGATTACACTACTGATCAGTTAGGTTATAGATGAGCAGTTCCTCTCGATGGAAACTTCATCCATAATATGTTGCTGATTGGATGAAGCTAAAGAATCTATGTATGAAACATGCAGTGCAACACAATGTAATAGATACAGTCATAATAATATATCTATAGCGACAAATTAGTTTTCTTTTGCATGATCCATCGAGCATGATCCATAGCAAACAACTAATCTGAAACATAGATAATTGCTTTTAAGCAGAAGAAGATACCTAATGGATTTTCGTAGCTGTTTGGATGAAGCTGATGATGAGATAGTAGAGATGGAAGGGAAACTTAGAGAGAGGGATGGAGGACGTCAATGTCTAAGTAGAACCCTTTGGAGGTTTGTTTCCGGTGGCAGCAAACTTTTGTGGTGGTTGCTGTACGTAGGACAACAATTACAAGTCGCAAGGTAGCGATTGCAAGTCAAGTCGGCAGGTATTATAAGAGTACCGAATAGGATAAGGTAGTTTAGGAGTCCTCTAGAGGTGTTTAAACAAAACTTCTACAGATTTATTCTGGCACGTCATATGATGTTATAAAAAAACTTTTGTAGATTGGTAGGTTCCCGTGACGTGACATGATTTAATGTGTACGTTCCAAAAAACTGGTTTGAGATGGAGATTGAATCTTGCCTGGTACGTCATGTGCACATCTATGAAAATATTTTTTTAATGGAAACGTGTTTGAGTTGGAGATTGAGATATAAAAGACCATATTTTCTGTTATGTGTACGGTTGTTCCACCTATGGGTTCGTGTGATTACAAATATCTAGATCTAACGGATGTGATTTAGTTAACCGAGAAAGGTCCACCAAATAAATGGCTGGATTTCTCTGATTATTGTGGGATTTTCTAGTATAATTATCTTTTTTCTGGTGACCCCGTCATGTATTTTAATATATACTAGCATAAGAACATCATTAATTCTTCCCAAAGGTTTCTTCTTAGGAACATCAGCAATAGGAACATCAAAATAACACTTTTCAAGCGGTGGTAAATCAAGCATGTCATAAATCTTTCTAGGCATGATAGAAATACTAGCACCTAGATCACATAAAGCATTGCAATCATAACCATTAACATGCATATCAATGATGGATTCCCAACCATCTTCTAACTTCTTGGGAACAGAGGCTTTTTGCTTCAACTTTTCAACCCTAATCTTTATAAGAGCATTGGTAATATGCTTAGTAAAAGCAATATTTAAAGAACTAGCATTGGGAGTCAAAGAAAGCTTTTGCAAAAACAAAATTACTTCAGATATATTGCAGCCATCAACATCAAACATTAAAGAAATAGAGCTATCATCTCCCACACTGAACAATTTCAGCACTCTTTTGAGAAAAAGTTTTGGCAGTTTTAGGCTTTTTAACAAAAGGTGTGGGAGTTTTCTCTACACCAATCAAAGTAAGAGGATTGCTAGCATTAGGAGCAACATCATTAGAGGTAGTAATAGTACATACCTTCATCTCTCTAGCCATCTCATCTTCTCTTTCCCAACTGGCATGCAATTCCGCTAACAATCTAATATTTTCATCAATTCCAACTTGAATAGCATTAGCGGTAGCAAAAACATTGTTCTCTTTCACATCATTAGGAAACACTTTTAATTTCAGAAGTTCAACATCATGAGCAAGGCTATCAACTTTAGAAGCAAGAATATCAATTTTGCCTAACTTTTCCTCAACAGACTTGTTAAAAGCAGTTTGCTTACCGATGAAGTCCTTGAGCATTACCTCAAGCTCGGAGGGCGCGGCCCTAGTGTTGTTGTAGGAATTACCATAAGAGTTACCATAACCATTACCATTGGTAGAAGGATACGGCCTATAATTGTTACTAGCAAAATTGTTTGTATAGGCATTGTTGTTAAAATTATTGTTTCTAATGAAATTCACATCAACATGCTCTTCTTGAGCAACCAGAGAGGCCAAAGGAACATTATTAGGATCACATGAGTCCTATCATTAGCAAGCATAGCCATAATGGTATCAATCTTATCATTCAAGGAAGAGGTTTCCTCAACAGAATTTACCTTCTTACCTTGTGGAGCTCTCTCGGTGTGCCATTCAGAATAATTTACCATCATGTTGTCGAGTAGCTTTGATGCGGCGCCCAAGGTAAGGGACATAAAAGTGCCTCCAGCAGCTGAATCAAGTAGGTTCCTTGAAGAAAAATTCAGTCCTGCATAAAAAGTTTGGATAATCATCCAAGTAGTCAGTCCATGAGTGGGGCAATTCTTTATCATAGATTCATTCTTTCCCAAGCTTGAGCAACATGTTCATTATCAAACTGAGTAAACTTCATAATATTGCTACGCAAGGATATAATCTTAGCAGGAGGATAGTATCTACCAATAAAAGCATCCTTACACTTAGCCCATGAATCAATACTATTCTTAGTCAAAGACGGCAACCAATCCTTAGCTTTTCCTCTCAAAGAAAAAGGAACAACTTGAGCTTAATAATATCACTATCAACATCCTATATTTTGCATCTCACATAGCTCAACAAAATTGTTGAGATGAGCTGCAGCATCTTCAGTACTAGCACCAGAGAACTGCTCTTTCATAACAAGGTTCAACAAAGCAGGCTTAATCTCATAAAAGTTTGCAGCAGTAGCAGGTGGTGCAATAGGAGTGCAGATAAAATCACTATTGTTTGTGCTAGTGAAGTCACACAACTTGGTGTTTTTAGGATTGGCCATTTCAGCAAAACAAAAGTAAACAAGTAAAAACAACTACCAAGGATTCTAATTTTTTTGGGTTTTTGATATAAAGCAATGCAGGTAAAATAAAATAAAGTAAAGCAAAACAATAACAAAGTAAAGGATGTGTGTGCGAAAAAAACTCCCCTCACAGAAGTCTTCTCTTCCTCCCCGGCAACGGCGCCAAAAAAACAGCTGATGCTGTTTAATGGTGCCAAGTTGACGGGGGAAAATATAGTTGATATAGGAGTATCCCCGGCAACGGCGCCAGAAAAACAGCTGATGGCTAGTTGACGAGGGATTATTCTTCTTCGTCCCCCAGCAACAGTCCTTGTGCGTGGTGAATGACCAGCCCGTTGGGAACCCCAAGAGGAAGGTATGATGAGTATAGCAGCTGGTTTTCCCTCAGTTAAGAAACCGAGGTTTATCGTTCTTGGAGAGGAGAGACAATGACGACTGAAGGTGATGCTTGCTAGTTTGCGACAGCTTCGGAAAATTTATATATGGCGCCTCGTCTAAGCTTTGCTGGCTAGCTGCAACGTGGAACCTGCACACAAACAAACAAATACTTTGCTCCCAACTTACGATGAGGTTGTCAATCTCACCGGTTTGCTTGAAACAAAGGTTATGAAAGTATCGAGTGGAAAACAGTAGAGTATATGAATAAAGTAAACAGTGCGAGTAAAGTAAATAGGTGATATCAATATGATGGAAATAGGACCGGGGTAAACAGTTCACTAGTGGTGTCTCTGCATAGATAAAATAACACATGCTGGGTAAACAAATTACAGTTGGGCAATTGATAGAATAAAGATAATGTGATATGTCAAGAAGATCACTATGAGATTTACTCTGGGCATTACAACAAAATACATAGACCGCCATCCAACTGCATCTATGACTAATAATCCACTTGTGGTGAATCAATCCGAGAACTCCACAAGTATTAAGTTGCGAACAACAGATAATGCATTAAGCAAAGTGTGTAATGTAAACAAAGCATGCCCTTGAGCATATGAATGTTGTTTTCTCCCTAGTAGCAATAGCACATCTACCACCTTAGAGGTTTCTGTCACTCCCCCAGGTGAAATAGAGGCATAACCCACTATCGAGCATAAATACCCCCTCTTGGAGTCACTAGCAACTACTCGGCCAAGATAGCTACTAACAACGGAGAGCATCCAAGATCATAAACAACATAGAGATAACAAAAGATATAATTCAGTACAGCAACTTAATCATAAACACCAATATTCATCGGATCCCAACAAACCAAACATGTAGAATTACATAACGGTGGATCTCAATCATGTAGGGCAGCTCATGAGATCTAAACATGAAGCACATGGTGGAGAAGACAACCATCTAGCTACTGCTATGGACCCATAGTCCAAGGTAGACTACTCACTCATCGCTCCGGAGGCAAGCATGGCGATGAAGAAGACCTCCGGTGGCGATTCCCCTCTCCGGCAGGGTGCCGGGAAGAGCTTCTGGACCCTCCCGATCTTTGGGTCGACGGCGGCGGCGGATCGCGATGTGTTCTGGAAAATTGATCGGGTCCTCAGGTTTTTTCCGTCGGGGGGTCTTTATAGGCGAAGGGGCGATGTCAGAGGGGGAGCCAGGCGCCCTCACGTGGGGCCCACGCGGCCAGGGGCCTGGTCGCGCCGCCCCTGCGTGTGGGGCCCTGGTGTCCCCCCTCCTACTCTCCTTCGGATCTCTGGAAGCTTCCGGATAAAATAAGACTTCAGGATGTGGTTTCGTCCAATTCCGAGAATATTTCTGTGTATCACTCGAAATACAAAAACAGCAGAAAACAGGGAACTGGCACTGTGGCAACTCGTTGATAGGTTAGTTCCGGAAAGTGCAAAAAGTGCCACTAAGTGTAACGAAATAATAGGCAAATGGTGTAAAACAAGCATGGAGCATCAAAAAAATTATAGCTACATTGGAGACGTATCAAGGGGCATCATCAGAAGTGGACCGAGGCGGCCTCACACATAGGGGGCGTGGCCAGGGCCTGGGCCGCGCCGCCCTATTGTGTGGCTGGCCTGTGGCCCCTCTCCATCTCCTCTTCGGTTCTCTGGAAGCTTCGGTAATTTTCTGGATGTCTGGCTTTTGTTTCGTCCAATTCCAAGAATATTTCCTGTGTAACTTTTCTGAAATACAAAACAACAGAAAACAGGTAACTGGCACTGTAGCATCTCGTTAATAGGTTAGTTCCGGAAAATGCATAAAAACGCCACGAAGTGTAACGAAACACTAAGCAAATGGTGTAAAAACAAGCATGGAGCATCAAAAATATAGATACGTTTGAGACGTATCAGCAT
>QXEO01002011.1:0-119459 GCA_007115705.1 Dactylis glomerata | reverse complement strand
GTTTTATCGATACGCCAATTTCTGAAAAATCCTCGAAAATAAAGTTTCTCGAAAAATTCCAGAAAATTCTTTATAAATTTTTATGTCAAAAATGGGGCAGAGAGACACCTGGGAGGCACCAAGTGGGGCAGCCACGCCACCTCACACACAGGTGGCGCGGCCCAGCCCTGGCCGCGCCACCCATGTGTGAGAGGGCCCCACCAGGCCCCTCACTCATCTCTTCTTCCCCAGCTCTTTCTCTCTCCCGAAAAACACCGCCCCATTAGCTCAAGCTCGAGTTCTTGCTGTTCTTCACCTCGATTTTTCGATCTCCTTGGTCAGCCCAACATTTCTGCTGAAATTTGGATCATTTGCTCACCGGTATGTGACTCCTCTACTTGTCCAAGTAGATTTTCTTTTGGTAAAGTATTTCTTGAGTATTTTAGCATTGTAGGTGACAGTATAAATGAGTATGCATGCTTATTCTATTGCTTAGAAAGGTTATTTTGATTCATGATAGCTCTCTAGTAACCCACTATAGTAGTTTCCTACACTTGCTTGTCTTTAAATCACTTTTTATGAGGTTTGTCAAAAATTTCAGAAATGGAGGAGAATACATATCAACTCTCTCAACATGAACTAGAAGTGCATGATGTTATGAAAGTTCACCGTGAAGAGAAGGTTTTTCCCTCACACTATCCATGTTCAGCATTCTTGAGTGCTGCTGGAATCCTGCAGGATTTTCAAACTTTACTTTCTAATGCAGGATTAGAATATTTTGTTGAGGGTGAACCTCCCCAATTTGTTAAACTAACAATGTCTGTGGTGCAGGATTTCAGATTTAGTTGGTCCACTTCTAACCCCATGGTTCATTACAAAATCTATAATAAATCTGTGGACTTGCCTCTTGATGTTTTCTGTACAGCTATTAGAGTACCACAGTGGGGATCGCTCGCGAAGATAAGAGGTCAGCCCAGGCCATTGTTGGAACTTTACGAAGAGATTTGTCAAGGAAGAAGCTTTACAGGAGAGGGTGGTAAAACTCAAAATATTCATTTCCCATCCATTCGATATTTTGCCTTATTTATTACCAAATGTGTTCTTGCTAGGAAATCTACAAGTAGATTGTCTCTCCATGATCTAGCTTTTATTGCTGCTGCTTTGAGGCGTGATAGAACTTACCATTTGGGTGCCTTAATAGCTTTTCGTCTTGATATTAATCGTGAGAAGGGGGGAATCTGTGGAGGACTTATAGCTTCACGCCTGTTAGCTTTGCATGGCGTTGTGCCTCATTTTTGAGATCTGCAGTTCCCCGAGGAGAAACTTGGTCTTGATTCTATGGTTCAACATAAGTTTATTTCTCCTCCTGCTAGTTTGATTAATTTAACATTTGAGCTAACCTTTTTCAAGAAGACTACCTGGAGGGTAGTAAAGACTGAACGATTAGTCCGTTTGCCTGCACCTCTTTTGTTTTACCTTGATCGCAGGAATGGATGGTCGCTTACGGAAGATGAGCTTGATGCGTACGTGGAGGAGCACCCGCCGCCTGTACACGATGAGGAGGGCGCCGAAGAATCGGGACAGCCCTCCAACATTACGAACTTCCCATATGAGCAACCTTTTTATGACTATGCGCCATCAGCTTCATCTTCACGAGAGCCCGGGTACGATTACACCTATGATGATCCACCAGCCTGGGGCAGCTATCAAAGTCGAAATTGATCTCCACTTAGGCCAAAAGCCTAAGCTTGGGGGGAGGTACGCCGACGATTCACTCATCTACATATCATATTTTGTCGGTCCTTTATATATTCATGTTTCGCTTTCTTTATTGTTCTCGTTCCTGTTTCCATTTCTTCCAAAACACAAAAAGACCAAAAATATTTCTGTTGTTTCTCTCTATTTGGTTCTTTAGTTTTCTACATTTGGTTTGCTTTACTTGCTATTTTGGTTTGCTATTTGAAAAATCCAAAAATATTTTGCTTTGTTTGCCATTTCCTTCTGCCTTTGTTTCAAGAATCGAAAACACCAAAAATATTTGTTGTTCTTCTTCGGTTTTATAAAGTTTGTTGCAGAGTTCAGTCTCCTGTTACTCCATTGGAGCTTGGTATTCACTTTATATTATTCAAGCCACACAAGTGAAAAGCAATAATGACGATATATGACAATCCGAGATGTGGTAAGAGGCTGGTATGAATTCTATTTGTTTTCATTTTTGTGCATATACTCATCTATGTGGACATGCTTAGTCGGTTCATGTAAGGTATATGTCATCTAATGAACGCTTTATAGTTCTTGCTTTCATATGATTAGTTTCAATTTACTATTAGCCTGTAGCATGTCATGTAGACGCTTGCATGCATTGTTTTATTCATAGTATGGTATGATATTGTGGTATCCACCTCTGAAAGCTCCATTTGAATCGACTTGGCACATGCTCAAGCATGCATATGACTGAACAAAAAGTCAATTAAGCCTCGATGATCTAAATTGCCTCAGAGTTCTTGTATCATTTTTATGCCTATATTAATTTTGTTTTGTCGCAAGCATGATTATGACAGTTATTGCTCTCTCGATTGTCGCTTCCCAGTCTTTTGCTAGCCTTCACTTGTACTGAGTATGAGCTCTACTCGTGCATCCAACTACCAAAACCAAGTCTTCCAAAGAGTCCACTATAAATTCCTATGCATGGTATTTATAAGCCATTCCAAGTAAATTTTCATGTGCTACCTTTCAAAACTTTCAACTACTTCTCATTTTGTGCCACTATTTTTAGCTCATGGGGACGTAGTGGTCGGAATTGCTATCTTCCATATTAAATTAAGTACCCCTCGACTAGGCAGCTTCATCTGCTCGTCATTAATTTTGCATGAGAGCTGGTCAGACCATTATAATCTTAATTCTAAAAGAAAGAAAAAAATGCACTCCTCCAAAGGAATGAGAAAGTTTGTGGGCACCCGATGGAATCGGTTAGCCATGGTTTGAGAAAGGAAAAAGGTGGGGAGGAGTGCCAAAGCTTTATAAAAGAGCACCAATGTGCCAAATTTCAAAGAACTCGGAACCACTCTCACTTGTTTATTATGGAAGATAGTAAGTCCCCATTGCTAGTCGTTGACATAGAACAGCCACCTCTCAAAAGAAACTTTTATCTCTGTTTTACAAATGAAAAGCTCTAGCACATGTTAAATCACTACTTCCCTCTGCGAAGGGCCATTCGTTTACTTTTATGTTGAGTCACCATCTTCTAACTTTAAGCACTTCTTGAGAGCATAGCTGTTATTCTTAGTGTAATGTGCCTGTCCCAGAACACGGTTAATTGTGGTATAACTTTGATGCTTGTATCTTTGATATTTCTACTTCTAGTCTTCCCTTGGACTTCAGAGGTGCCTCAGCATTTATGTTTTGCTCCACAAATAAAGGCAAGTGGGATACTACTCTTTCATATCATTTATGCATATTACAATCTTGTAGCTTCTCATGTACATGTTACTTGTTATTAGTGCATTGGCACTCTTTCATAGCTTGCTTGACTATGAGGTGACATTAGTTGCATATTCCTTATTATGAATTGCCTGAGTACTTGATCACATAGTTAGTCTATATACATCATATGAGCAAATGTGTTCGTGAAAGTTTCTTTTATCGCTCTCAGTTGTTAACTGAATTGCTTGAGGACAAGCAAATAGCTAAGCTTGGGGGGAGTTGATACGTCCAAAACGTATCTACTTTCCCGAACACTTTTGCTATTGTTTCTCCTCTAATTTGTGTGTTTTGAATACAACTAACACGGACTGACGCTGTTTTCAGCAGAATTGCTCTGGTGTCTCGTTTTTGTGCAGAAATCCAACTTCCAGTAAAAATTCGGGAAAAATCATGAAAAATCCTATTTCACCAGAAGACCCACGGAGCCAGAAGACAGGAGGGAGAAGGGGCTCGAGGGGCTGTCACGCATAGGTGGCGCGGCCCAGCCCTGGCCGCGCCACCCCTGCGTGAGGGGGCCCCAGAACCCCTCTCGACCTCCCCTCTCGCGTACATATACCCCCTGACGACATAATATCGGGGAGACGGCATTTTTCCCAGATAGACTTCCGCTGCGCCACCGCCATCAGAAACCGCGATTCGGAACCAGAAAACTCCGTTCTGGCACCCTGCCGGGACGGGGATTCGGAGGAGATCTTCATCACCATCACCACCGACGCTCCTCCATCGACCATCCATGACTCCCCCATCCATGTGTGAGTAATTTCCCCGCTGTAGGTGAGGGGATGGTAGGGATTGGATGAGATTGTTCATGTAATTTGATATGAGATTGATAGGGCATAGTGCCTAGTATCTTTATTTAGTGCCTATGACATTGTTGCAACTTGTTGTGCTTAATGCTTGTCACTTTGGGCCCAAGTGCCATGATTTCAGATCTGAACATGTTATTATTTCTATGATGATACTTGTTGTTTATGGTCTTACCTATAAGTTGTATACACATATTGTTATCCGGAACCCGAGGCCCCAAAGTGACAGAAATTGGGATAACCGGAGGGGATGGCTATGATGTGAGGATCACATGTGTTCACCGAGTGCTAATGCTTTGCTCTGGTACTCTATTAAAAGGAGTACCTTAATTACCAGTAGTTTCCCTTGAGGCCCTGCTGCAATAGGCTGGTAGGACAAAAGATGTCGTGCAAGTTTCTCCTTGTGAGCACGTACGACTATGTACGGAACACATGCCTATGATTGTTTGTACTAGGATGCTTTATCATTGTTTATCTGCATTGCCCATGTCTCATTGATTTCATGAATTATCTTATCCATGCAACGCCCGTAATCCATCCCTATGCCTACAATATTTGTTCCTACTGTTTACAACCGTTACTATTACCGCTGCTATTTTACTACTGTTGTTACTGTTTCACTACTGTCACTGCTATAAAACTGTTGCTACTGATAAACCGCTGCGAGCAAGACTGTTTCGAGGTGCAGCTGAATTGACAACTCATCTGTTAAGGCTTGCATATATTCTTTGGATCCCCTTGTGTCGAATCAATAAATTTGGGTAATACTTCCCTCGAAGACTGTTGTGATCCCCTATACTTGTGGGTCATCACCCATGTTTTAAGTTCTTATGATCCCAGCTCACAAATGCTTACATACATGATCAAGATTGTGTAGGTGCATGTCACCTCAAAAATTATTCTTTTGTTATCACTTACCTACTCGAGGACGAGCAGGAGTTAAGCTTGGGGATGCTTGATACGTCTCCAACGTATCTATAATTTTTGATGCTCCATGCTTGTTTTTACACCATTTGCCTACTGTTTCGTTACACTTAGTGGCACTTTTATGCATTTTCCGGAACTAACCTACTAACAAGTTGCCACAGTGCCAGTTCCCTGTTTTCTGCTGTTTTTGTGTTTCAGAAGTGATACACAGGAAATATTCTCGAAATTGGATGAAACAAGTTCCTGAAGTCTTATTTTTTCCGGAAGCTTCCATAGATCCGAAGAGGAGTAGGAGAGGGGCCACAGGCCAGTCTCACGCCTGGCTGGCGTGGCCCAGGCCCTGGCCGCGCCGCCATGGTGTGAGGGGGCCTGGGGCCACTCCTGACATCGCCCCTTCGCCTATAAAGACCCCCCCGACGGGAAAAACCTAAGTACCCGATCAATTTTCCAGAAACACATCACGATCCGCCGCCGTCGTCGACCCGAGATCGGGAGGGTCCATAAGCTCTTCCCGGCACCCTACCGGAGAGGGGAATCACCACCGGAGGTCTTCTTCATCGCCATGCTTGCCTCCGGAGAGATGAGTGAGTAGTCTACCTTGGACTATGGGTCCATAGCAGTAGCTAGATGGTTGTCTTCTCCACCATGTGCTTCATGTTTAGATCTCATGAGCTGCCCTACATGATTGAGATCACCGTTATGTAATTCTACATGTTTGGTTTGTTGGGATCCGATGAATATTGGTGTTATGATTGAGTTGCTATACTGAAATATATCTTATGTTATCTCTATGTTGTTTATGATCTTGCATGCTCTCCGTTGTTAGTAGCTATCTTGGCCGAGTAGTTGCTAGTGACTCCAAGAGGGGGTATTTATGCTCGATAGTGGGTTCATGCCTCTATTTAACCTGGGGGAGTGACAGAAACCTCTAAGGTTGTAGATGTGCTATTGCTACTAGGGAGAAAACAACATTCATATGCTCAAGGGCATATGCTTTGTTTACATTACACACTTTGCTTAATGCAATTATCTGTTGTTCGCAACTTAATACTTGTGGAGTTCTCGGATTGATTCGCCACAAGTGGATTATTAGTCATAGATGCAGTTGGATGGCAGTCTATGTATTTTGTTGTAATGCCCAGAGTAAATCTCATAGTGATCTTCTTGACATATCACGTTTATCTTTATTTTATCAATTGCCCAACTGTAATTTGTTTACCCAGCATGTGTTATTTATCTTATGGAGAGACACCACTAGTGAACTATGCACCCCGGTCCTATTTCCATCATATTGCTATCACCTGTATACTTTACTCACACTATTTACTTTACTCGCATACTCTACTGTTTTTCACTCGATACGCTCATACCTTTGTTTCAAGCAAACCGGTGAGATTGACAACCTCATCGCAAGTTGGGAGCAAAGTACTTGGTTGTGTTGTGTGCAGGTTCCGCGTTGCAGCTAGCAAGCAAAGCTTGAACGAGGCGCCATATATAAATTGTCCGAAGCTGTCGCAAACTAGCAAGCATCACCTTCAGTCATAATTGTCTGCTCTTCTCCTGAACGATTAAACCTTGGTTTCTTAACTGAGGGAAAACAAGCTGCTATACTCATCACACCTTCCTCTTGGGGTTCCCAACTGGCCGGTTATTTACTTCATCAAATCGGTAGCATCAAGCTTCTTTTCTGGCGCCGTTGCCGGGGATTAAAGAAGAATACTTCCAAAGATTGAAGAAAACCTCCCGCATCAACTTAGCACCAGCAATGTTTCTTTCGAAAATACTTGATTCGCACTTTCTGCGCCTAGCTCAAAGGCGTTAAAGAAAAGCACTCTTGGGAGATAACCCAATGTTTTTACTTTCAGTTATTTTTCTTTTATTTGAGTCTAGTAGTTATTACTACTGTAATAACCTCTCCTTATCCTTTTTATTTCGTTTTTGTGCCAAGAGAAACCTCTAATTTGAGTGAGGTAAGATTTGGGGATGTTGCTGTCCTGAAACAGATTTCGGTGCTGCACCATAAAAATTCATGAAAATTCTCTGTATATCTTTTGGACCTGCGCTTTCTTGTGCATATGCCCCAGGTTATATCCAAACTTTCATTAGTTATACACTTTTTGATTTTAGCAACATAAAACCCTCTAAAAATTCGACCTTTGTCAGCTATTCTGTTTTGACAGATTTCTGCCAATATTTGTGTTTGCCGCTCGATCGCTTTCTTTTTGAGTTCTTTTGATCACGGAACTTTTGGAGAAGTTGCTACAGTAGTATATGCTTTATATGTGGTGGTTTTGAGTTGAAACCTAAAGCAAAATGGGTTGATTCATTATTATGCTTACACTAATATTGCTAATAGAATTGTGTTTAATTTTGTATGAAGGAAGTTTTCAAGTGTAGGGATTGGAGAATGATGAGATGAGTTGAAGAATGGACAAAAGCTCAAGCTTGGGGATGCCCATGTCACCCCAAGAAATATCCAAGAGGTACAAGCGTCAAAGCTTGGGGATGCCCCCGAGGCACCCCTTCTTCATCGGCAAAAATTAGGTCACCTTTCAACACACTATATTTTTATTGCTTCATGCATTATGCGTTTTTCTTGGAGCGTCAGTTGTTTTTAGTTTTCAGTTTTGTTTAGTTTTGTTTGCTGCAATAAATGGTTGGACCCCAACAAATTTCTTTTGGAGAAGTTGCCTTGCTTTTCATTTGCCAGGAACACTCCGTTTTTCACTCTTATCATTCAACGAGTGTTCTCTTTTTCTACTACTGCGTTTAGCTTTTGTTTTTTGCCTTGATTTGTGTTCAGATCTTGTTATATCTTTTCATCAAGGTGTATTTTGACCTCTGGTCTATGTTGGTTTTCATCAAAAGAGTTGTTTCAAAAAAGTTCGAATGGTGTTGGAAAAGAGAAAAAGCTTTATGCAAAAAAGTGGTACAAAAAGGAGCTTGTGTAGACTGCGGCCTAGGCTTTTGCATGTCATGCTTGATGTCTTTTTGATAGTATGCTTAGTGGTTTTGCTGTAGCATGACTTGTCTCAAATGATTGAGATTGCTTACAGAGCCTTTGAAAAAAATCATACGTTGTTTTAATTATTTGGAAGCATTATTTTGGTTTTCTCCTTGATGCTTTATTTGGGTTGACTTGGCGCATGCTCATGCATGTTAGACTCATACAAAGTCGCCATAAGCCTCTATGATCATTTGGTTTTTGACTTTTGAAGCCATCTTATGCTTCTTTTAATGTCGCTTTGTCGCTTTACTTGATTATGGCCGTTATTGCTCTCTTAGTTGGTCGCTCCCAGTCTTTTGCTAGCCCTCATTTTGTACTGAGTATGAACTCTACTCGTGCATCCAACTCCTAAAAACCAAGTTTGCCAATGTGTCCACCATACATACCTATTAGCAATTTGCTATTCCGGAGTACATTTGACTTGCTTTTATCTATCCTTCAAATTAAACTCTTTTTGGTGTTATGCGAAAATTGGTCAGTAAAGCTCCCACGACCATGATGGCACACTTTACTTTTCTCATTTTAAAATTTGACATTGTGGCTCTCTTATGTTGAGTTGTTATGCTTGCAAGTTGTAAGTTAGAAATTAGCCAAACCATGTCGTCATGGGGTAAGCTTTCAACATTGCACTTCTTATTTGAGTTGATATCGTGATCTTTTGTTTATGGATACTCGTGATGTGAAATAAGTTGGGAATCTTGCGAGATCATGGAGTTTTTATATGTGTTAGGAAAACACCTGGGCTGCTAATCTAAGCCATGCATCATTCATGGTGGAAATTTACAGCATGCCCATAGTGAACATTCGACGACACATGTCATAATAAAAAGCTATACCAATGGTAAATAAAAGAGATGTCGAGGTGTTCATTGTCTGTTTGTCTTGTCATTTTGATGTGGGCTTGTTCCATGTCATCGGCAGGAGGTACCCCGTTGGCGGTTCTCGATGATACACATATACTTACAATGACAAGAGCTTGCTTGGGACTCTAAGTCGAGTAGCATGAGGTTTGGGTATTCGTACTTCACGGGACACGAGGTTTTCAACTTATGATTTGTCAAGCATATGCATCATAAGTGTATTCGCATTAACTTTAACCATTCAAGATGCCTATGATGGGGGCAATGAGAGCTCAAAGCTAGTAAGTACCATAATTTTTGAAGGTTTATAAAACTTGCAATCACTGCTTCCCTCTGCGAAGGGCCTTTCTTTTACTTTTATGTTGAGTCACCACCTTCTACCTTTATGCACTATCTAAGAGAGCATAGTTGTCATTCTTAGTATAATGTGCATTGTCCCAAAGTTTTCATTGATTGATTCATGATTATGGTTTCACTTGTTCTTAAATTATTTGTATCTAGTCGCCCTCTTAAACTTGAAGGTGTCCTATGCATTTATGTTTTGCTATTCCATGAAGGACAAGCTGAAAACCATTTGTATGTTTTCCATATGATTTGAACACACATTTGACTTTCATTGTTTCATTTTCATGATCTTTTGTTTGTGTTCTTTTTCATGTTATAACATGGTTGCTAAGTTTCTTCTATCAAGATTATATCTTTCATGCCCATGTTTTAAGTTCTTTTGATCCCAGCGCACAACGCTTACATACATGATCGAGATTGTGTAGGTGCATGTCACCTCAAAAATTATTTCTTTTGTTATCACTTACCTACTCGAGGACAAGCAGGAGTTAAGCTTGGGGATGCTGATACGTCTCAAACGTATCTATAATTTTTGATGCTCCATGCTTGTTTTTACACCATTTGCTTAGTGTTTCGTTACACTTCGTGGCATTTTTATGCATTTTCCGGAACTAACCTATTAACGAGATGCCACAGTGCCAGTTCCCTGTTTTCTGCTGTTTTTGTGTTTTAGAAAAGTTACACAGGAAATATTCTCGGAATTGGACAAAATAAAAGCCGAACATCCACAAATTTCCCGAAGCTTCCAGAGAACTGAAGAGGAGACGGAGCGGAGCCAGGGGATGGTCTCACCACCAGGGGGCACGGCCCAAGGCCTGGCCACGCTGCCCTATGGTGAGCCCCACCTGGTCCACTTCTGACGCTGCCCATTCGCCTATAAATACCCCCCGACGGGAAAAACCTAAACACCCGATCAATTTTCCAGAAACACATCGCTATCCACCGCCGTCGTCGACCCGAGATCGGGAGGGTTCCAGAAGCTCTTCCCGACACCCTGCCGGAGAGGGGAATCACCACCGGGGGTCTTCTTCATCGCCATGCTTGCCTCCGGCGCGATGAGTGAGTAGTCTACCTTGGACTATGGGTCCATAGCAGTAGCTAGATGGTTGTCTTCTCCACCATGTGCTTCATGTTTAGATCTCGTGAGCTGTCTTACATGATCGAGATCACCGTTATGTAATTCTACTTGTTGTGTTTGTTGGGATCCGATGAATATTGGTGTTATGATTGAGTTGATGTGCTGAATATTATCTTATGTTATCTCTATGTTGTTTATGATCTTGCATGCTCTCCGTTGTTAGTAGCTATCTTGGCCAAGTAGATACTAGTGACTCCAAGAGGGGGTATTTATGCTCGATAGTTGGGTTCATGCCTCTATTTAATCTGGGGGAGTGACAGAAACCTCTAAGGTTGTAGATGTGTTGTTGGCACTAGGGAGAAAACAACATTCTTATGCCTGAGGGCATATGCTTTGTTTACATTACACACTTTGCTTAATGCAGTTATCTGTTGTTCGCAACTTAATACTTGTGGGGTTCTCGGATTGATTCCCCGTGGGTGGATTATTAGTCATAGATGCAGTTGGATGGCGGTCTATGTATCTTGTTGTAATGCCTAGAGTAAATCTCATAGTGATCCTCTCGACATATGCACGTTATCTTTATTCTATCAATTGCCCAACTATAATTTGTTTACCCAGCATGTGCTATTTTATCTTATGGAGAGACACCACTAGTGAACTATGGACCCCGGTCCTATTTCCATTATATTGCTATCACCTGTTTACTTTACTCGCACTGTTTACTTTCTCACATATTACTATTGCTTACCACTCGATACGCTCATACCTTTGTTTCAAGCAAACCGGTGAGATTGACAACCTCATCGTAAGTTGGGAGCACAGTATTTGGTTATGTTGTGTGCAGGTTCCGCGTTGCAGCTGGCAAAGCAAAGCCTGGACGAGGCGCCTTATAAATTGTCCAGAGCTGTCGCGAAGCTAGCAGGCATCACCTTCGGACGTTTGGCTTTTTCCTGGATACGATTAAACCTTGGTTTCTTACTGAGGGAAAAGCTTGCTGCTGTACTCATCATACCTTCCTCTTGGGGTTCCCAACTGGACGGTGAAAAACCATCAACACCGTGCTGCATCAATCTATGTGCCCGAAGATCCTGCTCCGACTCAGATGCCACCACCGGACTCGGGGGCTGCGGCCTCGGGACTGAAGGAAGCAGCCGGCCAGCCCAGCGCGGCCGGCTCGACGAAGGACTCGGGGGCTGCCGTCTCCATGCCGGCCCCCACAGCCGGCCAACCAGACGAAGTCGGCACGACGACGGACGCGGGGACTGCTGATCGCCTGGTCGCCAGTGTCTTCCACATCCGGAAGATACCATCCTGGGCGGAGCCATTCTCCAACTACCTCATCACTGGGGACTTGCCACAAGACGAAGCAGAAGCTAGGCGACTTCAACGTCGTGCGCAAGCATACACCATCTTCAACAGCGAGCTGTACAAGCGCAGCGTGTCAGGGATCTTCCAGAAGTGCATCGAGCCGGAAGAAGGGCTAGAGCTGCTGAGAGAAATACATCAAGGGGAGTGCGGGCATCACGCATCTTCCAGAGCCTTGGTGGCCAAGGCCTTCCACCATGGTTTCTATTGGCCGACGGCCCTAAAGGATGCAGAACAACTGGTGAAGCATTGCAACGGCTGTCAGCGCTTCTCCAAGCATCGGAACACTCCAGCGGCAGCCCTCAAGACCATCCCGCTCACCTGGTCGTTCGCTGTCTGGGGCCTGGACATGGTGGGACCATTCAAAACAGCGCCCGGGGGCTTGACACACTTGCTGGTCGCAGTGGACAAGTTCACCAAGTGGATCGAAGCCAAGCCAATCAAAAAACTTGACGGCTCGTCCACCATCAAGTTCTTCAACGAGATCATCACAAGATATGGAGTCCCCCACAGTATCATCACTGACAACGGGACAAACTTTGCAAAGGGAGTCTTCACAGAGTACTGCGGCCAGAAGGGCATCCGGCTGGACTTGGCCTCTGCGGCTGCTGCGTGTGGTGGTGGATAGTTGATGTGGGAGCAGACTGTCCTTGTGCGTGGTGGATAACCAGCCCGTTGGGAACCCCAAGAGGAAGGTATGATGAATATAGCGACGAGTTTTCCCTCAGTTAAGATACCAAGGTTTATCGATCAGGAGAGGAGAGACAATGACGACTGAAGGTTATGCGGAACCTGCACACACACAAACAAATACTTTGTTCCCAACTTGCGATGAGGTTGTCAATCTCACCGGTTTGCTTGAAACAAAGGTTATGAGCGTATCGAGTGGAAAACAATATAGTATGCGAGTAAAGTAAACATGTGATAGCAATATGATGGAAATAGGACCGGGGTCCACAGTTCACTAGTGGTGTCTCTCCATAGATAAAATAACACATGCTGGGTAAACAAATTACAGTTGGGCAATTGATAGAATAAAGATAACGTGATATGTCAAGAAGATCACTATGAGATTTACTCTGGGCATTACAACAAAATACATAGACCGCCATCCAACTGCATCTATGACTAATAATCCACTCCCGTGTTGCGAACAACAGATAATTGCATTAAGCAAAGTGTGTAATGTAAACAAAGCATATGCCCTTGAGCATATGAATGTTGTTTTCTCCCTAGTAGCAACAGCACATCTACCACCTTAGAGGTTTCTGTCACTCCCCCAGGTGAAATAGAGGCATGAACCCACTATCGAGCATAAATACCCCCTCTTGGAGTCACTAGCAACTACTCGGCCAAGATAGCTACTAACAACGGAGAGCATGCAAGATCATAAACAACATAGAGATAACAAAAGATATAATTCAGTACAGCAACTTAATCATAAACACCAATATTCATCGGATCCCAACAAACCAAACATGTAGAATTACATAACGGTGATCTCAATCATGTAGGGCAGCTCATGAGATCTAAACATGAAGCACATAGTGGAGGAGACAACCATCTAGCTACTGCTATGGACCCATAGTCCAAGGTAGACTACTCACTCATCGCTCCGGAGGCAAGCATGGCAATGAAGAAGACCTCCGGTGGCGATTCCCCTCTCCGGCAGGGTGCCGGGAAGAGCTTCTGGACCCTCCCGATCTTCGGGTCGACGGCGGCGGCGGATCGCGATGTGTTCTGGAAATATGATCGGGTACTTAGGTTTTTTCCGTCGGGGGGTATTTATAGGCGAAGGGGCGTCGTCAGAGGTGGGGCCAGGTGGCCTCACACGGTGGTGGCGCGGGCCAAGGGCTGGCCGCGCCACCCCTGTGTGTGGGCCCCTGGTGGCCCCCCTCCTACTCCTCTTCGGATCTCTAGAAGCTTTCGGGTAAAATAAGACTTCAGGATGTGGTTTCGTCCAATTCCGAGAATATTTCCTGTGTATCACTCTGAAACACAAAAACAGCAGAAAACAGGGAACTGGCACTGTCGCACTTCGTTAATACGTTAGTTCCGGAAAATGCATAAAAGTGCCACTAAGTGTAACGAAACAATAGGCAAATGGTGTAAAAACAAGCATGGAACATCAAAAATTATAGATACGTTTGAGACGTATCAAGCGGCGCATCCTCAGTCTAATGGGCAAGTCGAAAAAGCAAATGGGTTGATCCTAGCCGGCATCAAGCCAAGGTTGGTCGAGCCTCTCGAGCGCTCAGCCGGCTGTTGGGTCGAAGAGCTACCCTCAGGGCTATGGAGCCTACGCACTACTCCTAATCGCTATGTCGGCTTCACTCCTTTCTTCCTGGTCTACGGAGCAGAAGCGGTGCTGCCCACCGACATCGAATTCGATGCGCCCAGAGTCATCTAGTACACGGAGAAGCAAGCAAAAGAAGCTCATGAGGATGGCATCGACCTCCTCGAGGAGGCATGAGAGCAGGCCTTGGCCAGATCAGCACTCTATCAGCAGCAGCTACGACGATACCACCGCCGGAAGATCCGTCCGCTCGCGTTTCGCGAAGGAGATCTCATACTCAAGCTGGTCCAAAACACCAAGGGCATGCACAAGCTATCCTCTCCCTGGGAGGGACCGTTCATTGTCAGCCGGGTGCTAGGCAATGGGGCATACTACCTCATCGACGCACAAGAGCCCAAGAAGAACAAGGCAGATAATTCTGACAAGGAGACGGAGCATCCTTGGAATGTCAATCTCCTAAGACCTTTCTTCTGTTAAGGCAAAAGCTTGTACCCCGAAAACTTGTCAATGAATAAAGGATAACAGAACGGCTAGTTACGGCCGGCTCCGAGAAAAACACTTCGTGTATGTTTTGCTTCCTGCGTTATTCACTTGACCGGCAGCCGGTTCCGGGCACCGAGCCACAGCCGGCTGCCCTAAAAATGATCGATTTTCCGTCAGCCGAATGAGTACTATGTATGGAGCAGGTCTCGAGCCCAACCTCTATCCCCCGGCTCCACGAAGTCGGACGGATAGGAGCCGGCAGACCACATACGAAGGAAAGCCGCAGGGAAAAACCGCAAACGATAAAAAGTCACTCAACTAAGCGTTGAAGGCAGTGCTCGTTAACCATGCGTTGGCTAGCTCGAGCCGGGTGCCCAACAGACCAAAGTACTACTTCTCACCCCGCGGCACGCTCCCACCCTAGGCCGGCATTCGGCTGCCGGCCCAAGGGAGACCAACCGGCACCAGGCTGCCAGTTGGGGGTAGAAGAGCCGAAGGGTGGGGTGATTAAGGAAAAAGTTGAGGGAACCAGGCTAAGGTAGGCCAGCAAGTGGTCGATGATCATGGTTTTTTCAATGTTTAGGCTGAGCAGCCACGTCAAAGGGGTTCGAAGCCAGAGCTGCCTCACGTGACGTCGGCACCGTATGCGAACGAGCTAGTTTCAAGCCAGCTGTCATTCCAGCTGCCCTAAAACTTGGGGGCTAGGAGGAAAGGGAATTGGCCCTAAAAAATGGGCCGGCTCCAATCCCTCGCCGGCTGTCCGATCAGTTAGCGCTGCGACATGAGCACCAAAAGAGCGTCAAAATCTAGCGATCGCAAGAAAATGGCTAAGGCCAGCAGGTTGGAGGTTCACCTCAGCCACAGCAAGGGTTACGCGAAGGCTCGAGAAGGGGAGACATGCTGGCTCCGGTCTCGCCCGAGCCGGCATAGGATGCAGCTTCTATTCCTATCTCCTCAAGCCGGCGCCAGCCCGTACATTCCACAGCCGGATAGCAGAGGCGTTTTCCTTCCACGCCGAAGCCGGATGGTCTCGTCGGGTCAGCGGCTATCTTAGCCCCTACCTACAGGCATAAGCAGCGATGGTCCTAGCGTAGGAGGAGTCCTAACTGTGAAATCGTCACCACGCTCTGATGGAAACAGAAGACATTCATGCAAGAGCGAGGCAAAGCAAATTTCCACAACGACACAACAAATGAAGAAAGACAAGTTTCATTAAGCAGAAGTCTGATGATCACAAAGGTATCCTAGGTCGCTACCCTAAGAGTATGAAGTGCCCCTCGCCTTGGAGATGCTCGCCTTTGAAAGGATAAGGATGTCGCCTAGAGGGGGGTGAATAGGCGATTTAAAAACTTTTACGAGTGGCTTGACAAATGCGGAATAAAACTAACGTTTAATTTGCCAAGCATACAAAACCTAAACAAACTAGTTTCACCTATGTGCACCAACAACTTATGCTAGACAAGATAAGCAATTAACTGATAACAAGATATATAAACTTCAAGCACGAAGGCTATCACAAAGTAAATTGCATAAGTAAAGGAGCTCGGGTATAGAAATAACCGAGGCACGCAGAGACAACGATGTATCCCGAAGTTCACACCCTTGCGAGTGCTAATCTCCGTTGGAGTGGTGTGGAGGCACAAGGCTCCCCAAACGCCACGGAGGCTCACCGTAATCTCCTCGAGCCCTCCCACCAAGATGGAAGACCCGACCACTATGGGACACCTTGAGGGCGGTCACCGAGCCCGTACAAGCTTGGGGCAATCTCCACAACTCAATTGGAGGCTCCCAAGAATCGCCACTGAGGCACCACAAAGCTTGGAAAGATCTCCACAACTTAATTGGAGGTCCCCAAGTAATTGCCACGGAGGCACCACAAAGCTTGGGAAGATCTCCACAACTCAATTGGATGTCCCCAAGTAACCACTAAGCCACTAAGCCGTCTAGGGTTCCAAGAACCCAAGAGTAAAAAGCTCAACGAACTTTCACTACCGAATCTCCAAGGAGAACTCAAACCGATGCACCAAATGCAATGGCAAGAACACACAAAGTGCTCAAATCCTTCTCTCCCAAATCCTACCAAAGCAACAAATGCTATGGAGGGATATGTGATGCCTTTGATGGCAACAGGCAGTCCTTGTGCGTGGTGAATGACCAGCCCGTTGGGAACCCCAAGAGGAAAGTATGATGAGTGCAGCAGCAAGTTTTCCCTCAGTTAAGAAACCAAGGTATGTCGAACAAGAGAAGGGAGACGATGACGACTGAAGGTGATGCGGACTGGCTTAGTAACTTCCAACAAGGGCGCCGTTAACGATACTTGTTTACTCGTCTTTGGCCAGCAGCAACGCGGAACCTGCACACACACAAACAAATACTTTGTCCCCAACTTGCGATGAGGTTGTCAATCTCACCGGTTTGCTTGAAACAAAGGTTATGAGTGTATCGAGTGGAAAACAGTAGTAATATGCTAGTAAAGTAAACAGTGCGGGAAAAGAAAACAGGTGATTGCAATATGATTAAAATAGGACCGGGGTCCACAGTTCACTAGTGGTGTCTCTCCATAGATAAATAACATGCTGGGTAAACAAATTACAGTTGGGCAATTGATAGAATAAAGATAACGTGATATGTCAAGAAGATCACTATGAGATTCACTCTGGGCATTACAACAAAATACATAGACCGCCATCCAACTGCATCTATGACTAATAATCCACCCCCGGGGATATCATCCGAACACCCTAGAAGTATTAAGTTGCGAACAACAGATAATTGCATTAAGCAAAGTGTGTAATGTAAACAAAGCATATGCCCTTGAGCATATGAATGTTGTTTTCTCCCTAGTAGCAACAGCACATCTACCACCTTAGAGGTTTCTGTCACTCCCCCAGGTGAAATAGAGACATGAACCCACTATCGAGCATAAATACCCCCTCTTGGAGTCACTAGCAACTACTCGGCCAAGATAGCTACTAACAACGGAGAACATGCAAGATCATAAACAACATAGAGATAACAAAAGATATAATTCAGTACAGCAACTTAATCATAAACACCAATATTCATCGGATCCCAACAAACCAACATCATAGTATTACATAACGGTGATCTCAATCATGTAGGGCAGCTCATGAGATCTAAACATGAAGCACATGGTGGAGAAGACAACCATCTAGCTACTGCTATGGACCCATAGTCCAAGGTAGACTACTCACTCATCGCTCCGGAGGCAAGCATGGCGATGAAGAAGACCTCCGGTGGCGATTCCCCTCTCCGGCAGGGTGCCGAGAAGAGCTTCTGGACCCTCCCGATCTTCGGGTCGACGGCGGCGGCGGATCGCGATGTATTCTGGAAAACTGATCGGGGCACTTAGGTTTTTCTCGTCAGGGGGTATATGTAGGCGAAGGGGGACTGTCAGAGGAGGTCCCACGCTCCCTCACACGGGCCCGGCGCGGCCAGGGGCCTGGCCGCGCCACCCCTATGTGTGGGGGCCACGTGGCCCCCCTCCATCAGGTCTTCTGATCTTTGGGAGCTCCCCGGTGAAATATGACTTCAGGAACTTGTTTCGTCCAATTCCGAGAATATTTCCTGTGTATCACTTCTGAAACACAAAAACAGCAGAAAACAGGAAACTGGCACTGTGGCACTTCGTTAATAGGTTAGTTCCGGAAAATGTATAAAAATGCCACTAAGTGTAACGAAACAATAGGCAAATGGTGTAAAAACAAGCATGGAGCATAAAAAATTATAGATATGTTTGAGACGTATCAAGCATCCCCAAGCTTAACTCCTGCTCATCCTCGAGTAGGTAAGTGATAACAAAAGAATAATTTTTGAGGTGACATGCACCTACACAATCTTGATCATATATGTAAGCATTGGTGAGCTGGGATCAATAGAACTTAAAACATGGGCATGAAAGATATAATCATGACAATAAGAACTTAGCAACCATGTTGTAAACATGCAAATGAACACAAACAAAAGATCATGATAATGAAACAATGAAAGTCAAACGTGTGTTCAAATCATAAGGAAAAACATACAAATGGTTTTCAGCTTGTCCTTCAAAGAGAGCAAAACATAAATGCATAGGACACCTCAAAGTTTAAGAGGGTGACTAGATACAAATAATTTAAGAACAAGTGAAACCAACAATATGAGTCAATCAATGAACCTTGGTTCAATGCATATCACACTAAGAATGACAACTATGATCTCTTAATGGTGCGTAAAGAAAGAAGGTGGTGACTCAACATAAAAGTAAAAGAAAAGGCCCTTCGCAGAGGGAAGCAGTGATTGCAAGTTTTATAACCTTCAAAAATTATGGTACTTACCGGCTTTGAGCTCTCATTGCCCCCATCATAAGCATCTTGAATGGTTAAAGTTAATGCGAGAACAATTATGATGCATATGCTTGACAAATCATAAGTTAAAAACCTCGTGTCCCGTGAATACAAGTACCCAAACCGTGCTAGTTTACTTAGAGTCCCAAGCAAGGCTCTTGTCATTGTAAGTATATGCATATCATTGAGAACCGCCAATGGGGTACCTCCGTGCCCGATGACATGGAACAAGCCCACACCAAAATGACAGGACAAGCAGACAATGAACACCTCGACATCTCTTTTATTTGCTATATTGTTTAGCTTTTTATTGTGAGATGCGTCGTCGAATGTTCACCATGGGTATGCTGCAAATTTCCACCATGAATTATGCATGGCTTAGATTGGCGGCCCGACGTTTCCCTAACACATATAAAAACTCCATGATCCCTACAAGATTCCCAATTCATTTCACACAGCGGGCATCCATAAACAAAAGATCACGACATCAACTCAAATAGGAAGTGCAATGTTGAAAGCTTGCCCCATGACGGCATGGTTGGGCTAGAATCCAACTTACAACTTGCAAGCATAACAACTCAACATAAAAGACCACAATGTCAAATTTTTAGAATAGGAAAAAGTAAAGTGTGCCTTCCGGTTCGTGAGAGCTTTACTGACCGAATTTCGCATAACACTGGTAAGAGTTTAATTTGAAGAGAATATAAAAGCAAGTCAAATTTACTTG
The DNA here is from genome assembly GCA_007115705.1 of Dactylis glomerata. Taxonomy (NCBI): domain Eukaryota; kingdom Viridiplantae; phylum Streptophyta; class Magnoliopsida; order Poales; family Poaceae; genus Dactylis; species Dactylis glomerata. The sequence goes on along the minus strand of QXEO01002011.1, from coordinate 99,754 downwards.
GAATAGCAAATTGCTAGTAGGTATGTATGGTGGACACAATGGAAAACTTTGGCTTTTAGGAGTTGGATGCACGAGTGGAGCTCATACTCAGTACAAGGCGAGGGCTAGCAAAAGACTGGGAGCGACCAACTAAGAGAGCAGTAATGGCCATAATCATGCAAAGCGACAAAGCGACATTAAAAGAAGCATATGATGGCATCAAAAGTCAAAAACTAAATGATCATGAAGGCTAAAGGCGACTTTGGAAGAGTCTAACATGTGTGAGCATGCGCCAAGTCAACCCAAATAAAGCATCAAGGAGAAAACCAAAATAATGCTTCCATACAATAAAAACAACGCATGATTTTTCAAAGGCTCATTAAGCAATCTCAGTTATTTGAGACAAGTCATGCTACAGCAAAACCACTAAGCATACTATCAAAAAGACATCTAGCATGACATGAAAAAGCCTAAGCCGCAGTCTACACAAGCTCCTTCTTGTACCACTATTTTGCACAAAGCTTTTTCTCTTTTCTAACACCATTTGAAAATTTTATAACAACCTCTTTTGATGAAAACCAATGAAGATCAGAGGCAAAAATACACCTTGATGAAAAGATATGACAAGATCTGAATGCAAATCAAGGCAAAAACGAAAACCAAAAGCAGTAGCAGATAAAGTAGAATGCTCGATTTATAAGAGTGAAAACTAGAGCATTCTTTGCAAATGAAAACGAGTAACTCTCCTCCAAAGGAAATTTGTTGGGGTCCAACCATTTATTGCAGCAAACAAACAAACTAAACAAACTAAGAAAACTAAAACAACTGACGCTCCAAGAAAAACACATAGTGCATGAAGCAATAAAAATATAGTGTTTTGAAAGGTGACCTGATTTTTGCCGATGAAGAAGGGGTGCCTCGGGGGCATCCCCAAGCTTTGACGCTTGTACTTCTTGGATATTTCTTGGGGTGATGCATGGGCATCCCCAAGCTTGAGCTTTTGTCCATTCTTCAACTCATCTCATCATTCTCCAATCCCTACACTTGAAAACTTCCTTCATACAAAACTAAACATAATTCTATTAGCAACATTAGTGTAAGCATAAAATATATTCAACCTCTTTTAGCTTCAGGTTTCAACCCAAAACCACCACATATAAAGTATATACTACTGTAGCAACTTCCACAAGAGTTCCATGATCAAAAAGAACTCAAAAGAAAGCGATAAAGTGGCAAAAACAAATATTGGCAGAAATCTGTCAAAACTGGACAGCTGATAATGGACGAATTTTTGAGGTATTTTCTGTTGCTCAAATAAAAAAGTGTTCAACTAAGAAAAGTTTGGATATAACCTGGGGCATATGCACAAGAAATCACAGGTCCAAAAGATATACAGAGAATTTTCACGAATTTTTACGGTGCAGCACCGAAAACAGTTTCAGGACAGCAATAACCCCAAATCTTTACCTCACTCAAATTAGAGGCTTCTCTTGGCACAAAAACGAAATAAACAAGATAAGGAGCGGTCATTACAGTAGTAATGACTTCCAAGACTCAAGAAAAAGAAAAAGTACTGAAAAGTAAACAATGGGTTATCTCCCAAGAGTGCTTTTCTTTAACGCCTTTGAGCTAGGCGCAGAAAATTGCGAATCAAGTAATATCAAGTGATGAAGCATCAAGCTCATAATTTGCTCTAAGAATAGAGTCAAAAAGTAATTTCTTTCTTTTCCTAGGGAAGTGTTCCATACCTTTCTTTAGTGGGAATTGATACTTGATAGTGCCTTCCCTCATATCAATGATAGCACCTACAGTTCGAAGAAAGGGTCTTCCCAAAATAATAGGACATGAAGCATGGCATTCAACATCCATAACAAGAAAATCAACGGGAACAAGGTTATTGTTAACCACAATAAGAACATCATTAATTCTTCCCAAAGGTTTCTTCTTAGCAACATCAGCAATAGGAACATCAAAATAACATTTTTCAAGCAGTGGTAAATCAAGCATGTCATAAATCTTTCTAGGCATGATAGAAATACTAGCACCTAGATCACATAAAGCATGGCAATCATAACCATTAACATGCATATCAATGATGGGTTCCCAACCATCTTCTAACTTCTTGGGAACAGAGACTTTTTGCTTCAACTTTTCATCCCTAATCTTTATGAGAGCATTGGTAATATGCTTAGTAAAAGCAATATTTAAAGAACTAGCATTGGGAGTCAAAGCAAGATTTTGCAAGAACAAAATAACCTCAGATATATTGCAGCCATCAACATCAAAATCATTAAAAGAAATAGAGCTATCATCTCCCACACTCCGAAAAATTTCAGCACTCTTTTGAGAAAAAGTTTTGGCAGTTTTAGGCTTTTTAACACAAGGAGTGGGAGTTTTCTCTACACCAGTCAAAGTAAGAGGATTGCTATCAGTAGGAGCAACATAATTAGAGGTAGTAATAGTACATACCTTCATCTCTCTAGCCATCTCATCTTCTCTTTCCCACCTGGCATGCAATTCCGCTAACAATCTAATATTTTTATCAATTCCAACTTGGGTAGCATTAGCGGCAACAACAATATTGCTCACATTCACATCATTAGGAAACACTTTTAATTTCAGAAGTTCAACATCATGAGCAAGGCTATCAACTTTAGAAGCAAGAATATCAATTTTGCCTAACTTTTCCTCAACAGACTTGTTAAAAGCAGTTTGTTTACCGATAAAGTCCTTGAGCATTACCTCAAGCTCGGAGGGCGCGGCCCTAGTGTTGTTGTAGGAATTACCATAAGAATTACCATAACCATTACCATTGGTAGAAGGATACGGCCTATAATTGTTACTAGCAAAATTGTTCCTATAAGCATTGTTATTAAAATTATTATTTCTAATGAAATTCACATCAACTTGCTCTTCTTGAGCAACCAAAGAGGCCAAAGGAACATTATTAGGATCAACATGAGTCCTATCATTAGCAAGCATAGCCATAATGGTATCAATCTTATCATTCAAGGAAGAGGTTTCCTCAACAGAATTTACCTTCTTACCTTGTGGAGCTCTCTCGGTGTGCCATTCGGAATAATTTACCATCATGTTGTCGAGTAGCTTTGATGCGGCGCCCAATGTGAGGGACATAAAAGTGCCTCCAGCAGCTGAATCAAGTAGGTTCCTTGAAGAAAAATTCAGTCCTGCATAAAAAGTTTGGATAATCATCCAAGTAGTCAGTCCATGAGTGGGGCAATTCTTTACCATAGATTTCATTCTTTCCCAAGCTTGAGCAACATGTTCATTATCAAACTGAGTAAACTTCATAATATTGCTACGCAACGATATAATCTTAGCAGGAGGATAATATCTACCAATAAAAGCATCCTTACACTTAGCCCATGAATCAATACTATTCTTAGTCAAAGACAGCAACCAATCTTTAGCCTTTCCTCTCAAAGAAAAAGGAAACAACTTGAGCTTAATAATATCACTATCAACATCCTTATATTTCTGCATCTCACATAGCTCAACAAAATTGTTGAGATGAGCTGCAGCATCTTCAGTACTAGCACCAGAAAATTGCTCTTTCATAACAAGGTTCAATAAAGCAGGCTTGATCTCATAAAAAGTGGTAGCAGGAACAGTTGGTGCAATAGGAGTGCAGATAAAATCACTATTGTTCGTGCTAGCAAAGTCACACAACTTGGTATTTTCAGGAGTACCCATTTCAGCAAAACGAAAGTAAACAAGTAAAAACAACTACCAAGGATTCTAATTTTTTTGGGTTTTTGATATAAAAAGCAATGCAGGTAAAATAAAATAAAGTAAAGCAAAACAAATAACAAAGTAAAGAATGTGTGTGCGAAGAACTCCCCTCGCAGAAGTCTTCTCTTCCTTCCCCGGCAACGGCGCCAGAAAAAGTGCTGATGCCTTTGATGGCAACAGGCAGTCCTTGTGCGTGGTGAATGACCAGCCCGTTGGGAACCCCAAGAGGAAAGTATGATGAGTGCAGCAGCAAGTTTTCCCTCAGTTAAGAAACCAAGGTATGTCGAACAAGAGAAGGGAGACGATGACGACTGAAGGTGATGCGGACTGGCTTAGTAACTTCCAACAAGGGCGCCGTTAACGATACTTGTTGACTCGTCTTTGGCCAGCAGCAAAGCGGAACCTGCACACACACAAACAAATACTTTGTCCCCAACTTGCGATGAGGTTGTCAATCTCACCGGTTTGCTTGAAACAAAGGTTATGAGTGTATCGAGTGGAAAACAGTAGTAATATGCTAGTAAAGTAAACAGTGCGGGAAAAGTAAACAGGTGATTGCAATATGATTAAAATAGGACCGGGGTCCACAGTTCACTAGTGGTGTCTCTCCATAGATAAATAACATGCTGGGTAAACAAATTACAGTTGGGCAATTGATAGAATAAAGATAACGTGATATGTCAAGAAGATCACTATGAGATTCACTCTGGGCATTACAACAAAATACATAGACCGACATCCAACTGCATCTATGACTAATAATCCACCCCCGGGGATATCATCCGAACACCCTAGAAGTATTAAGTTGCGAACAACAGATAATTGCATTAAGCAAAGTGTGTAATGTAAACAAAGCATATGCCCTTGAGCATATGAATGTTGTTTTCTCCCTAGTAGCAACAGCACATCTACCACCTTAGAGGTTTCTGTCACTCCCCCAGGTGAAATAGAGACATGAACCCACTATCGAGCATAAATACCCCCTCTTGGAGTCACTAGCAACTACTCGGCCAAGATAGCTACTAACAACGGAGAGCATGCAAGATCATAAACAACATAGAGATAACAAAAGATATAATTCAGTACAGCAACTTAATCATAAACACCAATATTCATCGGATCCCAACAAACCAACATCATAGTATTACATAACGGTGATCTCAATCATGTAGGGCAGCTCATGAGATCTAAACATGAAGCACATGGTGGAGAAGACAACCATCTAGGTACTGCTATGGACCCATAGTCCAAGGTAGACTACTCACTCATCGCTCCGGAGGCAAGCATGGCGATGAAGAAGACCTCCGGTGGCGATTCCCCTCTCCGGCAGGGTGCCGGGAAGAGCTTCTGGACCCTCCCGATCTTCGGGTCGACGGCGGCGGCGGATCGCGATGTATTCTGGAAAACTGATCGGGGCACTTAGGTTTTTCTCGTCAGGGGGTATATGTAGGCGAAGGGGGACTGTCAGAGGAGGTCCCACGCTCCCTCACACGGGCCCGGCGTGGCCAGGGGCCTGGTCGCGCCACCCCTGTGTGTGGGGGCCACGTGGCCCCCCTCCGTCAGGTCTTCTGATCTTTGGGAGCTCCCCGGTGAAATATGACTTCAGGAACTTGTTTCGTCCAATTCCGAGAAAATTTCCTGTGTATCACTTCTGAAACACAAAAACAGCAGAAAACAGGAAACTGGCACTGTGGCACTTCGTTAATAGGTTAGTTCCGGAAAATGTATAAAAATGCCACTAAGTGTAACGAAACAATAGGCAAATGGTGTAAAAACAAGCATGGAGCATCAAAAATTATAGATACGTTTGAGACGTATCAATATGATAGGAAGAACAAGGAGGAAATCCACAAAGAACTCCAAGATCTAGATCCAATAGGTTCCCCTCACATAGAGGAGAAAGTGATTGGTGGAAAAGTAGATCTAGATCTCCTCTCTCTTTTCCCTTAAAGATATGCAAGAATCATGGGAGGAATTGAGAGATGGGCAAGCTTTCCAAGGTCAACAATGGAGGGAGAGAGAAGGAAAAATGAGCTAACCCAAGCTTGAAGAAGGGGAGGGGTATTTATACCCCTCCCGGGAATGTAGCCGTTGCTGTACTGCAGGGCCGGATATTCCGGTCCAAGTTTGGACCGGATATTCCACCCTCTCCCCCCAAAAAAAACTGCTAAGGACTTCGCGCGCATCGTCCAAATCTAGGGCCGGATATTTCGGCCGGATATTTCCAAAAGTGGGCCGGATATTCCGATCACCCCTGAAACCGGCTAAGGACCAGAAGATGGCGAGGCACGCGTCATTCAGATTTAAGGCCGGATATTTCCAAAAGTGGGCCGGATAATCCGCCGAGGAAGAGCGAGCAATACAAAAACAACGATAACTTTTGCATCCGGACTCCGTTTTTGATGATCTTGGGCTCATATGTGATGTTAGTAGAACCATCATATATAGAGCAAACTCCCCCACAATCTATGCACGTGTGAATGAACTTGAATTTCATTGCATATATTGCCAACCAATGTTGTTGGTGGAGTTTCCACTATATATACTCAACCATGCAAAGCATGCAAGGCAAATGCTTAAGAACAAAACAAAAGCATGAAACCCAATTCCCTTCAAACCCTCGAAACTTCTCCCCCATTGGCATCCATTGCCAAAATGGGCGGAAAGGCTTAGAAGGCCAATATAGTGAGAGTTCCTCCTCAAGGTGTGCATGGCACAAAAAAAGTGAAAACACATGCACAAATTCAAGGACAAAAATTTGGAGTAAATCAAACTATATTGAGGATCAAAGATTGCAAACAAAATAGGATGACATGATGGTTAAACTTCCAAGAAATGAAGATAGCAATCAAAAGATCCAAATAGCGAATCAAATAAAGATATTATGCGAAGACCAAAACAATGCTCTAAATAATATGAAGAAGCTCCCCAAGGTTTGTGCACAACATATTCCATTTGAATTAAAGTATAAGGTGCACAAACATGGAATCATCACTCCCTCGATATTATTCAAAACATAATGATACCAAGTGACATCAAATACTATGATAACCACAAAATGGTGCTTTAAAATGAAATGAGGAAGCTCCCCAAGGTACATGCACAAGATAGAATATTTGCATTTGAATACAATTTGCACAACATGGAATCCTCACTCCCTCAATACCATTTAAAAGGAACCATTAGCAAGAGACCATAGAAAAGAAATCAAGCTTAACACTTGCATCAAGGAAATGGTTGAGAAACAAATAAGGAACCAACATATTAAATGGCTCAACCAAAGGAATGTGTGATAGGAATGACAAAGCATATTATAAGACTAGTACAAGGATGAACATAGAGTATCCACAGAGTCCTCAATGAATGATATTGCTTAGCATTCCATCCCAACACACAAGGTTAGATGCTAGAAAAGTATGCATGAATAAGATACTTGTTACCGAGATATCATTGGAATGATGTAGTAGATAGGAGTTCTTCAATAATCCTAGCTTGCCACAAATTATCAACTAGTCACCGCTTCATGCTTATTATTGAGACAAACACCAATATAACTCCCATGTACCTAAAACAAATTCAAATACAAAATGGTCCCCAAACTCATTGGGTCCGAAGTAGTTAGAGACACTACAATATATAGGACAAGCTCCACATAAATATGTGCATATAGATATGAACTTGAATTTCATGCACATCTTAGCCGATTTAGGATTTATTGGAGTTTACCCTATATATTGGATCAAAGAAAGCAAAGCATGCCATAGAGTATACATTTAGTAAATATGCATGCACAAGACTTTCAAGATCCAAAAGACATAAAATTTGGACAAAACTCCAAGAAGACCAAGAAGTCACACAAAGGTGTAAAGAACTAAAGGTTGTCCAAAATTATATCAAAGAATCAACTCAACACAAAATTGACTCCAAAGTCCACCAAGCGAACAAAGCAAACACCAATGAGCATAAATGATCACTAAAACACACATGCCCAATGACTTATCTCATTTTAAGAATATAGAGCAAAATCAAGAAAAGAGATAGCCATTCTCCCAAAGAGAGCAAGGTTCCAATAAACAAACTAAACTCTCCACACTTTTTATGATGGCACACTAAGTACCAAAAAGAAAAGATTTGTCTTCCAACAATAACCAAAACCAATTGAAATAAGCCAGAAGAGTATGTTATAGCAAATCAAAAACAAAATGGTATGCACCTGGGTACCTACACACCCCTCCTCCAACTTTTAATTCAAAATGTATTAACCTATTTTAGCTTGGTTTTCTAGTAGAACACGAAATACTAATGTGTAAAAGTGGTTTCAAATTTTTTTTGTATGATTTTTTTGGGTCAAAGTCAACCCGAAAAACAAAAAGTCAACAAAAAATCTATTTTTGAGTTGACTTTGATGAAACAAAATTCAAATCAAAATTCTGAAACCACTTTTGTACACCAGAATCCCGTGCACTACTAGGAAAACAAACTAAAAATGGGTTAATATGTCTTGAATAAAAATTTGAAAGGGGGTGTGTAGGTACCCAGGTGAGCACCGAATCCACTCTCTATAGCAAATATAGGAGAGCTTCCCCAAGATTAGTGTATTATTTATGATTTTGCATTTGAATACAAAATGCACACAAATGGGATCATAATCTCAACCTACATTAAGAATAACACAAAACAAGTTCACAAAATCAAATGGAATCACAAGAGTCAAGGAAGACAATGGGAATTTAAAACAAATACATTCCTTGGCAAGAGATAAGGTAATTAAAAGCAATAGCCAATAAAAAGATGATCAATATATATACCACATGATAGAGTACCAATTGTCCAAGGACAAGAGGTATTTGGAGTTATTAATTTCCCGGTGGTATTTTACACATAAATCCAAGATCATCTTCACAACAAGAAGCATATGAAAAGGATAAGAATTAAACACCATGCTAAAGAAGATATTCTTGATATACTCAAATAGTTAAACAATCACGCAAAGCAATGATTAGGATAACTTGAAGCAAATGGTTTTCCAACTTTGATGTAGAATTCCACATTTTAGGAAAACCCTACCAAGAATGTATCTCTCAAACAAGATCCAAAACAAGAGCAATAAAACAATTTGGCAAATTGAAACTTGTTTGAGAAAACATGTCACATAGAAGAAAGATAATTTGCACTATCAACACTATGTGACACAACCTCAAATATACATATTTTATTGGTTTGTAGTATGCACAAAGCATATTACTCCCCCATAATGTGATAAAGCATTTATTTTCACAAGAGGCAAATAAAATCCAACACGAGATGATTAATGGATATTATAGAATTTGAATTTCTCATGAGCATGACATACCACATAGAGACTAGATAATTTCAAATATCAACGCTAAGTGGTATTCCTCATGTGTGCACATTTTAGGATTGTGAAGTGCCAAAGCATATCACTCCCCCAAGATGGGATGATCCATTAATATCTCACAAGAGCCAACAAGATACAAACAATATGCAAAAGGGCTCAACAAGAACAACCGTACATGGTGTGCAAACCAACATGCACATACTTGATTACTCAAAATAAAGCAAGTTGGAAGCACAACATATACAAACACATGCAAGAAACAAACCCAACACATGCAAGGGGGCGAGTAACTTTCAATGTGGATAGGTTGAGTACATGTTACCGCAAGGAGGAACATTAGATATATGATAGAAGCAAGATAATCCAATTGACTTGACTTGAGACAATATAATTGATGAAGATCCCTTAATTCTTCATGATATAGCCAAGTCTCCAATGCCCTCCAATAACACCTATTGATCAAGTTTGAGCTTGTTGGTCCCCAACCAAGTTGGGTCCTAAGAGGTTAGTCACAATAGGCTTGGCCACCCAAATGGTTCTTTTCTTGACACCACATTGAGTACCAACAAATTTGGCAAACACATTGCCAACCTTATCCTTGAAAAGTGAATAAGAATCATCAATTATGATAGGGTTGGATGAGTTACCCATAGTGCATGAAGAAGAAAGGTGACCCTTCTCACGACATATGTAGCAAGTTCTTTTCTTCACCTTCTTCTCACTTAATTTCTCCGCAATGGGAGCATTAGCTTGATTCTTCTTGGGAAGCGACCTTTCTTCAACTCGAGGTTGAGCATGGCCTTGAACTTGAGGTTGCCTCCCTTGTTGCTTCTCAACTAGTGCCTTCTTCTTCAAAGGGCAAGATCTAACATGGTGCCCTTCAATCTTGCACTTGAAGCAAACAATCTTGGCCGGATCTTTGACTTGTCCTTGGCCCTTTTCCTTCTTGTCAATCTTGGACTTCTTCTTGTTGTTTGAGATAAACCCAAGTCCACTCTTGTCATTGGGGGATTTTTGCACACTCAACATATTGTCGAGTTTGGATTTCCCTTCATGACTCTTTACCAAGTCTTTCTTCAAGGAAGTGACTTGGGCCTTGAGCTCTTTGATTTCCTCTACATGGTTAGTAACAACACAAGTACTAGAGAAAATAGAAGCTTCATTGTTAGAGCAACAAGGAAATGAAAGTAATTCATCACAAGATGTAGCAATGTTATGAGTGGATGAATTACTAGGACTAGCACAAGGCGATATGGCATTTTGAGAAGTAGTGCAAAAGTACACATGAGGCTCACTAGATGTTACCTTTGACATAATAGCCTCATGAGCTAATTTTAGTCTATCATGGGAAGCTAGAAGATCCTCATGGGAGCTAGAGAGCTTTCCATGATTTTCTTCCAATTTCCCATAATTGCTAGTTAGCAAATCAAGTTGAGCCCTTAGCTCAACATTCTCCTTCAAGATGGATGCTTCACAAGAAGTAGAGTTAGTAGCACAAGCATCATCACTAATAGAAAGCGGATAAGGCAATTTAGTAAGCTCATTTGAATTTGAAGCTTTAAGTTGCTCATGCGAGTCGGTGAGAATGATGGGCTCACTCGAAATGACCCTAGAGTCATTTTTAAGAAGCACAACATTCTTAAGGAGTTTAGCATAAGTAACTACAAGCTCTTCATATTTAGTTACAAAATCATTTGCCACCACAAGAGTTCTATCATAGGATTTCTTTATTTTAGATAATTCTAAAGTAAAGGTCTCCTCAAGAGATTCCTTGGTGGTTTGTTCTTCTTCTAGAGCTTCTTTTAGATCTGTGATCTCATCCACGTAATCACGGGCCTGACCTTGCATTTTTAAAATGGTATTCTCATGCTCCTCAATAATTTTATTGCTCTCAGTGGCAATAGCCAAAATCTTATAGAAGTAAGAGCAAGCAATTTTATTCTTACGAATAGCATGAAAAAACATTTCACTCTTCTCAAATAAAGAAGCAAGATCATCATCTTTTTCTTCATTATCCTCATTCTCATCATCACTAGATATATTGGGTTCCAAAGTAGGAGTTACCTTTGAAGCCCTAGCCATAAGGCAAATGTGGGAAGCAATTGATGATGATGAATAAATACTTGAAGCACCAAGCGAGATCATGTCTTGGCCAATAGAATTTCCGGTTTCCTCTACGTTGTTAGACACACAACAACTAGAGGAACTAGAGGCATTTATATCATGGCAACAAGACGAGGTAAGCATATCATTATGAGATGTGTTCAAGGAGCATACACATGATATGCAAGGACTATCAACACAAGCATGTAAAGCATTTATGGTGCTAGAAGTGTTTAAGTCCAAAGATGAAGCATCACAATAAGATAGAGATGAATGATCATCACAAGTAAGCTCACTATCAACATTGCAATTTCCATCACCACTCACCATAGAGTTACCTTGTGTCTTGCTACACTTTGGTGAAGTGGAAGAGAGTTCACCACGACCGCAAGTGGAGGGAATACAATCATCCTCAATAGTGTTGGACACATCATACTTTTCTTGAATCTTTGTCCAAAACTCATGAGCACTACGGAAAATAACTGCATTGCTCACAAAATCAACAAGCACATTAGAAGCTCAAGAATTAAGATAAGAGTTTCTCTTCTCCTCTAAAGATGGACTTTGGGAATCCTTAGGAGGAGAGAAACCCATATCTAAAATTCTCTCTATATTTGGGTCCATACCTCGAAAGTGGTTAAGCATGCAAGTTTTCCATATATCATAATTAGTGCCATCAAATATAAAAGTGTTATTGTGCACTAATCCCCTAGCCGACATCTTTGCTCTCAAGGCGGTGAAGCCTAAAATGAGAGACCTTGCTCTGATACCAATTGAAAGGATAAGGATGTCGCCTAGAGGGGGGGTGAATAGGCGATTTAAAAACTTTTACGAGTGGCTTGACAAATGCGGAATAAAACTAGCGTTTAATTTGCCAAGCATACAAAACCTAAACAAACTAGGTTCACCTATGTGCACGAACAACTTATGCTAGACAAGATAAGCAATTAAGTGATAGCAAGATATATAAACTTCAAGAATGAAGGCTATCACAAAGTAAATTGCATAAGTAAAGGAGCTCGGGTATAGAAATAACCGAGGCACGCGGAGACAACGATGTATCCCAAAGTTCACACCCTTGCGAGTGCTAATCTCTGTTGGAGCGGTGTGGAGGCACAAGGCTCCCCAAACGCCACGGAGGCTCACCGTAATCTCCTCGAGCCCCCCCACCAAGATGGAAGACCCAACCACTATGGGACACTTGAGGGCGGTCACCGAACCCGTACAAGCTTGGGGCAATCTCCACAACTCAATTGGAGGCTCCCAAGAATCGCCACTGAGGCACCACAAAGCTTGGAAAGATCTCCACAACTTAATTGGAGGTCCCCAAGTAATTGCCATGGAGGCACCACAAAGCTTGGGAAGATCTCCACAACTCAATTGGAGGTCCCCAAGTAACCACTAAGCCACTAAGCCGTCTAGGGTTCCAAGAACCCAAGAGTAAAAAGCTCAACGAACTTTCACTACCGAATCTCCAAGGAGAACTCAAACCGATGCACCAAATGCAATGGCAAGAACACACAAAGTGCTCAAATCCTTCTCTCCCAAATCCTACCAAAGCAACAAATGCTATGGAGGGATATGATAGGAAGAACAAGGAGGAAATCCACAAAGAACTCCAAGATCTAGATCCAATAGGTTCCCCTCACATAGAGGAGAAAGTGATTGGTGGAAAAGTAGATCTAGATCTCCTCTCTCTTTTCCCTTAAAGATATGCAAGAATCATGGGAGGAATTGAGAGATGGGCAAGCTTTCCAAGGTCAACAATGGAGGGAGAGAGAAGGAAAAATGAGCTAACCCAAGCTTGAAGAAGGGGAGGGGTATTTATACCCCTCCCGGGAATGTAGCCGTTGCTGTACTGCAGGGCCGGATATTCTGGTCCAAGTTTGGACCGGATATTCCGCCCTCTCCCCCCAAAAAAAACTGCTAAGGACTTCACGCGCGTCGTCCAGATCTGGGGCCGGATATTTCGGCCGGATATTTCCAAAAGTGGGCCGGATATTCCGGTAACCCCTGAAATTGGCTAAGGACCAGAAGATGGCGAGGCACGCGTCATTCAGATTTAAGGCCGGATATTTCCAAAAGTGGGCCAGATAATCCGCCCAGGAAGAACGAGCAATACGAAAACAACGATAACTTTTGCATCCGGACTCCGTTTTTGATGATCTTGGGCTCGTTGGAATCACCACAATGAGCTCTACAACATGATCCATAGAAACATCATAGTTCAACAAAGGAGGATGAAACCAAATGATAAAAGGTTTGACTTAGCTATAAAAATGAACCGGTAAAACCTCCAACACCAAAAAACGCAATAAGTTTTCTATACGAAATCCGATTTTGGTGAGCTTGGGATTAATGTCAAGATAACCACAAGCTCTAAAACCTCACATAGAGAAAATCCAAATAAGAACCAAGAAAGATGATTGACGAGGGTTAACTCGACAAATGTCCTAGATGAAGGACTTAGGATCGGGGAGATTGGGCGTCAGATGAACTCGAAGGTAAAGTTAGTCGAAATAGGTGTATATCGAAAGTAAACTTGGGTATTCAACCTGGCTTGCTTTCAATCTGCCCTACACCGTCCCCTCCTGGCCCCTATATATAGGTGGCCAGGTCTCGAGGATCGGGTAGGGTTCGATACAGATTACAAATATCGACATACGGTATTAACTCGTATTCGACTATCATTACAATTGGGCCTAGCTTAACGGGCCTCAGGGGTACTCAACTAACGGGCTCTATTAACTATACCCTTGTCAGTAGCCCCTGAGATTCTACCAGAATTGCAGATTCGGGTTGAATCTCTAATCTTCAAATCTTCGACTTGATCAGTTCTTTGACTTTATCTTCAAATCTTCGACTTGGTCTTTCGACTTATACTGATGATAATTTGCTCGCAAGGGGTCTCGATGAACAAGCCTGACAACTCTGACGGATCAAGAGGTCAGTTAACTGCCGGAACAGATACTTGTCACCTACTTCAAATTCAATCCCCTTGGACTTGAATTCGGGATACCGGTCAAACCCATTCTTTTGCCTCATTTAGGACTTACAAAAAATGAATCCTAGTGGTTCTCAGGGTACCCAGTGCGTCCACCAGGATTTTCTTCGCGTCGTAGACACGGATACATACCAGCAGAGCGCATCCATGTGCGTATACCAGGCCACACAGGACGGATCCCGGGGTCTTACCTTCGTGATAAATCACGGCATTCGAGTTTCGTTGCGATAACGCAACTCGAGAATCTTATGTCGCAGTCAAAGTTTGACTGAAAATATTCGGGTTTCTACAACCATAAAACTTGCTCCCGATGGGAGTAATCTCTCTTCAATTTATCGACTACGTAGTCGAAGTTTTATCCTTCTTCATCTAAAATATTCACCATCTCATCTCTATCGGGTGCGCGCTCAGCGCTCCCGATGGGAGTAGCCCCCGAGGCTATGTTTGTCAACTTGTAGTCCAGCATAGGCTCAAAGTTCAGCTCTTCTTTCTTCTGTAGACCTCTTACTATTTGACGAGCCCCCGAGTCCAAGTCGAGGTTTTCTTATTGCGCGATCATAGCCTCCTGTCTTGTTTTTCTTCATTGATTTATCGTCTGCTCTACGCAGAATTTAACTCCTACTTAAAATTTGTTTGTGGGCTACGCCGTAGCACGGGGGCCCAATAATATGCGCTTATAAATAAAGCACCATCTGTTAAGGAAAAAACCCTAATCAGATCCTTTCCTCCGCCGCATCATCTTCTCTCCTCCATCTAGGGTTTTTCCGAGGTTTCTCTCTCGCACCCATGGCAGATGCAGCAGGCTCCCGTCTGAACCTTGGTTCCCCTGCGGCACCACGAGGTCGGGGTCGTCCCCGCGGCAGCAAGAACAAGAACACCGCGCCAGCCGCCACAGGGACTTCGTCAGATGCTCCGGCTAAGCGCCGTCCCGGCCGCCCACCTGGTAGTAAGAACAAACCCAAAGTGACTAACGTCACTCCAGGTCCAATCGCTCCTTCATCTGCTGCTCCAGCTGCTCCTTCTGCACCTCCCCGTATCTTTTCTTTCCTTTGCATTGCCATGGCGCAGTGCCGTGAAATTCAGCGCTTGCCGCTAGATTTCACAAAGTTTATGGATGGCCGCGAACTGCGAGAAGCGGTTCTTCGTGAACAATCTGGCGGTGGCGTCCCCTATGAGGTGGAGGTGTGGTATGATGGCGACGGCGAACAGTACTTCAGAGGAGGCTGGTCGCAATTTGCTGAAGACCACGACATCCATCAAGGCTTCATCATGGCCTTCGACTTCCACATCGGTACGTCGAAGTTTGACGTGAAGATCTACAATGGCACTCTTTGCCAGAAGAAGTATGAAGCTTGAAGCCATCTTTTATTAGTATCTGTTTATCCATGTAATTTCGTTCGACAATGTCCTTCCTGCAATGATATTTGCAATAAACATTCGTACTTTGTCTCGATATCGTTTATTAGTACCATGAGAACAAGTCATGTTCTGAGATATGCTTTCCCTATGTCGGGTTCTTTGCGAACCAATAAATGTCAGGATGATATCGGGTTCTTTTTATGAACCAAGTTTTCTCTGTATTTATCGGGTTGTATGAACAACCTTATAGTGAAGGAAAACCCTTCCATCTTGTCATAGCGATTTTTTTCGTACGACCCAGGGGTTGAAGCCCCCGAGCGGAGAAGTAACACGAGAATCATACAATTTTGTTGAGTTCAACCCAAAGAACCCGACCTGTGGCCTCATGTTCTGGGTCCAGAAGGTTATCTCGAATATATTGATATCTCTATACTTAGTCTACGCGTAAAAACGTCGTAGCTGTTCTGCGTTCCACGGGTTGCTTTCGTCCTTCCCAGTCTTCTTGTCTTGTAGTCGATATGCTCCTCCTGGTATTACTTCCGTGACGATGTAAGGTCCCACCCACGGGGACTCCAATTTCCCATGGCTATCTTGCCTGAGTCGCAAAACGAGGTCGCCTACCACAAAGGATCGTGGACAAACTCGACTGCTATGGTAGTTTCGTAAGCTTTGCTGATATTGCGTAGCCCTTTCTAATGCTTTGTCTCTTGCTTCATCTAGCGTGTCGACATCGTCTTGCAATGCTTCTGTCGATGTCGCCTCGTCATATGCCGCCACTCTTGGAGCCTCATGTGTAACTTCGACTGGAAGCACGGCTTCTGCACCATGGACCAGGAAGAAAGGAGTTTCTTGAGTTGCTGCATTGGGCGTAGTTCTTAGACTCCACAGAACGGAGGGAAATTCTTCTACCCAAGCGCTCTTTGCTTTCTCGAGAGGTCCTAAAAGCCTCTTTTTTATTCCACTACTTATCAAGCCATTGGCTTTTTCGACTTGCCCGTTTGTCTTCGGGTGCGCCACAGATGCAAATTTAAGCTTGATCCCCAATCCTTCGCAGTAACTTTTGAATTCTTTTGAAGTGAAATTTGTCCCATTGTCTGTGATGATGCTGTGTGGTACACCAAAACGAAAAACTATTGACTTGATGAAGCTGATTGCTGCTGTAGAATCTTGAGTTGTCACTGGAGCCGCTTCCACCCATTTGGTGAATTTATCGACTGCCACTAGCATATAGACATGCCCTCCGGGCCAAGATTTGTGCAGCTTTCCCACCATGTCAAGACCCCATTGTGCGAAGGGCCAGGATAATGGTATTGTTTGTAGCTCCGCTGCTGGTGCGTGCGGTCTGGATGCAAACCTTTGACATGCTTCACACTTTCGAACTATATCTTTCGCGTCTTCGATGGCTGTTAGCCAATAGAATCCCGCTCGAAAAGCTTTTGCCGCTATTGCTCTGCTGCTAGCGTGATGGCCACATACTCCGCCGTGTATGTCTTTCAATATTGCTTGCCCTTCTTGGGGTGTGACACAACGCTGCAAAACGCCGGTAATACTTCTCTTGTATAATTTTCCTTCCAACACAACAAACGCTTTCGCTCTTCGAGTTATCCTCTTAGCCTCCACTGCATCTTCTGGTAGCTTTTTATTTATCATGTACGCAATATATGGTTGCATCCATGTTTCTTCTATCATCATGACCTCCTCTGGCTCTGCCACAGCCCCCGGGCCTGTCGTGGTAGTCGAACTTTTGGCACTTTTTATTGATCTTTCTACTATTTCTTCCCAAAATACTCCAGATGGCACAGGTAAGCATTGTGATCCAATATTTGCTAAAGTGTCAGCTTCCTCGTTGTTGTTCTTGCTGAGGTGAGAGACTTCGCATCCATCGAAGGTTCCTTCGAGATAATGATACAAATTCTTGTAGGCCATCACGTTGTCATTGATTATGTCACACCTGTTCATAACTTGTTGGACAACAAGGTTAGAGTCTCCAAATATCTTTAGGCGAGTTGCTCCACAAGCTTTAGCCATCTTCATCCCGTGCAACAAAGCCTCATACTCCGCTTCATTGTTAGAAGCCTGCGGGAAGCTCATCCTTAGAACATACTTTAATTTGTCGCCATGAGGCAATATCAATACTACTCCTGCACCTGCGCCTTGGACTCGCTTAGAACCGTCGAAGTACATTGTCCAAGTACTCGATAAATCTGGTGGTCCCGTGCTTTGCAACTTGAGCCACTCTGCTGTAAAATCTGGCAAGATTTGCGACTTGATCGCCTTCCTTTTTTCGTACGTGATGTCCATGGGAGATAACTCGATTCCCCACAAAGAGACACGGCCCGTTGCCAAAGGGTTGTTTAATATGTTCGATAGTGGTGCTTCATTGACCACTATAATTGGGTGCACAGTAAAATACTGTCGTAGCTTACGTGCAGTTGTGAAGACACTGTACGCCAACTTCTGGTAATGCGGGTATCTCTGTTTGGTTGGAGATAGTACTTCACTGATGAAATATACCGGTCTTTGGACGCCATGAGCTTTGCCTTCTTCACTTCTTTCGACTACTAGAACTGTACTTACCACTTGGTGGGTTGCGGCTATGTACAGTAGCAGTGGCTCTTTTTCTTTAGGTGCGACCAGCACTGGCGGCGTGGAAAGCACTTTTTTCAATTGTGCAAACGCTGCGTCTGCTTCTTCTGTCCATTCAAATTTGTCGTCTGACTTTTTCATGAGTGCATAGAAAGGAAGTGCTTTCTCCCCTAGTCGAGCAACGAAACGACTTAATGCCGCGACTCGTCCTGCTAATTTCTGTACGTCGTGGAGTTTCGTGGGTTTCCCCATTGTTAGAATTGCTTGAATCTTCTCTGGATTTGCTTCTATTCCTCCTGCGGATACCAAGAATCCCAAAAGTTGTCCTGCTGAAACTCCGAAGGAACACTTTGTCGGGTTCAACTTAAGCTTCAAATTGTTCAGGTTGTCGAAGGTTTCTGCCAAGTCGCTGATTAAAGATTTCTCCTCTCTTGTGGTGATGACTACATCATCAATGTAGACTTGTATGTTGCGTCCTATTTGGCTCCCGAGTCAACTCTGCATCATTCTTTGATAAGTTGCTCCTGCATTTTTTAGGCCGAATGGCATCACTTGGTAGCAAAACACCCCATACGGTGTGATGAAAGCCGTTTTTTCCTCGTCCTCTTTCTTCAGCTTGATCTGGTTATAGCCAGAATATGCATCCAAAAAGGAAAGCCTTGCGCAGCCCGCTGTTGAATCGATTATTTGATCGATGCGGGGTAAAGGGAAGGGATCCTTTGGACAATGCTTATTGAGAGATGTGTAGTCTACACATACTCTTTGTACGTCTGTGTTCTTCTTAGGTACTATTACTGGGTTCGACACCCAACTCGAAGTTTTGATTTCTCTGATAAATCCAGCATTTTCTAATCTGTGTAATTCTGATGCTATTGCCTTCCTCTTGGGTTCATCGAATCGCCGCAATGGTTGCTTGACTGGTTTCGCCTTGGGATCGACATTTAGTGCGTGCTCGACGAGTTCCCTGGGAACCCCTGGCATGTCCGATGGACACCAGGCGAAGATTTCCCAGCGCTCACGGAGGAACTCGACGAGCGCGCCTTCCTATGCGGGATCCAAATTTACTGCAATGGATGTCGTCTTGTTTGGATCCGTAGGGTGGACCTGAATTTTCTTTGAATCTTGCGTTGTGTCGAAAGCCTTATCTGGCAGGGATCGCCCAACATCGGGTAGCACATTATGATCTGTTTCTCCTTTGAGCCTCTCGTATTCTGCTGTCATGCCGAAGGTTTGCGCCATCTTGTTGAATTCTCTGTCACATGTGTTGGCTACTTCAAAGCTCCCTTGTACTGTTATTGTTCCTTTGGGCCCTGGAACTTTTAACGTGAGATACGCGTAGTGCGGTACTGCCATGAATTTTGCAAATGCCAGGCGCCCCAGGATTGCATGATATTGTGACGGCCAATCCATAACTTCGAATTCCAACTTCTCTCTTCTGTAATTTTCGCTGCTACCAAAACAGACATCGAGTTCTATTCTTCCCAAAGGGTAGTTTGCTGCTCCTGGTACTATCCCGTGGAAAGAGCAATCTGTTGGCTTCAGACTCGTCGGTGATATGCACATAGCCTTTAGTGTTCTAGCATATATTAAGTTTATGCCGCTCCCTGCATCCATGAACACTCTTCCGATGTCGTATCCTCCTATTTGCGCTTTTAAAACCATAGGCGAGTGGCCCGGCCTAGGAACTTTCCGTGGGTGGTCTGCTCTACTGAACTTGACTGGTTGCTCTGACCATCGTAGGTACTCTGTGGTGGCCGGTGGTGATGATATTGCTAGGTTCACTTGCCTGGTTATGCTCTTTCGCTCTTTCTTCGACTTGGGCACCGGTTGAATCATAGCTGATATGTATACTTTTGACTCTAGGTGCTTTGACAGTCTTTGAGTTTGATATCCTTGACTTCTGCATTTTTCTCCTTGCCTTCCTTCTTGGCTCGAGCCCATTGCACCTTGCAACCTTAGGAATGTTCTGCAATCCTTCATCTGGTGATTTGAGACTCTTTTCCCGTCGAGGTACGCGTAGTGGATTCGACAAGGTCCGTATAGCATATCCTCGGCCGAAGGACCAGAGTATCTTGATTTTTCTGTTCCTTTTGCTGGGAACCTCCTACTTTCGTATCCTTCTTTTTCTTCTAGTATATAGCCTGCGGCTACCTGATTTCGCCTTCCTTGGTTGCCCCCGCTGCGGTATCGTCTCCTTTGTCGACTTACTCTGTCGACTTCTGGCGAACGTCCTCTTTTATTGTTATACGCGTCCTCTCCATCAGCGAATTTGTTGGCTTGTTCCATTAGCTCAGTTACTGTCGTAGGTCTTGTTCTTCCTATTTCTTCCACAAGATCTGAGCGACGAAGTCCTTCTGAAAAGGCGTCTATTGCTCGTTCATCGGAGACGTCCTCTGCTGAGTTTTTGATTATACTCCAGCGTTGTATATAAGATCGCAGCGTTTCGCCTTTCTTTTGCACACATGCTTTAACTTCTTCCAGTGATGCTGGGCGCTTGTAGGTGGAACGAAAATTTCTTGCGAATTGACTTTCGAGTTCCCCCCAGCTTCCAATGGATTCGTCGGGTAGGGTGTTCAACCAAGACCGGCCAGCGCCGGTGAGGTGTAGCTACAAACTTTGCATTGCGGTCGCCTTTGTTCCTCCTAATATCTGTACTGCTTGTAGATAATCTGATAGCCACAATGTGGGTTCCTGCGACCCGTCGTACTTGCTCTGATCATGGGGTAATTTAAATCCTTTGGGTACTCGCGTTTTGCGAACCCTACGGGTAAAGCATAACGCACCCATATCTTTATCATCGTCTTCGTAATTTTCTTCCCTCCAAGCATGCCGCGATTTATCTACTTGAGCTTGTGCTATTATACTTCTTGCATCCTCCTTCCTTTTCTGTCGCTTTTTCTCTTCTGATGATTCACTATAGTCATCGCTTGAGTACTTGTACCTAAACTTCTCTTTGCCGCTTCCCTTGTAGCTTGTCGACTTCAACTCTGGGGCTTGCTCCCTGATTTTACCTTCTACTATTCCGAGGCTTCGTATCGCGGCTCGGTGCATATCTTCTCGCGGGTCCCCATGCTCTGGTCTTGTGGCTAGTAAATACGCTTGTGCTGCTGCTAATGCCGCCTCTGGCGTTTTTTGTATCAGGTCCTCGTCCTCCTCTTCTAGCTGTGGGGTGGGGCTCCTCGAGTACCTTTCTTCTCTGTCGCGTGCTGTTGCCCCTCTTTTGTGTTTTGGATCTCCATGCCTCTCTCTGATATATTCTGAGTCTTCACTATAGTCTTCCCAGTATTCTTCCCTTGATATGCTGTTGTTGTCTTGAAACATCATGTCTCTTTCCTCTCTTAGTTTCTTCTTGTGTTGGTATAGTGCATACTGATATCCCATTAGAACTTCTCTTCGCGATCCTTCGGGGACTTCTGTACCATGATTAATGGCTGACGTAATCATTCTCCATTCACCGGTCGAGACGTGTATTTTCTCTTTTTCCCTTTTGTTGTGATCTTTCACTTTGTCGACTTGCCTGTCGAACTTTTTGCTTCCTTCGCTGTTGTTTCCATCTTCTGCTTCAGTGATAATAACGCATAACTGATGTACTTTGGAGACGCCGCTGCTTCCTACGGCGAAGTCCCTTGCGTTGTTGTGCGTCTGACATGCTTTTTCTTCTGAGTCGAATTTTTCCTGAATTTCGTCGCTTTCTGCGATTAATGCTTTTTCTAAGCTGACCGGCGAGTTTACCTCGCTGGAAGAGCCTTCTGATGACTCCAGTGCTTCCTTTGTTTCGGGCTTGCTTGCCGATGGATCTTGATCTTGTTTCGTCGGATCCGAAAGGCGAGAGGAACCTGACGGCCCGATGAAGATGCTCAAATTTCCAATTGTTAGTTCCACCTCTTGACTTCCGTCGACTTCTGGACTGCTGTTGGCTAAAAGCGAAAAAGCCGTCAAATTCATGATTCCAACGCCCAGAGTCCCCACGGTCGGCGCCAATTGACGAGGGTTAACTCGACAAATGTCCTAGATGAAGGACTTAGGATCGGGGAGATTGGGCGTCGGATGAACTCGAAGGTAAAGTTAGTCGAAATAGGTGTATATCGAAAGTAAACTTGGGTATTCAACCTGGCTTGCTTTCAATCTGCCCTACACCGTCCCCTCCTAGCCCCTATATATAGGTGGCCAGGTCTCGAGGATCGGGTAGGGTTCGATACAGATTACAAATATCGACATACGGTATTAACTCGTATTCGACTATCATTACAATTGGGCCTAGCTTAACGGGCCTCAGGGGTACTCAACTAACGGGCTCTATTAACTATACCCTTGTCAATGATGCAAAGTATGCAAAAGTTTGAGCTCTCTCCGAACGATACGAATAAGGTTACTCACTCGAGAGCCCCTCTTGATAGTACGACTATCGATCCTAAAACCTGGTCTCCCAAACACTATGAGACCGGGAAGAAGGAAAACCTATCAAGATCAAACCTTTGCCTTGCGCATTCCACTTGAGCTAGACGGTGACGATCTTGATCTTCTCAAGTTGGACTACCTTTCTTGATTGCGCTTGCTCGGTGAAGTCTTGCGGATTGCTCCCCAATACTTCACTATGGAAGAGACACTTGAACTTGCGCTTCGACTTGATCAACATTGCACTTAAACTTCTTCCTTCATAATGATGATGTCTTGAGAATGCACATGAGAGCTCACCCCATCTTATTCCTCAAGACACACTCTATATAGGCTCAACTCCCTTGATCATCACATAATCTTCTTTATTTGCATCTTCTTACAACCTTGAAACCAACATATGGCTCAAGCGTTGTCTACGGATAAGTCCTACAAATATAACTCGATGCAAACATTAGTCCATAGGGATTGTCATTAATTACCAAAACCACACATGGGGGCAAATGCTCTTTTAGCCTTCCTCGGCATGGCGCGAGCACCGCATGGACTTCGTCCCAGAGAAGCCCGCGCTCGAGGTCGACGAGATCCGCGAAAGCGGAAGGGCGGCGGGATGCTGCTCTTCACGACCAGGCGGCGAAGGTACGGGCGGAGAGAGTACCATCGAATATGCAGACGGTGAAGTTCCGTTTCCCATCACGGCGAGTGAAGAGTAGGTAATTGATGACAATATCTTTGAGAGGGTTTATATAATGAATTTAAAGGACTAAGATGGTTACACTAACATCAAATACTACAAAAGTATGTGATGTTAGTAGAACCATCATATATAGAGCAAACTCCCCCACAATCTATGCACGTGTGAATGAACTTTAATTTCATTGCATATATTGCCAACCAATGTTGTTGGTGGAGTTTCCACTATATATACTCAACCATGAAAAGCATGCAAGGCAAATGCTTAAGAACAAAACAAAAGCATGAAACCCAATTCCCTTCAAACCCTCGAAACTTCTCCCCCATTGGCATCCATTGCCAAAATGGGCGGAAAGGCTTAGAAGGCCAATATAGTGAGAGTTCCTCCTCAAGGTGTGCATGGCACAAAAAAAAGTGAAAACACATACACAAATTCAAGGACAAAAATTTGGACGAAATCAAACTATATTGAGGATCAAATATTGCAAACAAAATAGGATGACATGATGGTTAAACTTCCAACAAATGAAGATAGCAATCAAAAGACCCAAATAGCGAATCAAATAAAGATATTATGAGAAGACCAAAACAATGCTCTAAATAATATGAAGATGCTCCCCAAGGTTTGTGCACAACATATTCCATTTGAATTAAAGTATAAGGTGCACAAACATGGAATCATCACTCAATCGATATTATTCAAAACATAATGATACCAAGTGACATCAAATACTATGATAACCACAAAATGGTGCTTTAAAATGAAATGAGGAAGCTCCCCAAGGTACATGCACAAGATATAATATTTGCATTTGAATACAATTTGCACAACATGGAATCCTCACTCCCTCAATACCATTTAAAAGGAACCATTAGCAAGAGACCATAGAAAAAGAAATCAAGCTTAACACTTGCATCAAGGAAATGGTTGAGAAACAAATAAGGAACCAACATATTAAACGGCTCAACCAAAGGAATGTGTGATAGGAATGACAAAGCATATTATAAGACTAGTACAAGGATGAACATAGAGTATCCACAGAGTCCTCAATGAATGATATTGCTTAGCATTCCATCCCAACACACAAGGTTAGATGCTAGAAAAGTATGCATGAATAAGATACTTGTTACCGAGATATCATTGGAATGATGTAGTAGATAGGAGTTCTTCACAACAAGAAGCATATGAAAAGGATAAGAATTAAACACCATGCTAAAGAAGATATTCTTGATATACTCAAATAGTTAAACAATCACGCAAAGCAATGATTAGGATAACTTGAAGCAAATGGTTTTCCAACTTTGATGTAGAATTCCACATTTTAGGAAAACCCTACCAAGAATGTATCTCTCAAACAAGATCCAAAACAAGAGCAATAAAACAATTTGGCAAATTGAAACTTGTTTGAGAAAACATGTCACATAGAAGAAAGATAATTTGCACTATCAACACTATGTGACACAACCTCAAATATACATATTTTATTGGTTTGTAGTATGCACAAAGCATATTACTCCCCCATAATGTGATAAAGCATTTATTTTCACAAGAGGCAAATAAAATCCAACACGAGATGATTAATGGATATTATAGAATTTGAATTTCTCATGAGCATGACATACCACATAGAGACTAGATAATTTCAAATATCAACGCTAAGTGGTATTCCTCATGTGTGCACATTTTAGGATTGTGAAGTGCCAAAGCATATCACTCCCCCAAGATGGGATGATCCATTAATATCTCACAAGAGCCAACAAGATACAAACAATATGCAAAAGGGCTCAACAAGAACAACCGTACATGGTGTGCAAACCAACATGCACATACTTGATTACTCAAAATAAAGCAAGTTGGAAGCACAACATATACAAACACATGCAAGAAACAAACCCAACACATGCAAGGGGGCGAGTAACTTTCAATGTGGATAGGTTGAGTACATGTTACCGCAAGGAGGAACATTAGATATATGATAGAAGCAAGATAATCCAATTGACTTGACTTGAGACAATATAATTGATGAAGATCCCTTAATTCTTCATGATATAGCCAAGTCTCCAATGCCCTCCAATAACACCTATTGATCAAGTTTGAGCTTGTTGGTCCCCAACCAAGTTGGGTCCTAAGAGGTTAGTCACAATAGGCTTGGCCACCCAAATGGTTCTTTTCTTGACACCACATTGAGTACCAACAAATTTGGCAAACACATTGCCAACCTTATCCTTGAAAAGTGAATAAGAATCATCAATTATGATAGGGTTGGATGAGTTACCCATAGTGCATGAAGAAGAAAGGTGACCCTTCTCACGACATATGTAGCAAGTTCTTTTCTTCACCTTCTTCTCACTTGATTTCTCCGCAATGGGAGCTTTAGCTTGATTCTTCTTGGGAAGCGACATTTCTTCAACTCGAGGTTGAGCATGGCCTTGAACTTGAGGTTGCCTCCCTTGTTGCTTCTCAACTAGTGCCTTCTTCTTCAAAGGGCAAGATCTAACATGGTGCCCTTCAATCTTGCACTTGAAGCAAACAATCTTGGCCGGATCTTTGAGTTGTCCTTGGCCCTTTTCCTTCTTGTCAATCTTGGACTTCTTCTTGTTATTTGAGATAAACCCAAGTCCACTCTTGTCATTGGGGGATTTTTGCCCACTCAACATATTGTCGAGTTTGGATTTCCCTTCATGACTCTTTACCAAGTCTTTCTTCAAGGAAGTGACTTGGGCCTTGAGCTCTTTGATTTCCTCTACATGGTTAGTAACAACACAAGTACTAGAGAAAATAGAAGCTTCATTGTTAGAGCAACAAGGAAATGAAAGTAATTCATCACAAGATGTAGCAATGTTATGAGTGGATGAATTACTAGGACTAGCACAAGGCGATATGGCATTTTGAGAAGTAATGCAAAAGTCCACATGAGGCTCACTAGATGTTACCTTTGACATAATAGCCTCATGAGCTAATTTTAGTCTATCATGGGAAGCTAGAAGATCCTCATGGGAGCTAGAGAGCTTTCCATGATTTTCTTCCAATTTCCCATAATTGCTAGTTAGCAAATCAAGTTGAGCCCTTAGCTCAACATTCTCCTTCAAGATGGATGCTTCACAAGAAGTAGAGTTAGTAGCACAAGCATCATCACTAATAGAAAGCGGAGAAGGCAATTTAGTAAGCTCATTTGAATTTGAAGCTTTAAGTTGCTCATGTGAGTCGGTGAGAATGATGGGCTCACTCGAAATGACCCTAGAGTCATTTTTAAGAAGTACAACATTCTTAAGGAGTTTAGCATAAGTAACTACAAGCTCTTCATATTTAGTTTCAAAATCATTTGCCACCACAAGAGTTCTATCATAGGATTTCTTTATTTTAGATAATTCTAAAGTAAAGGTCTCCTCAAGAGATTCCTTGGTGGTTTGTTCTTCTTCTAGAGCTTCTTTTAGATCCGCGATCTCATCCGCGTAATCACGGGCATGACCTTGCATTTTTAAAATGGTATTCTCATGCTCATCAATAATTTTATTGCTCTCGGTGGCAATAGCCAAAATCTTATAGAAGTAAGAGCAAACAATTTTATTCTTACGAATAGCATGAAAAAACATTTCACTCTTCTCAAATAAAGAAGCAAGATCATCATCTTCTTCTTCATTATCCTCATTCTCATCATCACTAGATATATTGGGTTCCAAAGTAGGAGTTACCTTTGAAGCCCTAGCCATAAGGCAAATGTGGGAAGCAATTGATGATGATGAATAAATACTTGAAGCACCAAGCGAGATCATGTCTTGGCCAATAGAATTTCCGGTTTCCTCTACGTTGTTAGACACACAACAACTAGAGGAACTAGAGGCATTTATATCATGGCAACAAGACGAGGTAAGCATATCATTATGAGATGTGTTCAAGGAGCATACACATGATATGCAAGGACTATCAACACAAGCATGTAAAGCATTTATGGTGCTAGAAGTGTTTAAGTCCAAAGATGAAGCATCACAATAAGATAGAGATGAATGATCATCACAAGTAAGCTCACTATCAACATTGCAATTTCCATCACCACTCACCATAGAGTTACCTTGTGTCTTGCTACACTTTGGTGAAGTGGAAGAGAGTTCACCACGACCGCAAGTGGAGGGAATACAATCATCCTCAATAGTGTTGGACACATCATACTTTTCTTGAATCTTTGTCCAAAACTCATGAGCACTACGGAAAATAACTGCATTGCTCACAAAATCAACAAGCACATTAGAAGCTCAAGAATTAAGATAAGAGTTTCTCTTCTCCTCTAAAGATGGACTTTGGGAATCCTTAGGAGGAGAGAAACCCATATCTAAAATTCTCTCTATATTTGGGTCCATACCTCGAAAGTGGTTAAGCATGCAAGTTTTCCATATATCATAATTAGTGCCATCAAATATAAAAGTGTTATTGTGCACTAATCCCCTAGCCGACATCTTTGCTCTCAAGGCGGTGAAGCCTAAAATGAGAGACCTTGCTCTGATACCAATTGAAAGGATAAGGATGTCGCCTAGAGGGGGGGTGAATAGGCGATTTAAAAACTTTTACGAGTGGCTTGACAAATGCGGAATAAAACTAGCGTTTAATTTGCCAAGCATACAAAACCTAAACAAACTAGGTTCACCTATGTGCACGAACAACTTATGCTAGACAAGATAAGCAATTAAGTGATAGCAAGATATATAAACTTCAAGAATGAAGGCTATCACAAAGTAAATTGCATAAGTAAAGGAGCTCGGGTATAGAAATAACCGAGGCACGCGGAGACAACGATGTATCCCAAAGTTCACACCCTTGCGAGTGCTAATCTCTGTTGGAGCGGTGTGGAGGCACAAGGCTCCCCAAACGCCACAGAGGCTCACCGTAATCTCCTCGAGCCCTCCCACCAAGATGGAAGACCCAACCACTATGGGACACTTGAGGGCGGTCACCGAACCCGTACAAGCTTGGGGCAATCTCCACAACTCAATTGGAGGCTCCCAAGAATCGCCACTGAGGCACCACAAAGCTTGGAAAGATCTCCACAACTTAATTGGAGGTCCCCAAGTAATTGCCATGGAGGCACCACAAAGCTTGGGAAGATCTCCACAACTCAATTGGAGGTCCCCAAGTAACCACTAAGCCACTAAGCCGTCTAGGGTTCCAAGAACCCAAGAGTAAAAAGCTCAACGAACTTTCACTACCGAATCTCCAAGGAGAACTCAAACCGATGCACCAAATGCAATGGCAAGAACACACAAAGTGCTCAAATCCTTCTCTCCCAAATCCTACCAAAGCAACAAATGCTATGGAGGGATATGATAGGAAGAACAAGGAGGAAATCCACAAAGAACTCCAAGATCTAGATCCAATAGGTTCCCCTCACATAGAGGAGAAAGTGATTGGTGGAAAAGTAGATCTAGATCTCCTCTCTCTTTTCCCTTAAAGATATGCAAGAATCATGGGAGGAATTGAGAGATGGGCAAGCTTTCCAAGGTCAACAATGGAGGGAGAGAGAAGGAAAAATGAGCTAACCCAAGCTTGAAGAAGGGGAGGGGTATTTATACCCCTCCCGGGAATGTAGCCGTTGCTGTACTGCAGGGCCGGATATTCCGGTCCAAGTTTGGACTGGATATTCCGCCCTCTCCCCCCAAAAAAAACTGCTAAGGACTTCGCGCGCGTCGTCCAGATCTGGGGCCGGATATTTCCAAAAGTGGGCCGGATATTCTGGTCACCCCTGAAATCGGCTGAGGACCAGAAGATGGCGAGGTGCGCGTCATTCAGATTTAAGGCCGGATATTTCCAAAAGTGGGTCGGATAATCCGCCCAGGAAGAGCGAGAAATACAAAAACAACGATAACTTTTGCATCCGGACTCCATTTTTGATGATCTTGGGCTCGTTGGAATCACCACAATGAGCTCTACAACATGATCCATAGAAACATCATAGTCCAATGAAGGAGGATGAAACCAAATGATAAAAGGTTTGACTTAGCTATAAAGATGAACCGGTAAAACCTCCAACACCAAAAAACGCAATAAGTTTTCCATACGAAATCCATTTTTGGTGAGCTTGGGATTAATGCCAAGATAACCACAAGCTCTAAAACCTCACATAGAGAAAATCCAAATAAGAACCAAGAAAGATGATGCAAAGTATGCAAAAGTTTGATCTCTCTCCGAACGATATGAATAAGGTTACTCACTCAAGAGCCCCTCTTGATAGTACGACTATCGATCCTAAAACCCGGTCTCCCAAACACTATGAGACCGGGAAGAAGGAAAACCTATCAAGATCAAACCTTTGCCTTGCGCATTCCACTTGAGCTAGACGGTGACGATCTTGATCTTCTCAAGTTGGACTACCTTTCTTGATTGCGCTTGCTCGGTGAAGTCTTGCGGATTGCTCCCCAATACTTCACTATGGGAGAGACACTTGAACTTGCGCTTCGACTTGATCAACATTGCACTTAAACTTCTTCCTTCATAATGATGATGTCTTGAGAATGCACATGAGAGCTCACCCCATCTTATTCCTCAAGACACACTCTATATAGGCTCAACTCCCTTGATCATCACATAATCTTCTTTATTTGCATCTTCTTACAACCTTGAAACCAACATATGGCTCAATCGTTGTCTACGGACAAGTCCTACAAATATAACTCGATGCAAACATTAGTCCATAGGGATTGTCATTAATTACCAAAACCACACATGGGGGCAAACGCTCTTTCAGCCTTCCTCGGCATGGCGCGATCACCGCATGGACTTCGTCCCAGAGAAGCCCGCGCTCGAGGTCGATGAGATCTGCGAAAGCGGAAGGGCGGCGGGATGCTGCTCTTCATGACCAGGCGGCGAAGGTATGGGCGGAGAGAGTACCATCAAAGATGCAGACAGTGAAGTTCCGTTTCCCATCATGGCGAGTGAAGAGGAGGAACCAGCCCTCATGCACGCCGTAGTCAATGAAGAACTTCGACCACCCATCACGGAAGTAACATACCCCCTCGCTGTCGTAGTAGACCTCAACGCGGTACTTGGGCTGGCCAATGCTGCACTCCCGCAGCGTAGCACAAGCCATCTCCTGGCCTTCCATCGATTCCACGAACTGAGATGGAAGGCGGAGGAGGTCTTTGGCCCCGGCGAGTATCGGGACTATGAAGGTGGACCACCCCTCGGCCGAGGTGTAGGTCGGCGGCTGGAGCGCTGGTCTCACCGGCCGAAGCTGAGATGGGCCGGCTAGAGGAGAGACCGCCGCGCGGGGTCTCGCGGAGCTAGAGGCAGCAGCCCCGAGGGCAGCAAGGGTTTTCTTATTCTTGCTACCCGGTGGCCATCCGTGGCGGCGGGGTGGCGAAGGAGCGGCCGCGGCCGCTGGCGCGGTTTTCCTCCTGCTCCCCCTCGGGCGGCCTGGCCCTCGTCTCTTCGGAACGCCCTCGCCACCAAGAGCTAGAGCTGCCCCGGCAGCGGCGGTGTTGGTGGGGGCGGCAGCGGCTGCGGCCGCAAGAGCCGCCAGGGTTTTTTGGTTGCGGCTCCCCTTCGTGCGACCGGGCGTCTCGGTCTTCTTCCCGCTCCCTTTCGTGCGACCGGGCCCTCGTTTCTCCGGGACCCCTTCACCTCCGGCGGCGGAGCCTCCAAGAGAAGACATGGCTGGGCAGAACTCTGAGGTGGAGGAAGAAGTGAAGTACGCCCTCAACCCCAAGTGCTCTCAGTATTTAAGGAGGAGCGGCCAGGGGGAAGAGGGAGGGGGATCGACGGCACCCGATGCTTCGGTAACTGCCCCGTATCATGCGCACCCACAAGAAGGCAACCGTTGTGGTTGCCACAACGGATCGTGGGAGGAACCGACGGGACGTGCCGCTGACGCATGCCAGTCTACCCCACATGACGACTTGGGGAGTTATTATGGTGGCTCCGAAGTCTAAGCGACGGGATATAACACTGCGGCACTGTGCCAGTCGCAGCGTGGGATCAGAACCCGAAGCGGTTCAAGTTCCGAGAGGCCGGGTGCCGGCTAACGGTCGCATGGCGGCCGTCAGCCGGATCAATCCTAGAGCCGGCACGTCCCGAGACGGTCGGTGACACTCCACGGAACTGGACCTCAAGATCGACAACTTCCGAGCCGGACGAGGAATCCTGGGACTTCGACGGAAACGTGCTGACTTCGACGAGGAATAGAACCCGCCGAAGCCCATGCTAACCCATGAGACTTCACAAGTTTCGGGGGCTAGTGTCGTGGGGATGACTTCCGGGGTATGCCAAGGGCAGCGCTGTCTGCCGGCTGACGTCCTAGGAATCTCCACGGCGCTAAGTCAAGAAGACCGGCTCTGTCCAAAGGGCTGGCTACGCCAGCAACCGCTAGCGACTCCACCGTGGAGAGCCAGAGCCGGCGAAGACGACAAGACCTCTCCAATGGCTGCTTCGCCGAAAGTGGCATGGCCCCGACAAGATCGACAGGGGCGAGGGACGAGCATGACGCAAGCTACGTCTAGACTCCACCAACCAGCGAGTAGGAGCCTTCCCCACGAAAGGATCCGAGGCAAAAGGGAGGGCATATGCCTCCAAGATGCCGGTCCAAGGGGGGAAAAGGCACTTTATAAAGTTGCCACCATCAGACGAGGGGTCAGAGGCCAGAGGATCACGCCGAGGACGCAGCCATGGAGGAGCCGGCAGCTGGGCAGCCGGCCACCTAACCTATAACCAGACCCCCGCCTATATAAGGGGGTCTGGACCCTTAGACTAGGGAGATCTGATCCATCTTCTTTCTCCTCTTGTGACGACCTCAAATTTGATAACAAATTCGAAGTGCCCGTTATGTAATCCATCACAATCCCAGAATCATTGTTGTGATTTACATAACGTAGTTGATATCACAGTCATAGACATTAATTGTAAATAAAGGGGATTACATAGGTGGTCACACAGACCAAACCTTACAATACATCAATATGCAGCGGAATCACACTTTGGGTCCATATTGTCAAGCTTCAACCGCACAGGCAAAGCAGACAGTAGGAAACGAGCCTAATTCACAAAGTCGTCAATGAGTCCTTCCTTCTTGATCTTGCTCCTTCAAGTCTGGCCAAGTTGATAGCCAGGGACACAGCCGTGAGTACATTGGATGCACTCGCAAACCATCTTATAAACAAAGTGATGAGAGAGATATGCAAGGTTGGTATGGTGGACTAAGCACTAAGTTTATTTGCAGAAATGCTAGTTTTGTTTCCCAAGAATGTTCATTAGTAGAAAAGAGGTTTAGTTCTTTAAGTTCAATCTAAGGAGGAACTTCAAGTGTGTCAAGATCATGGTCAAGTCAAGTCAATTCAAATTCATGTCATTCACCAAGTTCATCATAAGTTGTTTTCATTATTGACAAAAGCCAGGCACAGCTTGCCAACCGTCCATGACCGAGGACTCGGCTATTCGAATAGTTTGAAAACCTCTGCAGAGGGGTACACTTTACCCACAAGATTCGATACATCTGCCGGGAGAAATCCACGGTCCGTCATACAAAAGTATGCGGTTTTCAGATAATCAAACAAAACCTTTCACTTGCTCATCCTAGTATAGGATCCTTCCCTAGAGCCCGGGGTACGGAATTCCCGCTCCGGCGCCTCTAGTTCTGCCCATCCCGGGAACCGGGTTAGTGAATCCACTTGGTCAAGAAGTATCCGCCCATGGAGTCCTCCCATGAAGATTTAATACAAGACCTCCCATACTAAGATAAACAAGCTACGGATTAAGCCCCTTCCCATATAGGGGTAATGTGGTTGTACGGTATAATTGGCTCCCATAGTACATCACTCGTTGTCAATTTGAGAAATACATTGCATAGTCTTAGTCAAGATTATTTTCTTTCATAAAACCATCATGTAGGAGAAACCTCCAATTCAAGTTTCAAGTTCAAGTCACCAATTTTCAACTAGGGTTCCCCTTATAGATGATCTCAATTTTATTAGCGACTAAGCAACTACATTGAGTGATGATACCACTAAATAGTTGGATAAACTCAGCTTGATGCTCTTGTTAAGCAAGATATCAAACACCTCTATCATTCTACTCTAGCAATTCAATCATGCAATTTACTTAAAACAAGTAGAATGCAATAGTAAAACTAGGCATTTGGAGTATGATTCAAAAGATGGCTTGCCTGGCTTGGCAAAGTCAAAATAGTCTTCATCTTCATCTTGGGTTGATTGATCTCCATCTTCATTTCTTGGTTAACTTCGGGATCCATTCTCCTTACTCTCTTTGTCGTCTAATCGTTGAAAAATAAATACATACAATCACCAAACATTTCACAAACCACACACATTCAACAATCAAGGATACTAGGGTAGGAAAAGTTATCTAAGAATGTGATGGAGAGTGGCTTCGATTTAATTGAATCCATATAGATGAGATTATTGCGTTCTTGATTTAAGTGAGGATTTAATTTACTTTGAATCATGAAATATCTCTTGCAAGTCCTTATTGACCCTGGTCATAGACCACAAGTAGATATTCAAGATTATGGTTCAACCAAAGAGGCTTCATTGGATTTGGAGTATTTTTCTATTATGGAAGCCATTTCTAGTTTGCAAATATTTAGTGATCAAGTTTGAATCTACAAGTAGAGTTTATAGATCCTAGTTGAATGGGATCAAAGGTTATAGATCAATATTTAGAAATGTGGTTGATTCGAATTGGTTTCATATCATTTCCATTTAATTTGAAATATGTGTGCAAGTTTGAGTTTCTAATTACTACCATGTAGGATTAAATTTCCAAATACTTCCTACAAGTACACATGGACTAAGATCAATACCTGTAGATAGGTATTTGGAATTGTGGTGTAACAATAAGGGTTCCATAAAAATTTCGATTATGGATTTGAGTTTAATCAAATCCTATATGGCAAATGCCTATTTAACCATAGAGGTAAATAGCATTTACTTAAAAATGTTCAAAAATGAGATCTAATGCCATAGACAGATGGGTATCACTAATTGTGAATTTCCAAAGTTGGATTTATATTTTTAGGAATTTTATTTGAATTGATATGGATTTTCTAAGTTGGAAAAGCTCCTGTTTTGTTATTTTTGCTGCAACTATTATGTAGATCTAATTGTGTTGAAACCACTTCTAAAGGATAGCTCATGTTCTAAGGTTTCCAGAACATTTTCATTTGTTAAATTTGGGTTGGTAGAACTCCGGGAAAATTCAATTTAAGCAAGCATCTGAATGAGTTTCTCAAAAATCGGAATTCGAATAACCCTTTTTTTTTAAATCCGGGCCGGACACACAGACCGAGCTGGGCCGGCCCACTAGGCTGCAGTTGGGCGGTTGAGCAGGGAAAAAAAATAGGATCGGCCGACCTGCCAAGGGGGCCCACCGGTCAGAACTAAATCGAATCGGTATGTATCGAGGCTCTTCTTCCTGGGGACGAACGGAGCTCACCGGCGGTCAGTAGCGAAGAAGACGGCGACGCAGCTCGATGAGGAAGGCACGGGAGACGACGGCGAGTTGTAGTCCGGCGGAGGATCTCCTCCTCTTCCACCTCGTCCAGGCGGCAGCTTGAGGGAGCGGCTGGAACACCGGGAACGGCACGACCTCCTGCAGCTCGGCCTGCTCCGGCGAGCTCAAACCTGCGAGCAACTAGCGAGGAGATTATGTCTAGGAGGTTCCTGGTGATGGCGGGGTCCTTTTCAGGGACGAATGGAGGCTTTTTATAGTCGGGAGAGGGAGCACGAGGCGAGGGGATCTGCGGAGAGAGCGCGGCCGGTGTCGGCTAACGAAGGGACACGGCGGTCGGGGCTTTCGGCGGAGGGCTGCGGTGTGCGGTGGGGTGCTGCTGGCGCAATTGCAGGCTGCGGGGTGGTCTGGTGCAGAGGGTGCAAGTGATGGCTGTGGGGAGGGGTCCGGGGTGTTCTTCTCCTTTTCATTCCCTGTCTCACGGCTTGGGTCGGGGCTGGGGAGGCTGGGGCTCGACCAAGAGATGTCCACACGCATGGCTACAGGGCCTGGGACAAACGGAAACAATGTTGGTCACAGTAGAACCGATTTTCTAGATTTTTGCCCACCCCGTGTTCGATGAAATGCCCGCAAGAAATCAAATTTCAAATTTTTGAAAACGGCCACCGTGGGTCTTCATCATATTGGACAAGGGTTCCAGGGATATTTTTGTTTCGAAGAAATAACAAGTTTTGCAAAAATTTATATTTCAAACTTGGGCATTGTCATTGTTTCAGATTCAAAGTTTGGCTGATGATTGCGTGGGTTTCTAGTTTGAGTTTTTGCTGGAAACTTCCTGGTTGAGTTAGTATGTGATGTGGTCAAGCTCAACTAACTGACCACACCTTTGCTTGAGTTACAGATTTCTTATTCTAAGTGTCCAAAGTAGGGTAGTGGTTAACTTTTTCTAGATCATCCTTTCTTCTCTTTTTCTTTATTTCTTTTGCTTCTGGTTCTTTTGATCTTTGTGGTTCTTCTCTAATGCTTACATTGATTAAGTTTGAATTAACTAAACATTGCCCAACCAATTATTACACACATAAAATCATAGAACACATGTAGTTAAAATACTGTGCAAGCATGCAATAATAGATAGAAAATTTTATCTTGGTCCAAAGGTGTTGGTTTTCTTGGAGATGACATGGATTTGGAATGACCTCTTGTTTGAATTCAAACTTGGGTAGAAATTTAAATAGGTTTCCAAGTAGTTTTTGGTTTCAAACTTCGCAAGCTTTGATTGAATATAACTTGTTCTTATCTGTGGTGGAGAGATGCATGATGGTATAGTTCAAAAATTGCTTAATATAGGTTTGGCAATTGACACAAATGGGTTTAGCATGTAAGCATGCACAAAATTTTATAGTTAGAAAACTATTTCAATTTAACAAAAACGTTTTACAGGTATAATTATTTGTTTTCCGAAAACATGGCTAAAGAAAACATTTGGGAGTTTTTTTCAAAGTTTTGAAAATAAGTTTTCGAAAGGTTGATTCCAAC
Source organism: Dactylis glomerata (assembly GCA_007115705.1). NCBI lineage: Eukaryota > Viridiplantae > Streptophyta > Magnoliopsida > Poales > Poaceae > Dactylis > Dactylis glomerata. Next base: position 63,541 of record QXEO01002011.1, on the reverse strand, counting down.
ATTTTTTTGGAAATGTCAACTTGAGAAATGAGAAATAGTAATTTTTGAAATGGGATATTTTTATTCTCCTCTTTTTAAAACAAAGATAGGTTTCTTGAAAATAAAGGTTTTACCTCTATTCCAAATATTTCCTTTCTAAACGATTAAAAATTTGGGCTCAAAGGATTGGTTTTAAAACCTTTCTCATACTCTTTTTATTTGAAGCATGGGAGCAAATGCTCAAATTCACAAGTTTTGAAAGACAATAAATTAATCTTGTATTTAAAATAAAAGTTTTTGTTGTCTCCAAAATTTGGTATTTTAATAAATCCATTTATTTCTATTTCCCAAAAATTTGGGTTGTTACAATCTTCCCCCCTTAAAAAGAATCTCGTCCCGAGATTCATAAGTTAAGATTGAGATGGATTGAGGAATTTGTTCACCAGATGAGAGATAGATTGAGTGGATAGTTATTCCTATGGAAATAAGGATTGTGCACACCCAAAATGTGATAAGGCCATACGGGCCAAAAACACATCGTTATCAATCACATAGCAATTTCAACAAACAATCACACTTTTCAAACACAAAATATTTAGGCTTTAATCATAGGATTTCATTAAAAAGAAAGGGTCTTGGGAATTACATGTCTCCTTCTGGTTTTACAAAGAAGTAAACGAGACTACTAGTACCAAACTTGGGCGACTAAGGCTTCTTCTTGACATGTGCTTCAAAATCTTGATTCAACTTGTTCATACTGACTGTCTAGCTAAGCACACTTCAGGATACTTGGTGTCTGATTCCTGATGATTGATCTCTTTTTCTTCTCTTCATGCCTTTGGGTTGGCGAGGTCACTTCCTGGTGTTCGGTAAGGCTGCTTCCTTCCTCTGCGAAAGTCTAGGCTATAGAGGCCTTTGACACTATCTTCAATAATGACACGGTTTCGAACTCTGCCCAGGTTGGTGTTGATAGGATTGCCTCCTGAAGATGAAAGAACATTTGTAGGATCTTCAGAGCCACTGGGTTTGACCCTATTTCTAGTTTTGACATGTTTGCTAGCATGGGCAATAGGTTTGGATGCGGTGTTCCTCTTATCTGGGCAATCATTGGAGTAGTGTCCCTTAATTCCACACTCCCAGCAAATAAGGTTAGTCTTCCATTGTTTAACATGATCATCGTGCTCTTTGCTGGCCTGGGCCACCTGTGCTGCTAGCTGAAAATGCTTTTTCTTGATCTTGGATATAGCTGTCACCAGGCGATTCATGGGGCAGTTTGCTGGAACATGGGTACTACTCTCACATAAGAAGCATGTGATGTTTCTTGAAGGGCATTCTCCAGATGGATGGTTGTCTTCGCAGTTGGGACAGTTGCCAGTACATTGGCTAGATTGATGACCTTCTTCTCCACAACGGCTACAGGCCTTCATACTGAGGTGATCTAGGTTGGGAATACTTTATTGGGACAGGGACGTTGTGCGTGGAGTGCTTCTCCACAATCATAACATAAGGGTTGGGTGTAAAAATCTCCTGGCTTCTTCGTTGGAATGAGGTACAAGTGGGACCTCCTTTGGTATTCTCGGGTAATTCTATTGAGGTGAAACTCGAACTCCGAGTTGGCCTGACCTCCTTTCGTACATAACTGAAATGGTGGGTTTGAGAGCTTGGGGTGCATCCGAGGGGTCAAGTCCTGCAGTAGATGAGAGGGAACAACTTTCAAAAGGTTGCTAACATGGTATTGGTATGGTTTAGTTTGGGCGAGAAAGACAAGAACATTTTTGAGCAAACAAGTTTTCAAAGCGGTGGCTACATGTTGCCGGATGGCATATGAGCAACACATCTCAAAACAAATCAATCATTCGAACACACAAGGCACTAAGCACACTTAATAATCGTGAGGTAAGGGTAGCCTAATGAAATCAACTGAGCATTTCCTATAGATCCTATGGGTCAAAAAGTTGTTGGGTCTTCATCATTTCTGATCACTCTCAATTTGCTCTTGAAGTCTTTGTCTCACTGGGTTGACTCTGGTTGGAAGATTTCTGGATCAGGTGAAGAGACTCTCTTTCAATGGTAGCAGTCGTAGTTGACATCCAAGGTTGAAGTCTTGAAAAATATTGAGTCCTAATCTTTTGATCCAAAAGTCCTTCGGTCTTAGGTTGGTATATCGTCCATATTATATATTTGAGGTAGATGAGGAGTAGAGTAAAACAAATCTTTGAAAAGACTTTGTAATTAAAGAGGTAAATAAATTCTTTGTCAAAATCTCTTGAGAGTATAAGTTGAGAGTGTAAGATATTTGAAGTGAATAAGATGGGAGTATAAGATTGGCTTTGGATACCAAAGCAAATAAGTTTCTTTTGTAGAAATAAGTGTTTGACAAAATATTACTTTCTTAGCTAACGACCATTCTAACTAAGGTCTCTTAAGGTCATGATAGTCCTGATACCAAACTTGTGATATCAAAGGTATCATTTTCTAACGACCATGCTAACTAGGGTTTCCTAGAGTCAGCCCTGGCTCTGATACCAACTTGTGACGACCTCAAATTTGATAACAAATTCGAAGTGCCCGTTATGTAATCCATCACAATCCCAGAATCATTGTTGTGATTTACATAACGTAGTTGATATCACAGTCATAGACATTAATTGTAAATAAAGGGGATTACATAGGTGGTCACACAGACCAAACCTTACAATACATCAATATGCAGCGGAATCACACTTTGGGTCCATATTGTCAAGCTTCAACCGCACAGGCAAAGCAGACAGTAGGAAACGAGCCTAATTCACAAAGTCGTCAATGAGTCCTTCCTTCTTGATCTTGCTCCTTCAAGTCTGGCCAAGTTGATAGCCAGGGACACAGCCGTGAGTACATTGGATGCACTCGCAAACCATCTTATAAACAAAGTGATGAGAGAGATATGCAAGGTTGGTATGGTGGACTAAGCACTAAGTTTATTTGCAGAAATGCTAGTTTTGTTTCCCAAGAATGTTCATTAGTAGAAAAGAGGTTTAGTTCTTTAAGTTCAATCTAAGGAGGAACTTCAAGTGTGTCAAGATCATGGTCAAGTCAAGTCAATTCAAATTCATGTCATTCACCAAGTTCATCATAAGTTGTTTTCATTATTGACAAAAGCCAGGCACAGCTTGCCAACCGTCCATGACCGAGGACTCGGCTATTCGAATAGTTTGAAAACCTCTGCAGAGGGGTACACTTTACCCACAAGATTCGATACATCTGCCGGGAGAAATCCACGGTCCGTCATACAAAAGTATGCGGTTTTCAGATAATCAAACAAAACCTTTCACTTGCTCATCCTAGTATAGGATCCTTCCCTAGAGCCCGGGGTACGGAATTCCCGCTCCGGCGCCTCTAGTTCTGCCCATCCCGGGAACCGGGTTAGTGAATCCACTTGGTCAAGAAGTATCCGCCCATGGAGTCCTCCCATGAAGATTTAATACAAGACCTCCCATACTAAGATAAACAAGCTACGGATTAAGCCCCTTCCCATATAGGGGTAATGTGGTTGTACGGTATAATTGGCTCCCATAGTACATCACTCGTTGTCAATTTGAGAAATACATTGCATAGTCTTAGTCAAGATTATTTTCTTTCATAAAACCATCATGTAGGAGAAACCTCCAATTCAAGTTTCAAGTTCAAGTCACCAATTTTCAACTAGGGTTCCCCTTATAGATGATCTCAATTTTATTAGCGACTAAGCAACTACATTGAGTGATGATACCACTAAATAGTTGGATAAACTCAGCTTGATGCTCTTGTTAAGCAAGATATCAAACACCTCTATCATTCTACTCTAGCAATTCAATCATGCAATTTACTTAAAACAAGTAGAATGCAATAGTAAAACTAGGCATTTGGAGTATGATTCAAAAGATGGCTTGCCTGGCTTGGCAAAGTCAAAATAGTCTTCATCTTCATCTTGGGTTGATTGATCTCCATCTTCATTTCTTGGTTAACTTCGGGATCCATTCTCCTTACTCTCTTTGTCGTCTAATCGTTGAAAAATAAATACATACAATCACCAAACATTTCACAAACCACACACATTCAACAATCAAGGATACTAGGGTAGGAAAAGTTATCTAAGAATGTGATGGAGAGTGGCTTCGATTTAATTGAATCCATATAGATGAGATTATTGCGTTCTTGATTTAAGTGAGGATTTAATTTACTTTGAATCATGAAATATCTCTTGCAAGTCCTTATTGACCCTGGTCATAGACCACAAGTAGATATTCAAGATTATGGTTCAACCAAAGAGGCTTCATTGGATTTGGAGTATTTTTCTATTATGGAAGCCATTTCTAGTTTGCAAATATTTAGTGATCAAGTTTGAATCTACAAGTAGAGTTTATAGATCCTAGTTGAATGGGATCAAAGGTTATAGATCAATATTTAGAAATGTGGTTGATTCGAATTGGTTTCATATCATTTCCATTAATTTGAAATATGTGTGCAAGTTTGAGTTTCTAATTACTACCATGTAGGATTAAATTTCCAAATACTTCCTACAAGTACACATGGACTAAGATCAATACCTGTAGATAGGTATTTGGAATTGTGGTGTAACAATAAGGGTTCCATAAAAATTTCGATTATGGATTTGAGTTTAATCAAATCCTATATGGCAAATGCCTATTTAACCATAGAGGTAAATAGCATTTACTTAAAAATGTTCAAAAATGAGATCTAATGCCATAGACAGATGGGTATCACTAATTGTGAATTTCCAAAGTTGGATTTATATTTTTAGGAATTTTATTTTAATTGATATGGATTTTCTAAGTTGGAAAAGCTCCTGTTTTGTTATTTTTGCTGCAACTATTATGTAGATCTAATTGTGTTGAAACCACTTCTAAAGGATAGCTCATGTTCTAAGGTTTCCAGAACATTTTCATTTGTTAAATTTGGGTTGGTAGAACTCCGGGAAAATTCAATTTAAGCAAGCATCTGAATGAGTTTCTCAAAAATCGGAATTCGAATAACCCTTTTTTTTAAATCCGGGCCGGACACACAGACCGAGCTGGGCCGGCCCACTAGGCTGCAGTTGGGCGGTTGAGCAGGGAAAAAAAATAGGATCGGCCGACCTGCCAAGGGGGCCCACCGGTCAGAACTAAATCGAATCGGTATGTATCGAGGCTCTTCTTCCTGGGGATGAACGGAGCTCACCGGCGGTCAGTAGCGAAGAAGACGGCGACGCAGCTCGATGAGGAAGGCACGGGAGACGACGGCGAGTTGTAGTCCGGCGGAGGATCTCCTCCTCTTCCACCTCGTCCAGGCGGCAGCTTGAGGGAGCGGCTGGAACACCGGGAACGGCACGACGTCCTGCAGCTCGGCCTGCTCCGGCGAGCTCAAACCTGCGAGCAACTAGCGAGGAGATTATGTCTAGGAGGTTCCTGGTGATGGCGGGGTCCTTTTCAGGGACGAATGGAGGCTTTTTATAGTCGGGAGAGGGAGCACGAGGCGAGGGGATCTGCGGAGAGAGCGCGGCCGGTGTCGGCTAACGAAGGGACACGGCGGTCGGGGCTTTCGGCGGAGGGCTGCGGTGTGCGGTGGGGTGCTGCTGGCGCAATTGCAGGCTGCGGGGTGGTCTGGTGCAGAGGGTGCAAGTGATGGCTGTGGGGAGGGGTCCGGGGTGTTCTTCTCCTTTTCATTCCCTGTCTCACGGCTTGGGTCGGGGCTAGGGAGGCTGGGGCTCGACCAAGAGATGTCCACACGCATGGCTACAGGGCCTGGGACGAACGGAAACAGTGTTGGTCACAGTAGAACCGATTTTCTAGATTTTTGCCCACCACGTGTTCGATGAAATGCCCGCAAGAAATCAAATTTCAAATTTTTGAAAACGGCCACCGTGGGTCTTCATCATATTGGACAGGGGTTCCAGGGATATTTTTGTTTCGAAGAAATAACAAGTTTTGCAAAAATTTATATTTCAAACTTGGGCATTGTCACTGTTTCAGATTCAAAGTTTGGCTGATGATTGCGTGGGTTTCTAGTTTGAGTTTTTGCTGGAAACTTCCTGGTTGTGTTAGTATGTGATGTGGTCAAGCTCAACTAACTGACCACACCTTTGCTTGAGTTACAGATTTCTTATTCTAAGTGTCCAAAGTAGGGTAGTGGTTAACTTTTTCTAGATCATCCTTTCTTCTCTTTTTCTTTATTTCTTTTGCTTCTGGTTCTTTTGATCTTTGTGGTTCTTCTCTAATGCTTCCATTGATTAAGTTTGAATTAACTAAACATTGCCCAACCAATTATTACACACATAAAATCATAGAACACATGTAGTTAAAATACTGTGCAAGCATGCAATAATAGATAGAAAATTTTATCTTGGTCCAAAGGTGTTGGTTTTCTTGGAGATGACATGGAGTTGGAATGACCTCTTGTTTGAATTCAAACTTGGGTAGAAATTTAAATAGGTTTCCAAGTAGTTTTTGGTTTCAAACTTCGCAAGCTTTGATTGAATATAACTTGTTCTTATCTGTGGTGGAGAGATGCATGATGGTATAGTTCAAAAATTGCTTAATATAGGTTTGGCAATTGACACAAATGGGTTTAGCATGTAAGCATGCACAAAATTTTATAGTTAGAAAACTATTTCAATTTAACAAAAACGTTTTACAGGTATAATTATTTGTTTTCCGAAAACATGGCTAAAGAAAACATTTGGGAGTTTTTTTCAAAGTTTTGAAAATAAGTTTTCGAAAGGTTGATTCCAACATTTTTTTGGAAATGTCAACTTGAGAAATGAGAAATAGTAATTTTTGAAATGGGATATTTTTATTCTCCTCTTTTTAAAACAAAGATAGGTTTCTTGAAAATAAAGGTTTTACCTCTATTCCAAATATTTCCTTTCTAAACGATTAAAAATTTGGGCTCAAAGGATTGGTTTTAAAACCTTTCTCATACTCTTTTTATTTGAAGCATGGGAGCAAATGCTCAAATTCACAAGTTTTGAAAGACAATAAATTAATCTTGTATTTAAAATAAAAGTTTTTGTTGTCTCCAAAATTTGGTATTTTAATAAATCCATTTATTTCTATTTCCCAAAAATTTGGGTTGTTACACCTCTAGACCGAACAGCTCGAGGAGCATTGTAACCACTGTCGAGCTAATAAGAAACAAGGCAGGAAGTAGGGGTGTTACCTCCGGTGTGGAGGGCCCTGAACCTGGGTAACCGTGGTGTCTCAGTTGCACAATCCCGAGCCGGACCCATCGTTGCACACCATCGAGCCCCTCTGTTAAGCCATCCCCATGGCTACTGTCTCTAAATTCCCACGACACAGGTAGTTTACAATTGTACAATTAGTTTTTTCTCTTAATTTGAGAATTGCAAGTGAGCGGAATAGTGGCAATGATCCTCCCTGCTCTGCATACATGGATTCACAGTTTCATACACCAACTCGATCCTCAATAATCATTATCGGCAAGCCGCACTAGCACTGAGAGATCAGGCTAGGAGCAAAAACATGGGGATGGCTCTCCCGTGCGGTGGAACATGTATGCTTTGAGTTATTACACTATAAAAAGGTGATCCATCAAGGAGGAGACGATGAAGGACGAAGAATTGGATCGACACCTTTCATTGAAAGCTTGATTGGATTTTTATGTGAATTTTATCTTTACAAATACAAAATATTTTTCATTTTAAGAAGCCGTAGCAACACACAGGCATTCAACTAGTACACACTAAAACGTGTCTAGATGCATTTTCTTCACAAATCTAAAACATCTTATATTTATAAACAGAGGGAGTACGTGTTTGAGCTTTCGTTTTTTAATGCAAACCCTAGATGGCTGGACCTGGGGAATGGTAATCCCTATTTGACGAACGTCACAGGGTACCTTTGCTAGCAATTGTTTTTTAAGTAGGCCAACCTGAATGGGATCTCTCATATTCCGGTTTAGGTCTTTCACAATGCATAGTTTCTTAGACTACTCATAATGGGAGTATCATAGCTAGTATCATGCATTACATGCATGCAAAAAGCTGTGACATCATAATTAATGAGGAGAGAGGTGAGTGTGATATCATATCATGGTACTGTATCATAGCACGTCAATCTAGAAAAGTTAGTGACAAATATATCTTGTACACATATTTGCATTGAGATTCTACAAAACAATAAATATGATGGAACTATGATACTATGCATTGTAGGAGTGGTATCATAAATAAGTATCATATGCATGATACTAGTGTATAATACTCCCATTGTGACTAGTCTTAGCACGTTTTTATAGGAGTAATTAAAATTTAAGATACAACTTTTTCAATGCATTGTTTCTTAAGGGTTTGTCTCTTAATTAATGATTTTGGTTTCATGCATGTATATGATTAGGCTAGAAATAATTTTTGCCTATAAACTCGTGCAAGTATTGTATCTTTTAGCTAAGCTACAACACCCCTCTCTTTCCTCATTTAATATAGTGTCGTATAAGCAAAGTACCTAAGATACCGCGCTAAGAAACCACCATTGTAAAAGGTCTTAGGAACCTTTAAGCAGCTTTCGGCCATGTTTTTTCTGGTTTACTGGTTTTTGGGGTTTCTTTTCCTAGTTTCTTTTTAGTTTTTCTAGTTTTGCATTTTTTTTAGTCTGCTTTTATTTTTTATTCAAAATCCACGAGTATTAGCTTTTTGTGAATATTTTTCAAATTCAGAACATACTTTTATATTCTTAATTTCAAGAACATTATTTTATTTAGTAATATGTGAACATTTTCAATTTCTTGAACATTTTATAATCCATGAACATTTTTTAAGTCATGAACATTTTTCAAATATATGATTTTTTTCTAAATCGGCCAATTTTTTGAAAAATCTTGAACATATTTTTAAAATATGTTCAACTTGCATGTCGATTATTACCTTTTGCAGGGACCTACCGATTAGGTCTACGCCCAGCCGACAGTGCACTATTTCTGAAAATTCTACAGTATTTTTCAAAAATCCCCAAAAACTTGTGTGTAAACGAGAGCAGATATTCCGCAACTAGTTGCGGGTGCATCCCATAGTTGCATGCCATATTTTCAAATGTCAAAAAAATGTGAAATAATTCATAGACCTAAGTTATGTTGTATATTGTGCACCTAAGAAATTTTGTCTCAAAATATAACAATATGTGACCTGTGCAAAAAAGAGAAAACATAAGTGAATAGTATCATGTGTTATTCACGTATCATTTGTCTTTTTTCTACAGACCACAAAGTATCATATTTTTCGATGAAAATTTGTAAATGCACAAGATACAACATAATCTACGTCCATAATTTATCGCATGATTTTTGGAGACTTAAAAATGTGTCGTACAAAATGGGATGCAGATGTCATTTCCGGTGTGTAAACGCAAGAACCTGCTGGCCTGGCGCGGGAGCCCTCCGGAACAGGGCACCAGATAGTTTCCTAATCGATCCCCGACGCTAGTCTCCACGCAAAGGATGGATCGGCTAGCTGGATGTCGGTAGGCGGACAGACGATCGATAGGTACGCGTAGGTCGGCACGGGAAGCCGCCAAACCTAGCTCCGCCTGCGCGTGTAAACATATGGTGCATCTTCCTCTGAACAGGAACAGAGTACCTGTAGAATGCTAGGTAGTTGCAGAATTAAGCAAGTTGCATGGCCAACTCTGCCCTCTAGCTAGTGTGCAATCGATCGATCATATCTGTGGATGGAAATAGCGCACATGCACGGATCTTGTGGGATATCTTATATAGCTATACGATAATATCTGCTGGCTAAGATTTTTAACAGGTCAATACTGACTAGCTTGTATTTCTGCTGGCTAAGACTTCAAGTGACAGTTACTAATGCCTTGCCTGGTGGGGTGTATGGACATACACGTTTCAAGTTTTTGAGAAAAGGGAACATTACATAAAATGCATAAATAAGCAAGTTTTAAAATGTCAAAAAAAAATCTTGTCTAGATCATAACATTCTATAGTCGCACACAAGTTTTTGAGAAAAGGGAACATTTTGTGTGGCTTCGGTAAAAAGGACAAAAAATGTCCCTGCATAGTCATATGTTCGCACACAAATTTGTCTTTTTATACGGGACACAAAATGTTCTTTTTCCCCGAACATGTGTGTGCGAACATAGAATGTTCAGATATACATGCGAATTTTTTGTTCCGGATTTTTTGGCATGTCTAAATATGTTTTCTAACAATGGGTTCATTTGCTCTGGTGAGCCGAAATAGATATGCGAGTAAAATGATGTTTTCCCATGCACATACACCGCTAGACTTGTTTGATTCGTAGGATCCCAAACTGCGGAAATAGGTCCCCATGCACATACACCTCTAGGCCTTCTTTTTGAAATGGGGAACACCCCGGTCTATGTATCAAAATGGTGCATACGACCTTACACCTCTAGGACTTCTATGATTCATAGGATCCCAAACTGCGAGAATATGAATTGGATAGGAATGCAACAAGAAAACTAATTGTATAGGAACATTTTCTTTGGTGGTCGTTTGAATTAGTAAAGAACTAAGTGAATCAGATGCTCACTACTATAGTGCAAAATCCTACGGCAATAAGAATCCTATGTATTCCCTATAAGAATCTTGTAAATCAAAGGAGGCCCTAGGCTCTAGCCTCTAGTGTGTAACCGATTTGTGGAGCTAACATGGATGTTGTCTACTGGAGATAGAGCTAGGGTTATGGTGTCTCTTTCCTTCAACTTGTATCGATCTATTGGGTAGGATTTCGAAATGTCACTTAGCCTGGATGTTTCTTTCCCTTCCAGCTGTACCCAATTCTCCCGGCTAAGATTTTCAAGAGGCAGCGATGTTGTTTTGTCGAAAGAGGACCATTTATATATAGGCCTACATTCAGTTGATCAAACACAAGACAAATGTCCAGATAATTAGCTAAAGACTTACACATGCACACGCACTAGACAGATCGTGTTCTAATCGAAAATTAGAATCTTAACCGAGGGGCTGGTGAACGCAACTTTCCAACCAATAGGAACACGTACTCCACAACAGTTACCCTTGGAAGCGGCAAACAGTTATCCTTGAAAGCGGCAACAAAAGTATAACAACATGTCAACATATGCGCTATGAATTTTCTATTAAGGGGTCTAGCATGTTTACCATTCCTAAAGGTGAAAACGATAGAAGTTGAGAACCTTGAGAGACAAAAAGCAGTCAACAGAACATGTAACGATCGATCGGGTGACAGATTAAACACGGTACACGGCTGGCTCGGCAGAGAGTATGTATGTGGATTTAACCGTGACGTCCAGATAACCCAACCTCACATGTATTACCTTCGTCTCGAAATATAAGCCTTTTTAGAGAGTTAACTTAGCTTTCTAAAAAGGCTTACATTTCAGAACGGAGATAGTACATTTCATCAATCAATTCACGCGCGATTCCAGAGCGAAACGACAAATCCTCTATGACTTGCGTTGTTGAAGCAGCGATCGATGCATGGATTCGTCCAATCCAAGTCGACCACAGACAGCTAGCTAGGGCGTACACCGGTACACGTTCCTTCGTTGCTCCATCGATCACACCTCGCGAGTCGCGCCTCACCTAGGCCTATATAAGAATGCCTACTTTCATCTTCTTCCCTCACACCAGCTAAGATATCGTGTTAGCTAAGACCAGTCCGAGATACCTCAAGCTCGGAGCTAGCTAGCTAGCTATCAGCAATGGCCCGCATTGCGCCGCTCCTGCTTGTGGTGCTGCTCTCCCTGGCCGTGCAGCTCGCTCCGTCCGCGGCATGCCCCACCTGCCCGACCCCCAAGCCACCACCGCCACCGCCGCCACGTAAGTTGAAGCCCCCGCCGTCGTCTGTGCCCTGCCCTCCGCCCCCGCACAGTCCCACGCCCACGCCGCCGCACACTCCAACACCGCCACACACTCCCACGCCGACACCAACACCACCACACACTCCTACACCTACGCCCACACCGCCGCACACTCCTACACCTACGCCCACACCACCGCCGCACACTCCTACACCTACGCCTACACCACCGCCGCACACTCCTACACCTACGCCTACACCACCGCCGCACACTCCTACACCTACGCCTACACCACCGCCGCACACTCCTACACCTACGCCTACACCACCGCCGCACACTCCTACACCTACGCCTACACCACCGCCGTACACTCCCACGCCCACGCCGCCGCACACTCCCCCACCGAAGCCAGTCACGCCGCCGACCCCTGTTACCCCGCCGCCGCACACTCCCCCACCAACGCCAGTAACGCCGCCGGCCCCTGTTACACCGCCACCGTCGCCGCCGACGGGCAAGTGCCCCGTGGACACGCTGAAGCTGCTGGCGTGCGTGGACGCCCTCAACGGGCTGGTACACGCGGTGTTGGGGGCAAACCCCAGTCAGACCTGCTGCCCGCTGCTGTCGGGCGTCTCCGGGCTCGACGCAGCGCTGTGCCTCTGCACCACCATCGAGGCCAAAGCGCTCGACATCAGCCTCGTGCTCCCCGTCGCCATCTCGGTGCTCGTCAACCAGTGCGGCAAGAACGTGCCCGGGGACTTCCAGTGCCCGGCGACGCCGACGCCAAGTCCTGTCACTCCGACGCCAGCACCGGTGACGCCGACGCCGACCCCTGTCACTCCGACGCCAACACCTGTGACGCCGACACCGACCCCTGTGACTCCTACGCCGACCCCTGTCACGCCGACGCCAACACCGACCCCTGTGACTCCTACACCGACCCCTGTCACTCCGACGCCAACACCGGTGACGCCAACACCGACCCCTGTCAATCCGACACCGAGCCCAGCCCCGACTCCGTCGTCGCCGACGGGCAAGTGTCCCGTGGACGCGCTGAAGCTGCTATCGTGCGTGGACGCTCTCAATGGGCTGGTGCACGCCGTGATCGGCAGCAGCGCCAGTGACGCCTGCTGCCCGCTGCTGTCCGGCGTGGCCGACGTGGATGCCGCGCTCTGCCTCTGCACCACTATCAAGGCTCAGGCGCTCGACATCAGCCTCGTGCTGCCCATCGCCATAGAGGTGCTCGTCAACCAGTGCGGCAAGAACGTGCCCAGTAACTTCCAGTGCCCGGGCACGCCGACGCCAAGCCCAGTGACCCCGACGCCGACACCGGTGACCCCCACGCCGGCACCGGTGACGCCGACACCAACCCCTGTGACTCCTACGCCTACCCCTGTCACTCCTACACCGACACCAGTAACGCCGACGCCAACTCCGGTGACGCCAACACCAGTGACCCCGACGCCGTCGTCGCCAACGAGCCAGTGCCCCGTGGACACGCTGAAGTTGGTGTCGTGCGTGGACGTGCTCAACGGGCTGGTTCATGCGGTGCTCGGCAGCAGCGCCAGCGACAGCTGCTGCCCTCTGCTGTCCGGCGTGGCCGACCTCGACGCGGCGCTCTGCCTCTGCACCACCATCAAGGCCAAGGCGCTCGACATCAGCCTCGTGCTGCCCGTCGCCATTGAGGTGCTCGTCAACCAGTGCGGCAAGAACGTGCCGGCCAACTTCCAGTGCCCTAATTAAGCTCCATCATACAGCACTACTTCTGGCGATGCATCGATTTAAATTCTCGTGAGTGTTTTAAGTAAATTAGGGTATCTTGCTTGCATGGACAGTCTCTTCTGGCGTGGAGCTTGTGGAAGATGCATACATGCATTGTGCAATTGTGTAGTATCATGTACACTTTGTCATCGTAAGTGTAAACTGCGAGCCGTGGTCTTCAGTCGTCTAGTGTTTCTGTTTGAATAATTATGAATAATATTTTTGCTACCCTGAGAAACGTTCATGGCAATCTTCCTGGCCTAAGATTAACTATTTTTCTAACAAGGTGGTGACGGGTTGAATTGAGAGAGAGAGAACATTTTGGCTCCCGGGCAACATGGTTCCATGTATTTTTAAAAATGTGAGTCTCATATTTAAGACTCACAAAATTTAAAATTCTGGATTTTACAACACATAAATGTATATAAAATAGATGTATTTTAAATTTATTAAAATATATTTTCAGTTGTAAGCTACACAAAAGAGAAAAAAATATCCATCATAGCAAAATAGACGATCCATTTGTTATCCATGATTTCTTTGTTTGTGTAGCCCCGAAATGAAAAAAAGTTTTAGTGAAATTGTATGTATGTATCTCACATCTTTTACATATACACACAATTTTCCTAAGATTTTTTATGAGTATCGTTTGTTATTTTTTTTTAAGAAAATGGGTGCAAGGAGCCTGAAATCACATTGCATTTCGGTGGAATTGGAGAGAACAGTCTTCAAGTTTCTCGTCCTTACACACACTTGAAGAGACAACTTCCTTGGGCAAAAAATCTCTGGGTGGCAATAAAGCAATTGGTGAGAGGATGCGTTAGTGAAATTCTATGTGTGTATCTCATATATATTACATATACACCCAATTTTCTAAAGATTTTTTTTATAATTTTAGAATTTTTTTAAGAAATGGACTCCATGGACCCCAATATCTCATTGCATTTTTGGTGGAATGGGAGAGAAGTAGTCTTCCATTTTACATGCCTTGCTCATGCAAAACTGAAGAGACAACTTTCATGGGCACATCAGATTTTCTTAAGAAATATTTGAGATCTCAATTTTTTTGAATATTCTCTTTTAGATAAAAGGCACCATGGAGCCCGAGATCTCATTTAATTTTGAGTGTAATTGGAGACAATATAAGGCTTCAATTTCCTAGGCCTAACTCATGCACGCTTAAGAGACAAAATATCCAGGTGGCAATGAAGCAATTGGTGAGAGGATGTATCAGAACTGCATGTGTGCATGTCACATATTGTATGTGCACATACAATTTTCTTATGAATTTATTTTGATTTCAAAATACTGTTTTCGGTTATTATGTTTTAGAAAATAGGCTCCATAGAGCCCGGGGTCTTATTTAATTTTGGGTAGAATTCGCGTGAATGTAAGGCTTCCATTTCCTAGGCCTAACTCACGCACACTTTAACAACTTTCTCAGAATAAAAACCTCCGGGTGGGAACTAAGCAATTGGTGAGACGATGTAGCAAAATTGTATGTGTGTATCTCACATTTTGTATAAATGTGCACATTAAATTTTCTTAAGACTAGATAAATACCCGTAAGTTGCCACAGAACAACTCACAATTCTACTATAACTACGATGTGAACGGCATGCATTCACATCGAACTACAAACTCAAACATGGAGACAAAATCATTGTCTCAAAACTTTAGTGTAATGGTAAACACTGATAACCCACAACTGTAGGTGCTCAATGTAATATCTTTTGATAAGTATTGAGTGTTGAAGTCACGAGGAGCTTAAGATATGTAAACTTTTATTGTCTAAAGTCCTATAATTCTCTTATACAACCTATTATGCAAAACAACTAAACTAAGACAGCAAGGCTTGGAAATATTACTAAACTAGAAAGTTGAAACTACAAAACTAAAACTAAACTAGTCTCGTGTCCCCACGACAATATGGGCTGAACACGCAGACTCACAGCCTACCGTCCGTCCTTGGCGCGCCACCCGCGAAAACGATTCACCGGCGGTGTTGCAACTCGTGGTCGACACGTCCGATTGTAGATAGTTATAAAAAATACGCACTAGATAACACTTTACATCTAGGCTATTTTAGTTCTTAGCTTGTGTTTGATGCTGTCGCAGAATATTTTTGTTTGTTTTCTAGTACTACGTGAGCACAGTTTTCATCAACTTAAGTTCTCTCGATTGCTCTAATACGCTATAAGGATAGCTCCACTAGCCAAGTCAACCGAAAATTGAAACTAATTAAAAAAATGGTAGGCAATGTATTTATAATCCAACAAGTCAGCTATGCACACGAGCCGTACATGGTCTAGTTGTCTACATCGGCTCGTGCGCGCCAAAGTACACGAGCCTGAGAACGCTCACCGACCATGTGCTGGGAGCACCTATACACCACCCCGGTCGGCGCAGATTAGCCGCCGCACACCCACGAGTTCTGTATGGGCCGGCCCAGTTCGTTTTTTTGATTTTTCTGTTATGTTTTCTTTTTCAAAATCTGAACGAATTTCAAGTTTTGAATAAATTTCGAAATCTGAATGAATTTTAAATTTTGAACAAATTTGGAAATCTGAACGGTTTCAAATTTTAAACAAATTTTGAAATCTGAACGGATTTCAAATTTTGAACAAATTTCCAAATTTGAATGAATTTCAAAATTTATGAGAATTTTTAAATGAAAACAAAATTTGAATGAATTTCAAAATTTGAACGAATTTTGAATTTTGAAAGCAAATCAAATTTGAACAAATTTCAATATTTGAATGAATTACAAATTTCAAACGAATTTGTAATTTGAACAAATTTCAAAATTTGAACAAAAATTTCAAATCTGAACATTTTTTAAAATGTTATAAAAAACTAAACTAAAAATAAAATAGGGGAAAAGAAAACAAAGAAAAGAAAAAAGAATGAAAAAAAGAGACCCGACCAGGTCGGTGCTATTGGGCCCGCCCACACCGCACGCTCGGTGTGCGGTGCCGAACTGGTTGGTGCATATGATTCCTAGTGCTTGCCCATGTCTGTCTCGATACACTCCTCAATCAATCAAGCCTTGTTTTGCGGAAGTGGGTTGGCCAGGTTTCAGCGTGTCTTTTCTCGGCCCAATTCGAAACACCTAGAAACACTCCATCGCTGTTTTGCAGGCTGAAATTGGACAGGCAAAGCCTAAAAAACTCCAGAATACCGGTCGGGTTAAGGGAAATAGAGACACGCCTCGTGCTTGCATTTCTCTCATGTTTCGCCCTAGTCAGATCAGAGAGATTGGGTGTCAACCCAAATCCCCTTGGAAATAAACTCAGTAAATCCCCTCTAATCCTCCCGTGCAAAACAAGGCCTCAATCTTTGTTAAGACTTTTTTCCCGACATCCTCGTCCTCAACCTCAAGGCATTCCCGATGCAGTGCATTCATGAGACAAGGTTGGATTAACCACGCATGTTGTAACTTGTAGCTTCTCGATATGCATAGCTTATAGCTTCTCGATCCTATCTATCTCAGCAAGCATCTGCGAGGGTGTGCGGTGTCGACCTAGTCGGAGCATAGGATTCCTGCTGCTTGCCCATGTCTGTCTCGATACACTCCTCAATCAATAAGGCCTTATTTTGCGGAAGTGGGTTTGCTAGGTTTTAGCTTGTCTTTTCCTGGCCTAATTCAAAACACCTAGAAACACTCCATCGCTGTTTTGCAGGCCGGAATTGGACGGGCAAAGCCTAAAAAACTCCAGAATACCGGTTGGGTTAAGGGAAATAGAGACACGCCTCGTGCTCGCATTTCTCTTGTGTTTCGCCCTAGTTAGATCAGAGGGATTGGGTGTCAACCCAAATTCCCTTGGAATTAAACTCAGTAAATCCCCTCTAATCCTCCCCTGCAAAACAAGGCATCAATCTTTTTTAGGTCTTTTCCCGACCTCCTCGTCCTCAACCTCAAGGCATTCCCGATGCAGTGCATTCATGAGACAAGGTTGGATTGAACATGCAGGTTGTAACTTGTAGCTTCTCGATATGCATAGCTTTTAGCTTCTCGATCCTATCTATCTCAGCAAGCATCTGCGAGCATGGGCGGGCCCATGTGTATTCATGGGTATGCAAGTGAATACCCAAAAAAATTGAAAAAAAATTCATATCAAATGATATGAGTTATCAAATCAGCTTTCCTTTGTATAAATATCATTCCAAGGATAGACACAACCTTGTAGTGGCGTAGTTGGTTAATAAGGTGAACATGCAGTAGCAAGTCGTGGGTTCAAACCCACTATTTTTCTACTTAGCTTGGTTAATTTTTTATTTTGAATACCCATTTTAAAATCCTGGGCCCGCCATGTCTGCGAGGGTCTCCGGCTGACAGGCAGGAGAAGGTGATAAACTACCGTTTGCAACTAGTTGCATCTGCACCCGGTTATGGGATGTCACACTTCCAAGTTTTTAATTTTTTTGAAATAAATCATGGACATAGGTTATATTGTATATTCCGCATCTGCAAAGTTTCATCCAAAAATAGGAAAATCCTGCACAAGGAAGAAAAATAATGTGTGAATAGTTATGAGATACTATTCACTTTTGTCTTTTCTTTTTTCCACAGGTCATATATGGGCATATTTAAGAACAAAATTTGTATATGTACAATATATAATATAACCTATGTTCATAATTTATTTCACATTATTTAATTTTTTTTGAAAATATGACATCGAATAAAAAGGTGCAAGGGCAACTATTTGCGGAATATTCACTCTCGGAGAAGGCACACCCGAAAAATTTGATTAAGCTGGCGTCACAAAAATGGTACTTCCTCCTTCTCGATTTATTAGTCCTGCGCGTGCTTCTAGGTTGTCTATTTGATCAACTTGGCATAAGATATATATATATATAATAAAAAATATATCATAAAAAACTTCAGCTCTTATACTTTCTAACGGTATAATTTTTGCGCTATATTATTTATATTTTATAAATCAAATTGATAATTCAGATAGATATGCAAGCCTAATAAACTAAAAAGAAGGAGTCTCACTTGTAATCTCTAGACCGAAATGCATGCATGCATGGCAACCTGGCTCGTGCCTCATGGCCGGCGGACGAGGCATCGCATTCACAACCCTGGTGAAGCCCGGCCGGCCTCCCGCCTACGCATGCAAGTATGTCAACGATACTGCAGAGGCGCATGCATCAAGGTTACCATCGTGACAAAGCCAGCAGCGCTGCAGCGGGTTACCATCCTTGTTTTTCTTGCAGCCTTCCAGCGCCTCAGAACGAACAAACGACACCAGAGGATTCCTCCCCCCTGCAGGCACGGCATTCCGCTGGGCCGTGCAACTGCAGTACTGCAGTACGTGCGTGTACAGTAGCGCCCTGATCCCCGATATTCCGTTCACCGCAGATCAATCAAGCTGGACATGCGTGGGGCAGGTTGTTCTTGGAACTACTCGTCATCGATCGCGTATGAACTGGAGAGCAGATCGGGGTGGGTTTAAGCACATGGATGCATGCGTCTGTTCATGGTCACCAACAACAAGCCCGTATATATGTATGCTTCTAAACTTCCGCGCACTGTTCTAGCCACTAACTCGGAAAGGGCTGTAGGACTTGGCCATATCTACTCGAAAAAATATAGAATGTGTAGAGACAAAGATATTAATCAACTCCCTCTTTTCTAAAAATAGGATGCTTATAATCCGCAATCAATATAATTGTAAATATTATAAAATATATATTTTCATATCGTATCCATTTGATATTTGTGGATCTATTTTTCTATATAGTTGGTCAGATTTTAACAAGTTTTATTTTGACCAATTGATATATGCACCCTATTTTAGAAAGGAGGGAGTACTGATCCAATTGCCCGGAAGTTCTACAAATTTGTCCCATATAGATGTAAGCAATGTTCAGTGTGTTCTAATACCCCTTCCTCAAATAATATGGTAAGTATTTTTTAATTGAAGTCAAACTTTTCATTTTTTTAATTAAATATAAATATATATACTATATGTATATGCAAAATAGTGGAATACCACCGGTGGTAGCTACCCATGCCAACGTCGGTTAATATCCGTTAACAGTACCACTCGCTTCTCTTCTTCCCGAGATTTTCCCACACGCACAAATCTTATCCCCACCATCACCCCCATTCCCCATCAACCACGGAGCTCCCTTGCCGCCAGCGCAGGCGCCGGCCAGTGTTCCCTTGACGAGATGGGTCAACGACGCTGCCGGCCGAGCTACAGGGTAGGGGGATGAGCTTCCCTGGACGAGCTACAGGGCAGAGGCTGTCGTCGTGGTGAAACAACATATGCCATAGGATGGCTTAAATGGGGTCCGAGCTAGATGCTGGTGGATTCGGGAGAGGGGAACGAGCTAAAAAGCACGACAGAAAGAGACACTGATCTACCCAGGTTCGGGGCTCTCGTAAGGAGATAACACCCCTACTCCTGCTCTACTGGTGATATATTTGAGTCGATGTAGTACACAACAATGGTGCTTCCAAGCTCTCTGCTAGAGAAGGAAGATGAACTGCTAAGTGTAGGAACACAGAGTGACCAACCCTTGCTAGGGCTCCCTGTGCCACCTTATATAGTGGTGGCCAGGGTTACAACGGTCACCAGAGACCAGCAGACACGAGCTACACTCCAAATAGGACTTGCTGTCGAGGGCAGACGCCCACGACTTTCTCCCTGATTGCTCTCGATGGGACTCACCCTTGCTGTACCTTGTACTTCCAGGACTGTGACCTTACCACCGTGAGGTAAGCTTGTACTTGTGCACAGTGAGGGTAGGTAACCTCCACTGTGCACCCTGCCACCTTACTCTACTACCATGCTTGGATGTTTTCTTCCTTGATTGTAGGGATGTGACATATTAGCTGACTTCAGTGTCCCGGATACGACCTTTGGCCATATCCCGGACCTATATGCCGGACCAACGACCTACGAAGGTCGGGTAATCCGGCCTCCCCTGCTCCTGCACAACACACCAAATGGTTAGGCCGGCATATCTAAATATATGCCGCCACACATATACCAGTATTCCGGCCATACCGGCATATCCAAGTATCAGCCGGGATACACACATATGCCGGCCAACCCGATGCTCTTATATTCCGGCCAGGCCCTTCCTTGATAACCCGGCATAAAGTCAGCCATAAGCCTTGTATCTTTCTAGTCTCTTGACCCTACCGGGGGTCATCCCCCCGACACTAGTCCCCGAAGCTGTCGAGGTTCCCCAGTCATAACTGTGGAGCCTTGACAGGTTCAACATACCTTTCTTCATTATGCCCCGGCGATCAGATCATATGCCGGCACATCTGCACATATGCCGGCTACTATTCCTCTTCCATAAGTTATTCCGGCTGGTCCCGAGGGTATTCCGGACGGGACATATACATCGGGCAGTTAATCCGACATATAGACGAGTCTTCCTCGAGAAGCCATGCCTGACAGCTTTGCATCGAAACTTGTAACTGCCCTGCCACCTCGAACGGTCACACGATGTGACGGTTCGCAGCGCAGCAGTTACTTCTTGCCATCATTGCGTCATGGCACGGTTACAGGAACCGCCGCCCCACTCCGTGCCGCCACGCGGCGACTCTCTGCAGGAACGGTCGGGGGAGTGGAACACTCCCACGATCCCCACGACCCCCACGACCCTGACCTGGCAGACATATAAATAGGGCGGCGGGGGTAAACTTATCTTTTTACCCCCCACCATCGTCTTCCTCGCCTGCTCCTTTGCCTCCTGCGCTCCACCGCCAGTCCGAAGAACATCATCTCCGCCGCAGTCAACCTGCTACTCGCCGACGCCGACGCCCGACGACGCCCGGCATCTCCGTCGACGACGCCGCCGCCGCCGCATCGTTCCTCCGCGACATTTGCAGGGAGATTGGAACTCTTCCTGCACGCTCGCCGCCGCTCCATCGCCGCCGGCCAAGCTCCGGTGAGATCTCCCTCGGTTCTTCCTCTTTCATGCTTTTTACAACTTCGCACCGGTAGCCACACTTGCCTAGATCTGCTTCAGTTTCAGAGCTAGTTTTCCCTTTGATTCGACTAGCATTGCTAGGCAACGCTCGCAGGTGTTCATCCTTAGGAGTTTTACCCTTATTTGTTTCCTATTTTAACTGTCTCGGTAGATCTTTTTATCTCTGCTAACATTGGTGAGGGCGGTATGCCGGAGAGACTAACCTCCCTCTTTTCTCCGGCCTTGATAGGAATAACATCACGGGACTCCGGCTCTCACGCCTTATCCCGGCCACTAAGATGGCATCTTCAAGTATGACGGGTACCTCGGCCTCTGAGGAAGATACCTCGGCCCGAGCCCAAGGACGCTCCGGCTGGGAGGGGTCGGAGGTCACTCCGGCCGACATATCCTAGGTCACCTCCACCAGGAGAGTCCCGGAGGGCGTAGCATGCCGGCTACCAGCAGGAGAAACTGTGCCGGCACCTGAACCTGGCGAACGCGTCGTCTTCATCGCCCACTTCGAGCGGGGTTTCGGGCTGCCGGCATCGGACTTCTTCCGGGACTTCCTCAACACCTACGACCTACAACCTCATCATATCCCGGCCAACGCCGTGATGATCCTCTCCGGCTTCGCTGCTTTTTGCGAGGGCTATGCCGGCATCGAGCCCCTCACCCAAGGCTGGGCGAAATACTTCCAACTGCGGAAGCAAGTCATCCAGGAGCCGCCCCGGAGCAAGGACGACCCGCTGGAGACGGCCCAGGAAAAGAAGGACCGCCCCATGACCCTCTGCGGCGTGGCCACCATCATGTCCCGGAAGGGCTCAGACTTCCCCAAGGTGGAGCTCCTAGAATCTTGCAAGAAGTGGCAGAAAAGCTTCTTCTACGTCAAGAACACCACCGACGAGGATCTGCTCAACCTGCCGCCATTTGTGGACGAGCCACCCTTGGCCATGACGAATTGGACCTACAACCCGAAGAACTCGGTGATGCCGGTGAATGCGCTTCACCGGGTTAAGGGCGAGCTCCGGGATGCCGGTCTTACTCCTCAAGACCTGGTGGCCTGCTATATAAGCCGGCGCGTCTCCCCTCTGCAGCGCCGGTCGCACAAGATCTGCCAGATGAGCGGGCCAATGGACCCCACCCGGCACTCCACACACGAGCTGACTCCGGCCGACATTCTGCGCCGGATTAAGGATGTCTGCAAGTCCTCTCAGGCCACCTTTGCCTAGGGACTTGAACCATACAGCCGGGACCGGCCTGCCCCGACGGTAAGTCCTCTTGTCCGATACATAAACTCCATGTCCGGCACATAGATACTTAAGCCGACACATGTCTACTTACCGATACATATCCTGTTTGGCCCGAGATATTGCTACTTGCCGCCATATTTATAATGCATACAAGACTCCGACATACTTATTCCACCGGCATATTTCCTGCTTCTGACCTTTTTACTTTGCATTATGCAGAAGTTCAGCTTCCAAGCCATGGAGAACTCCCGGATCAAGATCGCGGCAGACCGCACTGTTGCGGATGTTGAAGATCCGGATCACTGGGACAAGTTACCCCGGAGCACCCGTGCTGCAGCTGCCATGGGTAAGGGCTCTTCATCCCGGCATTATACTCAAGACCGGAGTGAGATTGATTCTGACGAGGAGATCCTGCTGTACTATGACCCGATGCCACTTGCATATGCCTTTCCAGAAACACCTATTGCTTACGAGTTTCCAATGCCGTCCTCAGCTATCCCGGACGATATGGTTATCGATGCCGCGCCTCTGAACCAGGGACCTCCTTCCACCGGCGGACGTACCGGCCGGAAGCGAGGTGTGAAGCCCCAGCCCGACACACCCCAGAAGCCGAAGAGGCAGAAGGTCGGCGTGCCCATACCGAAGAAACAGAGGCCAGTTGCCTCGGGGTAAATCTCGATCTCTTCTCGTTGTTTCATTTCCGATATATCTCATGCCCAGCTTATTGACTTGGTGTTTTTCTTTCTTTCAGAGCTCCTCTTGCGCCGGAACAAGCTTCTGGCTCGAGCGGCGACCCGAAGGTTTCCAAGCCCGCGGCCCCTGCTACCTCCGACATTCCCTCTGCTAGTCACACGACCTCACCGGCGCCGGCATCTTCGCCTGCGCCCGACAAGACCACCTCCCCGGCGAAGGACGATCCTCCGCCGGAACAAGACACCTCTGCCCCCGACGTCCATATGGACTCGGGGGCTCAACAGGAACCTCCGGCTCCTGATGTCCACATGGACACAGGAGCCCACCAAGAAGCCCCAGACTCCGGCGCGCCCACCAGCGATGCCGGCACGACCAAAGACGCCGGCGCAAGCGACACGAGCGCCAGCATAGATCTTAAAGGAAAGGGCCCTGCTGTGCCGGAAGTCCGGACTATTCCGGAACCTTCCTCAGCTGGCCAAGATGCACCGGCCGCGCCGGAACAGACCTCACCCCAGACTCCGTCCTCTGAGAAGACTCCAGCGCCCTCCAAGACTACTGCCCCGGCCAAGCCTGCTGCTCCGGCCAAGAGCTCTGCCCCGGCCAAGTCCGGGACTCTCAAGTTCCAGCCGACCAAGTCCGGCACACCTTCCGCCGCCACTGCTCATCCTAAAGCAACGTCCCGGACCAGCTCTGCTCTGGCCCTGCACCTTGGCAGGGCAGCAGCCCGGCCTGGCTACCGGCGCAACTTCTTCGACACGCCAGAACTTGAGGGCATCGTCCCCCTGGCGACAAAGAGTGACCAAAGCCTCGGGTCTCTCACGGAGCATTGCACCAAGTGGAACGACGCTGGCAGCATGGACACCGCGGACTCCAGCAGCAAGAAGAAGGCCGAAGCCGCGGCTACTGGCAGCCCAGCAGATATCCTGGCCGCGAAGCCCCTACCGATCGCCTGCGAGCTCCTCAGCCTCCAGCAGAGACTTCACCGACTGGCCGATGCCACCAACGTAAGTCCTCTCTATTTACACACCTATCCCCAGTCCCCGAAAATGTCGGCTGTCCGGGATATGGACATCCGGGATTTTCCAATAGCCTTTTAGCTAGCTTCTTTTGAATTAACTGCCGACATATGAGCTCGATCCGAGCTTCAAATGCTAGTCACCGAGAGCCGGGATAGGTGCGCAGCACCTGTGCCGGGTCTTCAGAAGAATGATCACTTGATAGAATCTTCAACTTCATTTCCATGCCAAATTTCTCTGCTGATATTTTAAATCCGGGCACTTTTGCAGCGCATGAACAACACCCGGGCCGACCTGTTTCATGACTTGGTATGCGAGCATCGGAAGTTATCCGACGAGCATAGCAAGCTTCAGCTGGAGCTATCCCGGAAAGGTAATCTTTCGCCGACATTCTGCTATATGCCGGATACCTTTCCTCTCTTTTACTTGGCAATACTTCTTCTTGCCGACACATGACCTTTTGCCGACATTCTTCAGCTGGCACTGAAGAGCAAATCGCCGCGCTTCTTGCGAGGGTGAAGGAGCTTACTGGTATGCCGGATCGTGCTGTTACCTGGATAGATACTTTACACTTCAAATCACTGTTTGTCACTGTTTTCTCTCTTCAAATCCTTTTAACTTCAAATCTTTTCAGACGAGAAAGCTGCACTGGAGGCCCGCCACCAGGACTGTGTGTCCTCAGTGGACGTGGCCAAGCAACTGGACGACCGGGATGCTGCTCACAAGGCCGAGATAGAGCAGCTGAAAGGCCGGATCACCGAGCTCCTGGACGAGAAGGAAGAGAGGGAGGGCCAACTGAAGAAGGTCCAGGAACTGCTCGTTGAATCCGAGACTGATGCCTCCACTGCCCACGCTGAACTGGATAGCCTGAAGGAGCAGGCCACCAAATGGGAGGTTACAGTTGCACAGCTGAATGCCGACCTTGCCAGTAAGCTTCAAATCCTTTCCCTTTATTCTTCCCGACATAGTGTAATTCTCTCCGGCATAGCATCTATGCCGACTTATTCTCCTTCTGCTAACACTGTTTCTATTCCTCAGACATGTTTCCCGCTTCCGTCGAAGACGTTGAGAGGGCTTTGCAGTTGGACCGAGAAAACCGGGGTGTTCCGGTTGACTCGCCCAACTGGGACATGTCGGAGCAGCTGTTGGCTCTGCAGTCCCGGAAGAACGCCATGACGCTCTACACCGAAGAACTCTTCTATGGCACCCAGGAGGCATTCTCTGCCCTCTGGCCGGGACAAAGGACTCCCACTGATCCCGTCGACCTCAGCAACGATCTGCAGCTGGCCAAGGTTCGCCTCCGGGAGTGGCGAGATTCCGGCGCGAGGGTTGGAGCTGACGAAGCTCTCAGCTACTTCTTGTCCTGGTATGAAAAGGCTGACTTGGAGACTTTGCGCACTGTGCGCGAAGGATCCATCTGGACCACGGATCCGGAACATATCCGGCGCCGGCGTGAGTTGGCCCACAACTATGTGGACTATGCCGACACCGACGCCTTCGTCCGGGACATCCGCGAGCCGGAGAAGAAGGACGATGCTGGGACATCCGCCGCAGCTGAGGGCTCCGATTCCAGCCAGGATGAAGAGGAAGCTGAAGAGGCCGGCACTGATGCCCCGGAACAGGGGTCTGCCCCGGGCGGAGGTGATGGCTCAATTCCATCTGCTGGGTCCGGCACTCCTGAAGCCGACATCTCCACCGCCACTGCTCCGCCAGCCGGCGCCTCTGCTTCTGCCCCTATTCCTTGACTTTGCAGCATAAAAACTTTAAGTTTTATCAGATCCCCGGTATGCCGGGTGCAGATGTAATATACACGTTTAATTTCCTTTGGTTTGCTATCTGAACACGCTTTATTTCGGTTTGCTTGTTAACAATGCCGGATCATCTTTTGGCTAAGTCACCGAGTTGTTTTCCTGTTTCCTCAATTTCACAACCTTGGCTACTTGTCTACCTCTTTGGGCTTTTGACTTATGAGTCTCAAGGTTGCTTTGTTAAACATACAGTACTTTAACTTTGAAACTTAGACTTCAAATCATTCGACACTTTAAATTTTAACTTTGGCTTTAACGAAAATGTTGGTTCGCTTGCTTTATATTCCCTTAGCCGTTTTCCATGTGTAGACAATCTCCGGCATCTACTCTTGCTAGCCATGAAGCCGGGTTTCGGACAGCAGCTGAGTCGAAGAGTGGCCTTTGGTGCCGACACATTACTAGGCCGACATAGGAAACATTCAAATCGAGCCAGCCGGCATATAGCAAAAACTGTAAATAAACAAACAGCATATCTCGGAGGCAGTGCCCGCTCTCTTCGGGATGCCGGCATTTCATTCACTAGTCTTGTGCCGGCATAACAGCGCCGGCACTTCAAAGTAAAATATGGAAATACATACATTGCTGCTTAGGAGTAAAAGGGGCGGAGTAGAGCTATGTTCCATGGCCTCTTGGTTTCTTCTCCGGACCTGTCCGCCTTGTTCTTCTTGGGTTCCTGTGCATCTATAAGATAGTAGGCATTATTGTGCAGTGCTCTGCTCACAATGAAGGGCCCCTCCCACGGAGGTGTCAACTTATGCCGGCCCTCTGTGCCTTGCTTTAGCCGGAGTACTAGATCTCCCTCTTGGAATCTCCTTGGATTTACCTTCTGCGCATGATAGCGTCTGAGGTTTTGCTGGTATACTGCTGTTCTTGACAGAGTTATTTCCATTGCTTCCTCTAACAGATCAACATTATTTTCTCTGGCTTCTTTAGCCTCTTCCTCAGTATATAGCACTATTCTTGGTGCATCATGTATTACATCTGTTGGAAGCACAGCTTCTGCTCCATACACCAGGAAAAATGGTGTGTAGCCTGTTGATCTATTCGGAGTTGTCCTTAGACTCCAAAGCACAGCTGGTAACTCATCTAGCCAACATCCCGGAGTTTTCTCTAGTGGTTCTATCAGCCGGGGTTTTATGCCGGACAGCACTAGCCCATTTGATCTTTCTACTTGGCCATTGGCACAAGGGTGAGCAACCGACGCAATGTCCAGCCGGATTCCCACTTCCTCACAAAATCTGGCAAATGGCCCTTGGGCAAAGTTTGACCCATTGTCAGTGATGATGCTATGAGGAACACCATATCTCAAGATTATATCCTTTAAGAATTTCACTGCTGTGTGACCATCACACTTGCTTATGGGCTTCACTTCAATCCACTTGGTGAACTTGTCCACCATGACCAGGATATGGGTCATCTTCCCTCTGGCCGGCTTAAAAGCCCCGACCATATCCAGGCCCCAAACAGCAAAGGGCCAGGTTATTGGGATAGTTTTCAGGGCAGATGCCGGCTGATGAATCTGGTGGGCATATCTTTGACACCCATTACATTTCCGGACCAAGTCTTCTGCTTCTTGCAGTGCCGTTGGCCAATAGAAGCCATGCCGGAATATCTTTGCCACCAATGCCCTGGATGAAGCATGGTGACCACACTCCCCCTGGTGAATTTCCCGGAGCATCTCCAGACCTTCCGCAGATTCGACACATCTCTGCAATACTCCGGTGGCACTCCTCTTGTATATCTCCTTGTTTATGATGGTATACGCTTTGGATCTCCTTATAACCCGGCGGGCCTCGGTTTCATCTGCCGGCACTTGACCATCCACCATGTAGTCCATGATAGGACGTGCCCATGAGGGCACTTCCCTGACAGTGAACACTGCCTGATCTATCTCCATCATTTCGACCGACACATAATCGATCTCCATGGGCTGCGAAGTCCCCGGGACTGAAGGGTCAGTCCCCGGGTATGCCGGAGCAGTCCCCGGGTATACCGGCACCACCTCTTGGCACATTTTACCCTTGCCCTTAGCTTTGCTCCGGAATACCGTGCTCACAGCATATGCCGGCCCAGTCCCCGGGACTGAGGAATCAGCCCCCGGGATATCTGACCTGGCTCCGGCATCTATCTCCATTGGAACTGCATTCTCCGGACTTGGCGGGACGTAAATGGATGATGACTCTGGCGAAGGCTTGATTGACGGCTTCCTCAGATGCTCCAACGAGATGCCGGGCGGGATCGAATCTCTGGAAGACCCCAGCTTGGACAAGGTGTCGGCAGCATCGTTCTGAGCCCGGAGAACATGCCGGAACTCACAACCTTCGAAATAACCGCTCAACTGCTGCACCAGGAAACGGTAGGATGCCATGTTAGCATCATGCGCGTCCCATATGCCGGAACACTGCTGAATCACCAAGTCAGAATCACCGAAACACATAATCTGGCGAATTCCTATGTCCTTAGACACCCTCAGGCCATGCACAAGTGCCTCATATTCCGCCACATTATTTGATGCTGCAAAGTGAATCTGCAGGACATATTTCAATTGGTCATTCTTTGGTGAACTGAGAACTATGCCGGCGCCCAAGCCATGGATTGTCTTGGACCCATCGAAATGCAGCCTCCAATAATTTGCATCTGGCAATGGCGGCTCATAGTGTATCTCGGCCCAATCAATAAAGAAATCAGCCAACACCTGGGACTTGATTGTATCCCTCTTATCATACTGTGGTGTATATGGTGAAAGCTCTATTGCCCACTTTGCTATCCTGCCGCTGGCATCTTTGTTACTTATGATTTCCGAGATAGGGGCCTCGGCCACTACCCGGATTGGATGCTCTTGGAAGTAGTGCTTGAGCTTCTTGGCCGCCATATAGACACCATAAGTCATCTTCTGATAATGGGGGTAGTTTTGCTTTGAGGTGGAGAGGACTTCACTCAGATAATATACCGGCCGCTGCACGGTTTTGCCTCCTTCCTCTCGCTCTACCACCACCACTGCACTGACAACTCTATTGGTCGCCGCTATATATAGCAACATTGGCTCCCTGGGCATCGGAGACGCTAATACCGGTGCCGTTGACAACAACTGCTTCAATTCCTTGAAAGCTGCATCAGCTTGCGCTGTCCAGACAAATGTGTCGGACTTCTTCATCAACTGGTATAGCGGCAGAGCTTTCTCTCCCAGCCGGCTTATGAAGCGGCTCAGGGATGCGAGGCACCCAGTGAACTTCTGTACTTCCCTCAAATCTGTCGGCGGCTTCATCCTTTCTATGGCACGAATCTTGCCGGGATTTACCTCAATACCCCGGCTGGAAACCAGGAAACCGAGCAATTTGCCTGCCGGCACACCGAAGGTACATTTAGCCGAATTCAACTTCATCCGGAATCTCCTTAGGTTTGCAAAGGTTTCCCGGAGATCATCTATGAGTGTCTTGCTCTCCTTGGTCTTTATGACGATATCGTCGACATATACCTGCACATTTTTATCTATCTGATCGTGCAGACATTTCTGCATACACCTTTGGTAAGTTGCGCCGGCATTTCTTAAACCGAACGGCATAGTGAGATAGCAATAAGCCCCGTACGGGGTAATAAAGGATGTCTTTATTTGATCCGGCTCATACAAAGGGATCTGGTGAAAACCAGAATAGGCATCTACAAATGATAACAGTTCACATCCAGCTGTGGAATCAATCACTTGATCGATCCGAGGG
Organism: Dactylis glomerata; assembly: GCA_007115705.1. Classification (NCBI taxonomy): domain Eukaryota; kingdom Viridiplantae; phylum Streptophyta; class Magnoliopsida; order Poales; family Poaceae; genus Dactylis; species Dactylis glomerata. Next base: position 33,588 of record QXEO01002011.1, on the reverse strand, counting down.
AGCGGGAATGGATCTTTAGGACATGCCTTATTCAAGTTGGTGTAATCAACACACATCCGCCATACTTTCACTATGGCTGGCTCATCCTTCTTCTTTTCCACCAAAACCGGATTAGACACCCAGTCCGGATGAAGCACTTCCTTGATAAAGCCAGAGGCTAAGAGCCTGGCCACCTCGTCCCAAATGGCTTTCCTTCTATCGCCGGCATTCCGCCGGAGCGGCTGCTTCACCGGCTTAGCATCCGGTCTCACATGCAATGCGTGCTCAGCCAGCTCCCTCGGCACACCTTGCAGGTCCGAAGTAGACCATGCAAAGATATCCCGATTCTCACGGAGGAAGCTGATGAGCTCGCTTTCCTATTTGGGGTCCAGTCCTGCCCCGACCAGGGCATGACGCTCCGGGAAAGCTTCATCTAGAGGCACCTTTTTGACCTCCTTGCCCACTTGAAAAGAAGCGCTGCCGCCGGGATTCGCCATGCCCGGCATAGATTTGCCGGACACGACCGTCTCAGCAATCTCTACTGCTCGCTTGAGCCTCTTCCTTTCCTCTGCGATAATCAGAGTCTCGGCCAGGTTAGACCCGGCTGTGGCACATGCCATCGAACGCTTGTAATCACCAATGATGGTGATCACTCCTTTGGGCCCCGACATCTTCATCTTCAGATACGCAACATGCGTAGAGGCCATGAACTTGGCCAATGCCGGCCTACCCAGCAAAGCATGATATGGACTTTCCAGATCTACTACCTCAAACATGAGGTTCTCCACCCTGCAGTTATCCCGGCTACCGAACATGACATCAATCTGGATCTTGCCCATCGGCGCACATGAAAGCACCGGCACAATGCCGTGGAAAGTGGTCTTGCTTGGTTCCAACATATTCTCCTTGATGCCCAGCTTCTCCATCGTATCCCGATACATGATGTTGATGCTGCTTCCGTTGTCAATGAGGACCTTGCTGAACCTCACATTATTAGCCGGCCCGACAAATGTCGGATCCATCACAAGAGCATATCCGCCGGGATTTGGCATGATCCGGGGATGGTCTGCCCTGTCCCAACCAATGGCCTGGTCAGACCAGTACATCAGCTTTGGCACAGCCGACATAACGGCGTTCACCTCCAAACACCGCCGGTACAAGCTCTGCTTGTCTGTTCTTTCGGTCTCAAAGACCATGTAGCTCTGATCATGCTCCTTGTACTCATTCCGGCCTGCTGCCGGGCCTCCGGTATAATACTCTGGATTATAGCTCTGATTCACTTGATTTACACCGGCGTTTCCGGCATTGCTCTAATTTCCGGGGTTAACCGGCCTGGGCGGGACAGCCACTGTATTTGCACCTGTCAGTGGCGAAGGAGCTGCCGGGACAGGTGGCCTAGCTGGTCCCCAAGGACCTGCACGACCTGCTAATATGTCGTCCAGCCAGGAATAGTTTCTTGTCAGATGATTTGCCGGCTTACCCGGCTGGAATGTGTGAAACACACAAGGCTGGTCCATGGCCAGACCAACTGTATACTTCGGATATTGCTTCTTCTGGCCGGCACTTCCGCCGGCATTCTTGTTGGTCCAGACATTCTTCTTCTGGAACGGCTGCGCTTGCTGCTGCGGCTGCTGCTGTTGCTGCTGAGGCTGCTGATAGCCCTCATATCTCGGACGCTGGCTACTGCCGGCGCCCCCTTGCTCTTCCTCCACAGCTGCTACTTGTGCTGCTCCGTATCGGTGATCCGGCCTTTCATCTCTTCTCTTGTTCCGATTGTCAGTGCGATAATATTGTCCTGGCCTCCCTGCATTGCTGGCGTTCCCCTGGGTTTGCCCCTGTCCTTGTGAATCGAGACTGGGCTGCATGGGATCTCCCAGATCATAACTATCAGCAATCTTGATTGTCTCGGCCAATGTGGCCGGCATTTCCCTCTGCAGCTTTTGCCACAACATGGTGCCATGCCGGCATCCATGAGCGAACCACATGATGGCCTGCTGCTCATTAACTCCTTCGCAGGAATTGCGCAACGTGCACCACCTGGTCAGGTAGTCACGGTCGGTCTCATTCACCCCATGCCGGCAATTGGCCAGCTGTTGGGGACGGTTAGGCCTCTTGTATGTACTGGTAAAGTTCGACACAAACTGCTCTTCAAAGTCAATCCAGCCGTTGATACTCCCGGCCGGCAAATTATTCAGCCATATCCTGGCCGGACCTTCTAGCATCTGCGGCACATATCGCACCGCCCATCTGAGGTTTCCTCCGGCGATGTTTACCGCGGTGGAGTAATCCTCCAACCAATCCTCCGGCTTCGTACTGCCATTATACGTCCTCGCGCCACGCGCGAGCTGGAAGAAGTACGGCACCGGCTCGCCCATAATCCGGGGTCCAAAGCACCTGGGACCCGGAGCTCCTTGCCTTTCCACCATCTCTGACTGGTGAATCTTGTCCAGCTTGAAACGTGCATCATTTGCTGCCAAGGACCGAGGTCCAATCCGGGATGCTATTGGGCCTGCGATCATCTGCTGCTGCTGCTCCGGCTGGCACTGATCAGCTTGCTGGCCGGGCTGATCTTGCTGCTGATATCCCGCCCTGGCTAGGGCGGAATTCCCATCATCTTCCCGATATCTCGGCTGAGCTGCACCTTGCTGCTGCGTTGCTCCTCCGGCGCCCTGCTGCTGACGCCGGATCGCACTGCTACTCCAGCCACCACCGGCCGCAGCTGCTTCCTGTCCGGCCGGCACATTCTGGCCGGGCTTCTTGCTGCCGACATACTTTTCAGCTTGGCCGACATTCTTCTGCACCATCGCCTGCTTTCCGGCGATAGCCGGATCGTACACCTGGATCTGCTTGTCCCGGCGGCCAGAGGTTACACTTCCGGCACGCTGAGCGCTGGGATGCGGGGACGAGGCTTGGCCCCTCGACCTCGCACCGGCACCTCCCGCCGACACAATGTACTGAGATGCCCCGGCACCTGGGTTTGCCTTCTTAAAGGCCTCCTGCTGCTTTGCAGCTTCAGATAAAAGTTGGTTAAGCCGGACTTGCTGCTCACGCAGTGCTTCGCCGGATAAACAAGATAAATCCTTAGCTACCTCGGCCGCTGCCCTAAGGTTCTTTACTGGTGAACTATAGACTATCTTAGGCACAGTACTAGTTGCAGTATGACTCTTATCTCTAGCATCTTTTCCTATCTCGGCGTTAAGATTTCTACCTCTAGCTCTAACCTCTTCTATCCGACTAGGCCGGGTTACCATAGGAGTAAAACCATGAGTTGCTTCATACTCACGGAGTTGCCGGTTAAACCGTTCGCGCTCCTGGTTCATGGCCAGGGCCTCGTCGATGAGGGCCTGACGAGATCCCTCCAGGACCTCCCTTGTCTGCTCCGGATCATCGCCGGATCGCACCGGCTCAAGAAGTCGCTCGATGACGGGAAGAAGCACCTCGCCCCTAGCCGGCACGCCGGAAGTGCCGGCCAGGTTCTCCGCACGCTCCAACGGAGGACGCGCCGACCTCTTGACCTTCGGCGGTTCCGGGGGAGAAGCTCCGGCCGCTGCTGCTGCTTTGCCGGCATTTTCCGCCGGCGGCACTGATGTGCCGGCCATCATCACCTCGGCCGACTCTACTGAGCGAGCGCTACGCCCAGCGTGAGCCAACCGATGTGACGGAGGATCCGACGCCACCAGCACCTTTTCCCTGCAAACTCTCTCAGTCCCCACGTACACCTCGTGGGAACCGAAAGACATAATCCGACCATCCCTGGGGAACGGCCGGCCGCTGAGACATCCGGCGTTGTCGTTGACGAAGCTGAGCGAGCCTAGCCTCTGGACGAGGCCAGAGACCACGCGCACTCCTGAAGCTGCTATCACAGACCCCGTCCGAATGAACACTCCGCCCAGCATATCGATGAGCCCCACGGTGGGCGCCAAATGTCGTCGTGGTGAAACAACATATGCCATAGGATGGCTTAAATGGGGTCCAAGCTAGATGCTGGTGGATTCGGGAGAGGGGAACGAGCTAAAAAGCACGACAGAAAGAGACACTGATCTACCCAGGTTCGGGGCTCTCGTAAGGAGATAACACCCCTACTCCTGCTCTACTGGTGATATATTTGAGTCGATGTAGTACACAACAATGGTGCTTCCAAGCTCTCTGCTAGAGAAGGAAGATGAACTGCTAAGTGTAGGAACACAGAGTGACCAACCCTTGCTAGGGCTCCCTGTGCCACCTTATATAGTGGTGGCCAGGGTTACAACGGTCACCAGAGACTAGCAGACACGAGCTACACTCCAAATAGGACTTGCTGTCGAGGGCAGACGCCCATGACTTTCTCCCTGATTGCTCTCGATGGGACTCACCCTTGCTGTACCTTGTACTTCCAGGACTGTGACCTTACCACCGTGAGGTAAGCTTGTACTTGTGCACAGTGAGGGTAGGTAACCTCCACTGTGCACCCTGCCACCTTACTCTACTACCATGCTTGGATGTTTTCTTCCTTGATTGTAGGGATGTGACATATTAGCTGACTTCAGTGTCCCGGATACGACCTTTGGCCATATCCCGGACCTATATGCCGGACCAACGACCTACGAAGGTCGGGTAATCCGGCCTCCCCTGCTCCTGCACAACACACCAAATGGTTAGGCCGGCATATCTAAATATATGCCGGCACACATATACCAGTATTCCGGCCATACCGGCATATCCAAGTATCAGCCGGGATACACACATATGCCGGCCAACCCGATGCTCTTATATTCCGGCTAGGCCCTTCCTTGATAACCCGGCATAAAGTCAGCCATAAGCCTTGTATCTTTCTAGTCTCTTGACCCTACCGGGGGTCATCCCCCCGACAGAGGCAGGGGCTTCGTCGGCCGAGCTGCTGGGAAGGGGCATGGCACCGTCGGCCGAGCTGTTGGGGAGGAGGCACGGTGGCTCGCTTTAGGCAGGGAGTAGGCGCGGAGGTGCGCTCCAGGACGGGAGGATGCACGGAGGTGCGCCACGTCTCTGGGCGTGGACTCCGCAGATGGGTTCATCTCCCCCGATTCTGCCCGCCGGCGAAGAGCTCCTCGCCATCCTCGAGCAGCAGCCACTTTAGTGTGGTTCCAAGGTCGTCACTGGCGAGGTCAGCGCGGGCTCCGTGCACTCGCACGATGGACATAATCGACGACCGACGGCGAGCCAGAGACGACGTCTTCTCCCCCAGCGACCGCAAAATTTGGGTCGCCTGGCACCTCCCAGACCAGGATCTCCGCCCCCACCCCCTCGGTACCGCGTGCTGGTGGAGACCAGGAGCTCCTCCCGGCCTCCCGCGCCGGTCCACCGCAGACAGCGCGCCGGCGCCAACAGCTTCCCACCCCTCGTTGGTCCGCACCTTACCACCCATGAGCGCGAGCGCCGGCAGCCCCTGCTCCACGCGTTGCTCGCCGTTCCCCACGACTCCACCTCGACCAGAATTTTCCCTCAGCCTCCTGCGCCCCCTGCACCACCGAGGGCACCACGCAGGGGTATTCAGTTTGTGGTCACCAAGTTGTTTGGCACAGGCTCACAGGTGCCTTTCTTGGCTGCAATCACATCGCGGTACCGCAAGTTGATGGTGTCAATTACTGAGAGGGTCATTTCAGGGTCAAATTCGAATAGCCCAAATAATACCGGTTGAAATTGTTTGAACACAAATATCTCCGTTACGGTGACGACTCGGCGCTCCACTTGGCAGGATACCCCTTTACTGGTTTGCCACCGTGGCGTACCTCGTCCACGTAACCTTTCTCTTCTTCCCCCATTGTTCTTCAAGCTCCTGCTCCCGCTCGCCTACCGAGATCTTAGAGTACCACAGTGCTGCTAGCGCCGCGCAGGGGACATGGCCTCAAGGTTGAAAGCGGGTTCTCCTCGCTGCGGATCTGGCAAGATCGGGATCGGGAACTGGGAAGATCTGGAGGAGGCTGTTCTCGTGCTGGAGAAGTTGGGGCGGAAGCCAGTGATCATGCAGAGGTTGTTCTCGTACTGGAGAAATGGAGGATGTTCTCAGCATTCCATCAATTCCAGCAGCTCTAAGAGAAATGGAGAAGTAACAGATATGGAAAATCTGAATTTGAATATATACGATGAATACTCTCTGAATATGCACATATAACGCTGGATTCTATTATGTTGCTCTTGTTCTCTGGTGAATTGCAGATTATCATGTTCCAGGACAGCATCATCCTCTTGCTCTACTATGTCCTGAACTTAGTTATGATCATCAACCATTCTGTCAACTGTAGCATTACAAATGTGATTATCTGCGGCATCTTTTTGCTAGGTATCCTCATCTGCTTCTCCTTCTTGACAAGTAGACTGTTCTGCTTCCAGTTGTGTTTCGTGTCCTGTTCTATGACTTGTATGAATATCTACTGGTGGTTGTGGTTCTTGAGTAGTTCCATAATTTCTGTGAAATATTACTGGACACCAATTCCTTGAACATTTCTCTCATTTCTCTGAGGTGATATAGTAGATATTATGTTGCCAAGTAGATGGTCAGTCTGACTGCTGGCTCATGTGCCCTTCCATGCTTGAGCAAATCACTTCTCAAACATTGCACAAATTTTGTGTGATCAGCATATAGGTTCAGTACTGTCAACTTTCAGTCGATGTCAACTATGTGTGTATCATTAACTAATTAACTATTTTCTGATGCTGGAGTACTTAGATCATGTCAATTAAGCAAATCCACCAACTGAACAGCTATGCTTTGCATGAAAACTAGCACATAAAAATCAACAAAAATGGTGCATTTTCTGAATCTTGCAAAGAACAGAGGGAACATGACAGCTTCCCGAGAAGGCTAGAGGGGGAATTGGCAGTACCTAGCTTTTAAGTAACAGCAAAATACAGATAATCATAACACGACAAAATATGTCAATTTAGCAAATCCAAACAACAGAAGATTATTCCATTGCTTGGTCATACAGATAAACATAACACAACAAAATATGTCTGTTACAAGCAGATAATCAATCACAGAGTCATTACACATCATCATACTAGTGTTCGTTAACTAAAGTTTAAAAGTAGAACACTTCAAGGTAACTAGTCTTCTGGCTATTCCCAACGATGAGTTTGGGGAGCCCCAGGCATTGTTGGGAAGATCCACATTGGCGCCTCCCACTCATTGTAATAAGTGGGTCCGTATATCAGTTCTGATCCTATTGCCGGAGCTCCTCCATTCATGTGTATACGGCTCTATTCTGGCACTGGCCTCTGGGTGTAGGGACGGGCTCGATGGTATGCAACAAACACACAGTCTTCTTGTAACAAGGACATGCCTTGTCCAGCAGATGGACCAGCTCTTCCAACATCAGAACAAGGTTCTCGGTGGAAGATTGGGTTGTTGATTCCAAGAAATACTAAAAGCCCGTGCAGATGCTCCTGCCTGATCCACACTGGACCATCAACAGGATCTTCGGCTTCCGGGCGAAGATTAAAGGGATGCCTAGCGAAAACGTGGCACCGTAGACTAGGATAAGTGCTCAACCGTATCCCATCTTCAAACTGTACAGGAGCATTGCTGTTTCTATCACCATCTATCTGAATCCAAAGTAGATCGAAATTGCCATAATGGTAGGTATTGGATGCCAAGAACCAGGTAGTTTGTGAATTAGGCACTAGAACTTCTTCAATGTCTTCATCCGGATCGGCAGGAAATGCATCTCCTTCAGCCGCATCGCCATCAACTGCAGTGGCTTGAGCCGCATCGCCAGCAACTGCAGCGCCTTCAGCCGCATCCCCTGCAACTGGATCCTCGATGGTCGGGGCAAGTATTAGACGCGGGCCTTCATCTGTGCCTGCGTACGGAAGAAGATAAGCCACAATACAACAATGCAGTAAGCAGTTAGAACTACCTGTAAATTCAGATAGAAAGAGGGCATAACTCACCCCAAGTATGTGGTTCCCAAACCAGAACATCTCCTCGTGGTTCTGTAACCGCGTACACACGGAACAAATCTGTGCGATCACCGAATAGATGAATTGCACAGGCGTCGACATACCTGCGAGGTGCAAGGTGGTAATTTTTGAGGATGACCCAGGCGTTGTCTTGTTGACTGTCTACATAGGCGATCAGTTTGTCAAAGATCACGATTGCTTCATAATGCCACTGATCACTGTATTTTTCCTTGTAAGGGGTCTTTGTAATCTTTATCTTTAGAAGCAGTAACTCACACTGCTTGTACGAAAACATGCATGTTCGAAACCTGGGGAAAACTCCAATATGAGCCAGTAATGGGAGAGGCAGAGTCACTTCTCTGTACATGTGGCGGATCTTCAGGAGGCCGTTATTCATGAGTAATGCCATCCAGTCACTGTTACTTCCAACCCAATGCCCTCTTCCATCGGAGTCATTGCAATGCACATGTGCTTTAAGCATCTTCTTGTTTAACGGCATGAAGAGGGCGTCAATGCCCTGCAATTGAATTTGTTTGGAAACTTTGTAAAAATTAAGGTGTTCCACAGAAGGAAAAGTTTGCTTGAATTGATGGAAAACTATATAGGTAAACCGTTACAAAAAGAGCGGTCGTGGGCAGAGTAACAGTTGTACAGCATTTTCTAAGCACTGCCTCAGCTGTACCCTCTATGTGAACTGTTAATAGGTGCATCAAGATACGTGCTAGTCTTTTTTTCCCTCTCAAACAACTTCTCTTTTTTGTATCTCTCACTCTATATAACATTTGAATCTGAAACTTTGCAGTTTACTCAAACAATTTTTGTTGAATTTTAAATAATTGAATAAGTTAAATTTCACACACAAAATCAAAAATATTTTTCCTACATTCTAGTTGTAATATTACAACGATCAGCAAAGTTTGAAATCTGTATGTTACATAGTTTGAGAGATATAAAAAAGACAAATTCAAAAAAGTATGGGAGTGTAGGTGAGACCCTGCTTAGACAAAAACTTTTCCATTCCAATTTTTGCTATTTAAAAATTCATTGCATGGTATTCGACAGAATGCTAACTGGATTGCAAGAACATTGTTTGGTAAAAAATGATGTGCCTACTAGATGTTCGACAGAAGGATAACTATGCTTGAATATATCATAAACACATACAAGATGGAAAACTAAGTCCGTAAACCGAAACCCTAAAAGGCGTCATGGGCGGAGTAACTTCATTTTTCGGAAATATTGTATCTAAAAAGTCGATGCATGCAAGGTGTTCGACAGAGAGATTGGTGGATTGCAAGAACATAAACAGACAGGAGATGAATATATATATATATAACAGAATACTGAATCTAGTTACTCTTACTTGTGTATCGCTATCATGTGGCCACGAGGATTCGTCGGCGTGGAGCAGGCCCGGCGCATCAAGCGGTAGATTCGGGGTCCCTCGAATGGCACGATGCATGCCAACCATGCCGACAGCAAGGCGAGCAGCGCTTAAGATATCGACCTGCTCGACTATGTTCTCAACCGATGGGTAGTGGAGATTACCCCACCCCATGGATTCGTGGTAACGATCAGCAATGGGCTCTTTTGGAGTCGAACGCTGACGCTTCCCCCCTGGGGTTCATCCCACCCTGACCCAGACATGACCTGTGATGGCAAATGCGGGCGGCGGCGACGTGATGGAAAGAGAAGCGGCGATGTGATGGAATGCAAACAAGAGGTCGCAGCGGTGTTGTGGAGAAGATGGGGAATAAGGCGATGAACTGCCTAGCGCAGGGTAATAAGTGGAAGTTGGCATTGGGAAGGGGATGGGGGGCGGCGGCGGTTCACTGTACAAGGAGTGGAAATAATATTTTATCTCCACCATGGGCCCTCATTGCAGCAGGCTTCCTGCCCGCCAGTGCAATCCATGCAATCCGTGTACAAGGCATGCGCACGCCGTTCAAAAATTAGTTTGACGTCCATCTTTCTCCAACAAATTATGCCATGAAATTTGTATTTTAAAGTTTCAAAAAAATTCGAAACAAAATTCTTGTGATAGGCATTGTTGAATGCTATAAACCGATACAAATCTCAATATGAAATACTTTATATTCTATTCTACACAAAAAGACAAAATCTGACATATTATATAGTGAATAGTACATGATAGAACACTATAATTTTATTAGATTTTACCATATTTGTGTAGCCTAGAATATAAAGAATTTCATATTGAAATTAGTAGCGGTTTGTAGGATTCAACATTGCCTATCACAAAAAAAAAAAATTCGTAAGAAAAAGATGTACTTTCTTACTACTATTTTAATACTATTTACATTCACAAATTTATCTTCTTATATCTTTCAAAATTAAACATATCTTTGTATGTATTTAACACCATTTTTTTGGAAAACATAGAAGTTTGAGAATTTGAACTTTGAAAAATTCTGAAAGTGTAAGGAGCATCGGTGCCCATTTGCACCAAATCCCTTGTCGAATCCAATGATACAGCTTTTATGAACTTTTCAAAATTCTGAAAGTGTTGGGAGTATATTATTTTACAAGGTGCACACAACGGGCGCTCTGACTTGCGAAGCGTGACTTGAGAGTCATTGACAGACGGGTCCCCCATGTGATGGGGCCCGCGTGCAGTGAGGGCAAGTCAGAGACAAGTTAGAGTGGGCAAGTCAGGGCCTCGCTCTGGACATCAATGACACTCATGCGGCATGTCTGGGCATCTCCGGCAGAGCGCGCACAGAGCGCGCTCTGGACATCAACGGAAGGCATGGCCGCGCTCTGGGCATCTCCGGCCCCTTATACAGATACACTTCAGTACATAGGGAAAACACACTTACTAAATCATATATAAGGATGGTCCTCGCTCGGACACTTACATATATAGGTGGAACGAACAGTACATGAATCTAGTATGGAGGGGGAGAAAGCAGGCATCTTCTCATGATAGTAATTCTCCAATACGCGTCGTAGCATACATACGCATCCGTTGCTGCGTAGTGGATATGCTCCGGCTTTAGTTCCCGAAGATGCCAGGTGGAGTGCAGCTTCAGCTTGCGGAAATTCTCCTTGTAGTCTTCGAACTTGCGATCGATGATTAGTTTCGCCATGTTGGCCAAGCCGGTCCTGACTTGGAACGGCTTGTTGAAGTGATCTTGTAAGTCCACGGCTTCGTGCCAGAGTAGGCAGTGATCGCGCATGCAAAGTTGCAGGAGGGCAGCGCGGGGAGGCTTGTCGATGGTGTACTCGAGGTCGAGGCCGACGATCCGCTCTTCGTCTGGCTCGCCGAGCCAACGCTCAAACATGGCGATGAACTTGGCCACCTCTCTCGGGTCGGTTGTGTGCATCACCGTGAGGACGGTGTCACCATGAGCAAGGACCTTGTGGTAGTCGGTCAATACATTGTCGTCGATCTCCATGACGGCCATGGCGCAAGGAGTGGGAGTGGAGGGGGGAGGGGGTTATCTCTGGAGAAGACGAAGTTGGGGATCCAATTGTTTTCCAGGCCACGAGATCGTGGGATAAATAGTGCACGACGGGTCGCTGGCACGCCACGTAAGTAAATGCAGTGTAGTGCTTAATGGGTGCTTTGGAAGTTGAACCCCCCACGCGAGCCCACGTCACTTCGTTTATGAGAGAAGAGGAAGTTGGGGAAGCAATTGTTTTGCAGGCACGCCGCGGTAAATGCCAGTCTAGCGCTTTGGAAATTGAACCAGACGCTTCGTTTCGTTTATGAGAGAGCGCTAGACCGACGTGTCACCGCGGGCCCCGGTACTCCGGCTCACTTGTAAGTGAGAGGCTGCTATCGTGGGTAAGGATGTACGTATGTTTACCGCCAAACTCGTTGTTGGGTCCCCTCGTTGTTTGACTACACGCAGCAGAGCGACAGTCTGAAAAAGGAGATAGCGTGCAAGGGGGAATAAATCCGTTCTCGTCTGACACGCGGAAGGAATAGAGAACAAAATCTTACCATTGAAATGCTTCTCGTCGAGGTCACCTGCTCCATGAGCCAAATGAGTGAGACAAACTAGTCCAGGTTTAGCATCCGAAGCGTGTGAGGACCCACTTGTCTGGGTTAGGTTTGGTCAGACGTGTGTCTGGGGCCCCACTTGTCAATAGTGTTCCGGGCCTTAGTGGGGCCACATGTCATTATGGTTAGGATTCGTGGCCAGTGGAAATTGAGCGTAGCAGCGGGATAAGAATTGACAGGGCAGCGAGATTTCAAAGGCAAGTACATTGACGAGACACTCCGCAGTCTGACAAGGCGAGCTCAAGAGATCTCAGTAGCATCATCATCGCTCACTCTACTCTGGCGACTAGTTCAGTAGATGGAGGAGTTCCCTTCCATGGGTAATAGCTTGCAACTAGGTCTAAATCACAACTTAAGCGGATTAACAAGACATCTAACGCAAGGGGCCCACTAGTTAGTGCTGATGTGGCATTGCATGTACACATGACATCATTTAGCACATTTTGACTGAATCTCACAGAAATTAATGAATCTTTGGAACAGGTAGTCCAAACTATTTCAAATGTTTTCAGATTAGTTAGTTCATATTTTTCATGGGTGCCCGGAGGGGTCAAAATAGGTGTTTTTTTGTGATGGGGCCACCAAGGGAAGTGTGCAGAACATCACCACTCTATTTTTCATGGGTGGGGGACCTGCCAGGGGTGCCACATCCAGGAGGCTAGGAATTATCTCGGCCTGCTGCCATATAATGAATTATTTTTGCCCTAAATCCTTTTTAATCCAATTTTGCACTAGGGCTACAAGAAATGCACACCAGAAAAATTGGGGAAAAATACAGGGAGGTCCCCTGGGGGTGTGGGACCCTAGAACCAAGACCAAACCATGGTTCCCACCCCACCTGGCAGACATCGATGGCACCGCCGAGTCTGACCTAGATCTCGGAGGGGGGCCTAGGGAATTCAGAAAAAATCAAAAAAATGGAAAAGCACTGCATGGAGTCATGGTGAGTGATGCATCACCTAGGAAAAATACCAAACATGCCATCCCAAGGGTTCACATGTGGACTCTCTCACAGAGAGGTGCTTCCAGGCAGGAGTTCTCTTGGTCTTCCATGGCAGATGACCATGGTTTGTGCAAGTTCCACAGCAAACTTTGGAACCATGGTCCCATTTTTGGTGGAGATGTGCATCTTTGCATTCCCAACCACTTTTGCAACTAGTGTTTTTCCATTTTCCACATAAAAAAAGCATTTCCCATTTTCCGGGTGCCCAGAGGGGTCGAAACAGGTGCTTTTTTGTGAAGGGGCCACCAAGGGCAGTGTGCAGAATATCACCACTCTATTTTTCATGGGTGGGGGACCTGCCAGGGGTGCCACATCCAGGAGGCTAGGACTTATCTCGGCCTGCTGCCATATAATGAATTATTTTTGCCCTAAATCCTTTTTAATCCAATTTTGCACTGGGGCTATAAGAAATGCACACCAGAAAAATTGGGGAAAAATACAGGGAGGTCCCCTGGGGATGTGGGACCCTAGAACCAAGACCAAACCATGGTTCCCACCCCACCTGGCAGACATCGATGGCACCGCCGAGTCTGACCTAGATCTCGCAGGGGGGCCTGGGGAATTCAGAAAAAATCAAAAAAATGGAAAAGCACTGCATGGAGTCATGGTGAGTGATGCATCACCTAGGAAAAATACCAAACATGCCATCCCAAGGGTTCATATGTGGACTCTCTCACAGAGAGGTGCTTCCAGGCAGGAGTTCTCTTGGTCTTCCTTGGCAGATGACCATGCTTTGTGCAAGTTCCACAGCAAAATTTGGAACCATGGTCCCATTTTGGGTGGAGATGTGCATCTTTGCATTCCCAACCACTTTTGCAACTAGTGTTTTTCCATTTTCCACATAAAAAATGCATTTCCCATTTTCTGGGTGCCCGGAGGGGCCAAAACAGGTGCTTTTTTGTGAAGGGGCCACCAAGGGTAGTGTGCAGAACATCACCACTCTATTTTTCATGGGTGGGGGACCTGCCAGGGGTGCCACATCCAGGAGGCTAGGAATTATCTCGGCCTGCTGCCACATAATGAATTATTTTTGCCCTAAATCCTTTTTAATCCAATTTTGCACTGGGGCTACAAGAAATGCACACCAGAAAAATTGGGGAAAAATACAGGGAGGTCCCCTGGGGGTGTGGGACCCTAGAACCAAGACCAACCCATGGTTCCCACCCCACCTGGCAGACATCGATGGCACCGCCGAGTCTGACCTAGATCTCGGAGGAGGCCTGGGGAATTCAGAAAAAAACAAAAAAAAGAAAAGCACTGCATGGAGTCATGGTGAGTGATGAATCACCTAGGAAAAATACCAAACATGCCATCCCAAGGGTTCACATGTGGACTCTCTCACAGAGAGGTGCTTCCAGGCAGGAGTTCTCTTGGTCTTGCTTGGCAGATGACCATGCTTTGTGCAAGTTCCACAGCAAACTTTGGAACCATGGTCCAATTTTTGGTGGAGATGTGCATATTTGTATTCCCAACCACTTTTGCAACTAGTGTTTTTCGATTTTCCACATAAAAATGCATTTCCCATTTTCCGGGTGCCCGGAGGGGTCGAAACAGGTGCTTTTTTGTGAAGGGGCCACCAAGGGCAGTGTGCAGAACATCACCACTCTATTTTTCATGGGTGGGGGACCTGCCAGGGATGCCACATCCAGGAGGCTAGGAATTATCTTGGCCTGCTGCCATATAATGAATTATTTTGGCCCTAAATCCTTTTTAATCCAATTTTGCACTGGGGCTACAAGAAATGCACACCAGAAAAATTGGGGAAAAATACAGGGAGGTCCCCTGGGGGTGTGGGACCCTAGAACCAAGACCAAACCATGGTTCCCACCCCACCTGGCAGACATCGATGGCACCGCCGAGTCTGACCTAGATCTCGGAGGGGGGCCTAGGGAATTCAGAAAAAATCAAAAAAATGGAAAAGCACTGCATGGAGTCATGGTGAGTGAGGCATCACCTAGGAAAAATACCAAACATGCCATCCCAAGGGTTCACAAGTGGACTCTCTCACAGAGAGGTGCTTCTAGGCAGGAGTTCTCTTGGTCTTCCTTGGCAGATGACCATGGTTTGTGCAAGTTCCACAGCAAACTTTGGAACCATGGTCCCATTTTTGGTGGAGATGTGCATCTTTGCATTCCCAACCACTTTTGCAACTAGTGTTTTTCCATTTTCCACATAAAAAAAGCATTTCCCATTTTCCGGGTGCCCAGAGGGGTCGAAACAGGTGCTTTTTTGTGAAGGGGCCACCAAGGGCAGTGTGCAGAATATCACCACTCTATTTTTCATGGGTGGGGGACCTGCCAGGGGTGCCACATCCAGGAGGCTAGGACTTATCTCGGCCTGCTGCCATATAATGAATTATTTTTGCCCTAAATCCTTTTTAATCCAATTTTGCACTGGGGCTATAAGAAATGCACACCAGAAAAATTGGGGAAAAATACAGGGAGGTCCCCTGGGGATGTGGGACCCTAGAACCAAGACCAAACCATGGTTCCCACCCCACCTGGCAGACATCGATGGCACCGCCGAGTCTGACCTAGATCTCGCAGGGGGGCATGGGGAATTCAGAAAAAATCAAAAAAATGGAAAAGCACTGCATGGAGTCATGGTGAGTGATGCATCACCTAGGAGAAATACCAAACATGCCATCCCAAGGGTTCATATGTGGACTCTCTCACAGAGAGGTGCTTCCAGGCAGGAGTTCTCTTGGTCTTCCTTGGCAGATGACCATGCTTTGTGCAAGTTCCACAGCAAACTTTGGAACCATGGTCCCATTTTGGGTGGAGATGTGCATCTTTGCATTCCCAACCACTTTTGCAACTAGTGTTTTTCCATTTTCCACATAAAAAATGCATTTCCCATTTTCTGGGTGCCCGGAGGGGCCAAAACAGGTGCTTTTTTGTGAAGGGGCCACCAAGGGTAGTGTGCAGAACATCACCACTCTATTTTTCATGGGTGGGGGACCTGCCAGGGGTGCCACATCCAGGAGGCTAGGAATTATCTCGGCCTGCTGCCACATAATGAATTATTTTTGCCCTAAATCCTTTTTAATCCAATTTTGCACTGGGGCTACAAGAAATGCACACCAGAAAAATTGGGGAAAAATACAGGGAGGTCCCCTGGGGGTGTGGGACCCTAGAACCAATACCAAACCATGGTTCCCACCCCACCTGGCAGACATCGATGGCACCGCCGAGTCTGACCTAGATCTCGGAGGGGGCCTGGGGAATTCAGAAAAAACAAAAAAAAAGAAAAGCACTGCATGGAGTCATGGTGAGTGATGAATCACCTAGGAAAAATACCAAACATGCCATCCCAAGGGTTCACATGTGGACTCTCTCACAGAGAGGTGCTTCCAGGGAGGAGTTCTCTTGGTCTTCCTTGGCAGACGACCATGGTTTGTGCAAGTTCCACAGCTACCTTTGGAACCATGGTCCCATTTTTGGTGGAGATGTGCATATTTGTATTCCCAACCAGTTTTGCAACTAGTGTTTTTCCATTTTCCACATAAAAAATGCATTTCCCATTTTCCGGGTGCCCGGAGGGGTCGAAACAGGTGCTTTTTTGTGAAGGGGCCACCAAGGGCATTGTGCAGAACATCACCACTCTATTTTTCATGGGTGGGGGACCTGCCAGGGGTGCCACATCCTGGAGGCTAGGAATTATCTTGGCCTGCTGCCATATAATGAATTATTTTGGCCCTAAATCCTTTTTAATCCAATTTTGCACTAGGGCTACAAGAAATGCACACCAGAAAAATTGGGGAAAAATACAGGGAGATCCCCTGGGGGTGTGGGACCCTAGAACCAAGACCAAACCATGGTTCCCACCCCACCTGGCAGACATCGATGGCACCACCGAGTCTGACCTCGATCTCGGAGGGGGGCCTGGGGAATTCAGAAAAAATCAAAAAAATGGAAAAGCACTGCATGGAGTCATGGTGAGTGATGCATCACCTAGGAAAAATACCAAACATGCCATCCCAAGGGTTTACATGTGGACTCTCTCACAGAGAGGTGCTTCTAGGCAGGAGTTCTCTTGGTCTTCCTTGGCAGATGACCATGGTTTGTGCAAGTTCCACACCAAAATTTGGAACCATGGTCCCATTTTTGGTGGAGATGTGCATCTTTGCATTCCCAACCACTTTTGCAACTAGTGTTTTTCCATTTTCCACATAAAAAATGCTTTTCCCATTTTCCGAGTGCCCGGAGAGGTCGAAAGAGGTGCTTTTTTGTGAAGGGGCCACCAAGGGCAGTGTGCAGAACATCACCACTCTATTTTTCATGGGTGGGGGATCTGCCAGGGGTGCCACATCCAGGAGGCTAGGAATTATCTCGGCCTGCTGCCATATAATGAATTATTTTTGCCCTAAATCCTTTTTAATCCAATTTTGCACAGGGGCTACAAGAAATGCACACCAGAAAAATTGGTGAAAAATACAGGGAGGTCCCCTGGGGGTGTGGGACCCTAGAACCAAGACCAAACCATGGTTCCCACCCCACCTGGCAGACATCGATGGCACCGCCGAGTCTGACCTAGATCTCGGAGGGGGGGCTGGGGAATTCAGAAAAAATCAAAAAAATGGAAAAGCACTGCATGGAGTCATGGTGAGTGATGGATCACCTAGGAAAAATACCAAACATGCCATCCCAAGGGTTCACATGTGGACTCTCTCACAGAGAGGTGCTTCCAGGCAGGAGTTCTCTTGGTCTTCCTTGGCAGATGACCACGGTTTGTGCAAGTTCCACAGCAAACTTTGGAACCATGGTCCCATTTTTGGTGGAGATGTGCATCTTTGCATTCCCAACCACTTCTGCAACTAGTTATTTTTCATTTTCCACATAAAAAATGCATTTCCCATTTTCCGGGTGCCCGGAGGGGTCGAAACAGGTGCTTTTCTGTGAAGGGGCCACCAAGGGCAGTGTGTAGAACATCACCACTCTATTTTTCATGGGTGGGGGACCTGCCAGGGGTGCCACATCCAGGAGGCTAGGAATTATCTCGGCCTGCTGCCATATAATGAATTATTTTTGCCCTAAATCCTTTTTAAACCAATTTTGCACTGGGGCTACAAGAAATGCACACCAAAAAAATGGGGGAAAATACAGGGAGGTCCCCTGGGGGTGTGGGACCCTAGAACCAAGACCAAACCATGGTTCCCACCCCACCTGGCAGACATTGATGGCACTGCTGAGTCTGACCTAGATCTCGGAGGGGGGGCCTGGGGAATTCAGAAAAAATCAAAAAAATGGAAAAGCACTGCATGGAGTCATGGTGAGTGATGCATCACCTATGAAAAATACCAAACATGCCATCCCAAGGGTTCACATGTGGACTTTCTCACAGAGAGGTGCTTCTAGGCAGGAGTTCTCTTGGTCTTCCTTGGCAGATGACCATCGTTTGTGCAAGTTCCACAGCAAACTTTGGAACCATGGTCCCATTTTTAATGGAGATGTGTATCTTTGCATTCCCAACCACTTTTGCAACTAGTGTTTTTCCATTTTCCACATAAAAAATGCATTTCCCATTTTCTGGGTGCCCGGAGGGGTCGAAACAGGTGCTTTTTTGTGAAGGGGCCACCAAGGGCAGTGTGCAGAACATCACCACTCTATTTTTCATGGGTGGGGGACCTGCCAGGGGTGCCACATCCAGGAGGCTAGGAATTATCTCGGCCTGCTGCCATATAATGAATTATTTTTGCCCTAAATCCTTTTTAATCCAATTTTGCACTGGGCTACAAGAAATGCACACCAGAAAAATTGGGGAAAAATACAGGGAGGTCCCCTGGGGGTGTGGGACCCTAGAACCAAGACCAAACCATGGTTCACACCCCACCTGGCAGACATCGATGGCACCGCCGAGTCTGACCTAGATCTCGGAGGGGGGCCTGGGGAATTTAGAAAAAATCAAAAAAAATAGAAAAGCACTGCATGGAGTCATGGTGAGTGATGCATCACCTAGGAAAAATACCAAACATGTCATCCCAATGGTTCACATGTGGACTCTCTCATAGAGAGGTGCTTCCAGGCAGGAGTTCTCTTGGTCTTCCTTGGCAGATGACCATGGTTTGTGCAAGTTCCACAGCAAACTTTGGAACCATGGTCCCATTTTTGGTGGAGATGTGCATCTTTGCATTCCCAACCACTTTTGCAACTAGTGTTTTTACCATTTTCCACATAAAAATGCATTTCCCATTTTCCGGGTGCCCGGAGGGGTCGAAACAGGTGCTTTTTTGTGAAGGGGCCACCAAGGGCATTGTGCAGAACATCACCACTGTATTTTTCATGGGTGGGGGACCTGCCAGGGGTGCCACATCCAGGAGGCTAGGAATTATCTCGGCCTGCTGCCATATAATGAATTGTTTTTGCCCTAAATTCTTTTTAATCCAATTTTGCACTGGGGCTACAAGAAATGCACACAAGAAAAATTGGGGAAAAATACAGGGAGGTCCCCTGGGGGTGTGAACCCTAGAACCAAGACCAAACCATGGTTCCCACCCCACCTGGCAGACATAGATGGCACCACCGAGTCTGACCTAGATCTCGGAGGGGGGCCTGGGGAATTCAGAAAAAATCAAAAAAATGGAAAAGCACTGCATGGAGTCATGGTGAGTGATGCATCACCTAGGAAAAATACCAAACATGCCATCCCAAGGGTTCACATGTGGACTCTCTCACAGAGAGGTGCTTCCAGGCAGGAGTTCTCTTGATCTTCCTTGGCAGATGACCATGGTTTGTGCAAGTTCCACAGCAAACTTTGGAACCATGGTCCCATTTTTGGTGGAGATGTGCATCTTTGCATTCCCAACCACTTTTGCAACTAGTGTTTTTCCATTTTCCACATAAAAATGTTTTCCCATTTTCCGGGTGCCCGGAGAGGTCGAAACAGGTGCTTTTTTGTGAAGGGGCCACCAAGGGCAGTGTGCAGAACATCACCACTCTATTTTTCATGGGTGGGGGGTCTGCCAGGGGTGCCACATCCAGGAGGCTAGGAATTATCTCGGCCTGCTGCCATATAATGAATTATTTTTGCCGTAAATCCTTTTTAATCCAATTTTGCACTGGGGCTACAAGAAATGCACACCAGAAAAATTGGGGAAAAATACAGGGAGGTCCCCTGGGGGTGTGGGACCCTAGAACCAAGACCAAACCATGGTTCCCACCCCACCTGGCAGACATCGATGGCACCACCGAGTCTGACCTAGATCTCGGAGGGGGGCCTGGGGAATTCAGAAAAAATCAAAAAAATGGAAAAGCACTGCATGGAG
Organism: Dactylis glomerata; assembly: GCA_007115705.1. NCBI lineage: Eukaryota > Viridiplantae > Streptophyta > Magnoliopsida > Poales > Poaceae > Dactylis > Dactylis glomerata. Next base: position 13,395 of record QXEO01002011.1, on the reverse strand, counting down.
TCATGGTGAGTGATGCATCACCTAGGAAAAATACCAAACATGCCATCCCAAGGGTTCACATGTGGACTCTCTCACAGAGAGGTGCTTCCAGACATTGCATGACATGGTTTCATTGAAGGGAATATGCCCGAGAGGCAATAATAAAGTGGTTATTATCATATTCCATGTTTATGATAAATGTTTATTTCTCATGCTAGAATTGTATTAATCGGAAACATTAATACTTGTGTGATTAATAAACTAAAAAAGTTTCCTAGTAAAGCCTCTCTTTTATACTAGCTCGTTGATTAACTGATGATCAAGGTTTCCTGATCATGAACATTGGATGTTGTTAATAACGGGTCATATCATTAGAAGACTGATATGATGAACACTCACACCCATAGTATGAATAGCAAAACGATCAAGTCATCAAGTTCATTGCTATATCAAACTCATACGAAATAGTTCTAATCCTCAGACCATGAGATCATGTTAATCACTGATACCGGAAGAGTGCTTTGATGATATCAAACGTCACACCGTCACAGGGTGATTATAAAGGTTGATTTGGGTATTCTAAAAGTATTAGTTGAGGCTCATGGATCAAGAGTGGAATTTGTCCGAACCGATGACGGGAAGATATTCTCTGGGCCCTTCTCGGTGATATTGCATTAGAATCGCTTGCAAGCATGTGACTAGGTCATAGGAATGCATTATCACGGAACGAGTAAAGAGACTTGTCAGGAACGAGATCGAACTAGGTATGGTTGATACCAAATGATCGGATCTCAGACAAGTAATAATATCGCGAGACAAAAGGAATTAACTATGTTCGTTATTGGTTCACACGATCACTAATTCATCATTGAGTAAGTGGGAGTCATCATGGATTTCCAGATCCCACTGTTGATTATTGATCAGAGAGGTGTCTCAATCATGTCCACTTTATTCACGAACCGTAGGGTGACACACTTAAGGTTCGCTGACGCGTTTTGAGTGTATTTGGAACTCCGGCTAAATTATTGGACAGCACAGGGGTTGTTTCAGAAAAGCACCGAAACTGTTTCGGTATATCGAAATGACTCAAGGGGGTAAATGTTAATGTTTGTTAATTGATTGAATTAACAAATATTAACGAAATAAAAATGTTTTATTAATTCAATAAGTGTGGATTTTAATTAACATGAATGTCATGCAAAATTAAAATGGGGGTTACTCATTTGATGAGGGGGGGTTACCTTTCCATGAAGGAGGGGGTTACCACCACCATGAAGAGGAGAAAAGGGGGAGGGGCTGGCCGCACCCTCATGGATGGCTGCCCCCTCTCTCCTATATATATGTTGGACATGCTCCTCTTCTCCCTACACTTAGTTGCTTCCATCCCCTACCTTGTTGCTCCACACCATGGCTGTTGCTTAAGCGAAGCGCTGCCGAAATTGTTAGCCACCAACACTTGGAGAAGTGGAGGAGGAGGAGTTCTGGCGGATCCCTACTTCCGCTGCCCCACTGGACTGAGGGCATGGAGGTCATCACCGAACCGTACGTGTATCCGAGTACGGGGGCGCTGCCACTTGTGGCGCCATGTACACGATCTTGTGATCGTCAAGTGAACCACTATGTCAACTACGTCAAGTGAACAACTACGTCGACTATGTGCGTCTTCATCGACTCTCCATCGTCAACGTTTGTGCGGGAACGTAATCCCGCTTACGGTCATCGAGGGTTAGCCTCCGTTGCTACCAACTCGTAGAGTATCTTGGCTAGTTTATGTGTTCTTGCGTAGGAAAATTTTTGTTTTCTATGCTACGAACCCATCAGTGGTATCAGAGCCATCTCTATGCGTAGTTGGTATGCACGGTTAGAACACATGTGGATGTGGGCGTTGATGATCATGTTATTGCAATTTTTTGTATTTTGGATCATAGTGGCATAGTGGGGTTGAAGCTGCCCGAGACTAACATTACGTGACCGCGTTCACGAGACTTGTCCCACACTTGATATACTTTGGCATATGTGGCTTTGCGGGTGCACGTTTCTCCCATTATAGTTATGATCTATTTTACAAAGAGTTGTTAATAATATTTTTATCACCGTTGTGGTTACATGTTCGTAGGTAAGAACGGTTCTTCCTAGAAAGCCCCAAACCACGTAAAATATGCAAGATAAATTAGAAACATCTAACTTGTTTTTGCAGGGCATGTGATGTGATATGGTTAAATTGTTTATGTTACAAATTATATGCAATGATCCTTTTTGTAAGTTATAAACAACTGGCAGGAGCCATATGGTTGTCTTTACATTTAAATGGTCTGCGTGCCAAATATATATATCCAAGTGATATATTGTAATGGAGGAAGACAACCAAGGTGGCGCGCCATGGACCTTGGTGCTACGCCGGTGGAATGATGGAGATCATGCCATGACACACAAGATAGAGATCGAATGCGTGAAGGACCATATCATATCACATTATATATGCATGTGATGTTTATCCTTTTATGTATCTTATTTTGCTTAGATTTGATCGCGCGGTAGCATTATAAGATGATCCCTCTCACATAAATATCAAGATAAAAATGTGCTCTTCCATAGCATGCACCGTCAAGAAAGTTCATCGTTTCGAGACACCACGTGATGATCGGGTGTGACAGACTCTACGTTCACATACGACGGGTGTAAGACAGTTTTACACACGCAAGTGCTATGGTTCTACTTGGCGAGCCTAGCATGTACAGACATGGCCTCGGAACATGAGCTGAAAGGTTAAGCATGAGTCATATGGTTGATATGATGAACATGGTGATGTTCGCCTTTGAAACTATGATGTTGCACGTGATGATCGGTTGCGGTATAGTGAATTTGGTTCATGTAATCACTTAAAAAAACTAAGAGGGGTGTTTTTTTTAAGTGGGAGTTCATTTAGTAATTTTGAATTATAGAACTCAATTTATCATGAACTAAATCAAAGTGAATTTGCATAGTTTGTTGTAGTTATTGGCATCCGTTTACTACCTTGCGATTAGCTATAATTGAGATAATAGAACTATAGAATTCTGGATGTTAACTTTACGAACTGGTATCGTATTGTTTGAATGTCAATCTAAAGTTTAAAGTCCTATTGCAAACTTTTAGCAAACCCTTGTTACTCGATAAAATTTAATAAGTAGTATTAAATCAAGAGTAACAATTCCAGTGTTAGTATCTAAGTATCACACTTACCTCCATGATCCTTGATATTCAAAAGTTGTTTTTAGTATCAATGTTATCTAGGAGTTGAAAGAATTGTTTCATAAACTATCATGTGTGGAAGATATTGTGATATCTGAAACAATGTTTGGTTGCAAAGTGATAGAGTATAATTTAGTAAGACACAAGTTCTCGTATTGTATGAGAATTTGCGAAGATTAGAGACGCCAGGCGTCCAGATCTCCTAAAAGGTTTAGGAACTAATATTATACTCGCAATTCATCCTCATGAGCTATAGTAGCTTGATCATGAAAGTTGTCATGATAGGATGAATGGAAGATGTAGGTAAAATGTTTACTACACTAAAAGATTACTAAAGAATAGAATTTGGAAGAACGCCAAATATTTGATAATGGTGATCTACTTCAAAGTGCGAGTCCAAGGGTATTAGTGTTTGACTAATCATGTCTTGAACTATGTGCCATGTGTATGGCGCCACTATTGATGTTGATAGATTCTTCTAGACAAAAAAGAATTGCTAAAAGAGAATCCAAAATTTATTCTGGCGGAAAAGAAAAGACTGGAAATGTCCAGCTCAGGTATATAGAAGACATACATGTTATGGTTGTATTCGTTGCTTGTTAAAACAATGTGGTTCTTGGGTATTTGATACTAAATTGGTTGGTATGAACTGTCATGCAACGCAATACAAGAACTACAATGGCCTAATTAACTAGCAAATGAATATCGGATGATTCTCATCGAAAAAAAATAAAGTGTTATTGTGTTTCGTTGGAATTAAACCTAGCCTTCAAGATTTATTTGAATAATTGTTATTTTGTTCTGGTATTATGAGAACAATGGTTGTTCAAATTATTACCGCATTCATAAAAGATGAATGAACGCTTATCTTGTTGGAGAAATCACATCCATAACACTGATGCTAAAAATGTCTTAAGACAAATGATTAGAAGATCACTTATGAGTGACACCACCGTTTAAATCATATTGGAAAGAAAACGTGAAGGAACTCCATATTGATGGAATTCTGGAGCCTTTTGATTTTGAATCAATTGACACTTGTGAGAATTTCCTAGATATGATTAAAACTCCGTTCATAGGTCAAAGAAGAACGGACGACTAACTTATTGGATATTGTACATGTTGATGTATATAGTCCATCATGTGTAGCCGTGTGTGGTGAATTCTTGAACTTCATTTACTTTAACCGATGATTTGAGTAGATATATATGTATACTTACTTGATAAGGAAGAAGCATGAAATATTTGAATATTGTTCAAAGTATTTCTAGTTGAAGTTGAAAATCATTGTAACAAGAGAATAAAGAATTTATGATTTGATCATAAAGGAAGATATTTGAGTTACAAGTTTAGCAAACACCTAAAAGTTGAGGAATCGTTCCATAGACTTGTATTTCCCGAAACACCATAGGAGTATGGAGTGTTCGAGAGATAAAATCAAACTTTGTTTGACATCGTTGGATCAAAGGTGTCGTCTATAAAACTGCCATTATATTTTAAGGATAAAGCTTTAGAGACTACCGCTTTTTACACTGAAAAGAGCGCCATCATGATCCATTGAAATGACACCATATGAGATATGGCATGGGATAAAACCCAAGTTATCTTTTCTGAAATTTTGGTATGCTAGGCATATGTAAAATGTTTACAACCAAAGTCGGATAAATACGTCTTTGTAGGTTATCCCAAAATAAATGTTGGGTATTCCTCCAGAACACCTAAGACAAAAGTGTTTGTCGCCGAAAACGTCAAGTTTCTTGAGAAGGAATTTTTCGCAAAAAGTCAAGTGGGAGGACAATAGAACTTTGATTACGTTGTTGAACCTAAGCTATATGTGCTGAGTAGCGCAGCGCTCGGAAGTGTCCCATAGGCGGCCACAATGCACATGGCTGTCGTACCTCAAAGATTGTGGTCACATAGATCAAAGTTCCTATTGAACCGCGTGAGTCGGGTAACAATCAAATAGTTAGATTTGAGAATGAATCATTATTGTTTGACAATGATGAACCGACTGCATGCAAAGAAGCAATGATGGGCCCTGACTCCGTCAAATGGCTAGAAGCCATAAAATCCATGATAGTTCCATACACGAGAAACCAAGTTTATGAACTTGGAATACCCTCAAAAGGCATGAAGCCTGTCGATGGATTTCGTGTCGCAAGAACACGGGGTACCACGCGACGGACCCAAGGATTCGAACGCAGGGGGCTGAATGTGTGAGATCTTGGATCGCAACGAAGCACGGTGACGGAAGCCTCGATTGTCGAACGCGCAACGCACTGCAGAGAGAGAGACCGAGCTTTACCCAGGTTCAGGGCCCTCGTGGTGAGGTAAAACCCCTACTTCCTGCCTTCTTGTATTGCAACGCGACACCTCGCGAGGAGTACAAGGCCTTGGTTACAAAGCTCTAGCTGGCCAGAGGTTGAAGAACCTGCGTGCCCAGCTAGCAGCCTGAAGAAGATGAAGATTAGATCCCCCCTAAGGGATGGCCTCCCCCTCCTTTTATAGCGCCAAGGTCCTCCTTCCCCTTATCTTCTTGGGGAAGGGGCTGCCACACACGGCCAAGGAGGGAGGACAGCTGTAGACTACACTCTTCTGTAGACTTGGTCTTCATAGGGTAGTGGCGCCGGTCCATAGGAGTGGGTGGAGGAAGCTGACGTCCTCCTCTGGCGCCCTGCACCGTCCACGCTATTTTTAGGGGGGCGGCCAACTACCACTGTGCCGCTTTGGGCAGGCACGGAGAAAGTTGGTCTCCTCCCTGTCGGGGGTAGCGTGGGCGGTACACGGTCTTCTGCCCGTTATCTTCTTGCTCTGCACGCAAACGTGCTGAGCTGACGTGGGCGTACTTCCTCTCCTCACCAGCGGGGGCTCGTGAGGAGGTCCTCTGGTCCTTAGCCGTTTGTGTCGTCGTTCTCCTCACGAGGCGCCTCCTCGTGAGGGTCTTCTCCGTAGCTTGGGTCGTTGATTCTGAAGATGGGCCGATGACGTGGCCCAGGAGCAGGTGGACCGGGATACCCCGGTATCCATAACACCGACAGTAGCCCCCGGGAGCCCGGCCCGCGAACGGGGGCCCCATAAGCTGCTGGGCCCTTGTTGCCTGTCAAAACCCACCGGCGAGCAGCGACGAGCAACACGAAGAGCCGGGAGGCTCCCAGAACTGCTGGTGGGCCCTGGTCCCTCGGGCAACGGCCCGCAAAACTCCGGCACACGTCCTGGCTGATGCAAGGGCGTGCCACCTGACCTATACCTGATCAGGAAGGTGATGGATTGCTTCAATTAGTTTCCTGCATGGCAGACACGTAAACGTTAAATACGAGCCTCGATCGGCTCTCAGGTTTCCCTGTGAATCGGCTCATGTAGCCGATTGTCCCATGGATCTGCATTGGATCTACGATAACATAGGGTTTTGCTTTATCAATACAAGTCAAATCGATCTACGACAGTTTAACGCTTTCACCACATAATTGGAACATCCCACACGTAATTGAGCCTGGTAGATACGAAAGATAACAGAAAACTAACCCTAGAGGAGGCCAAAAAACCAACGTAGAGTCAATTCCCGGAACAACTCCTCTCGAATTGGCAAACCATATCCTTACGTACTACTGGATCGTTCAACCCGTTTGTGAGGCCTAACCATGCGGATATCAAACTAAACCTTGGAGAACAAGGAACAACTATGACAGATTGAATCGACTGAATAAAGATCAAGCAAGATGCTGCCCTTACACCCAAAATAGGTGCAAAGGCAGCGAGATCTCTAGGGGCAGCATGACTAAGCAAACATAACCAAAAAGTACCGATGCTAGCCCAAACAGATCTATGATAACAGTATTACTCGCCATCAACAAGGCTTCAGTACGAGCAACACCAAATAACACATAAGCAGATGCTGCCTAGATCGCGAGATGCGATCTAGGCAGCATGACGCTTACCTGAAAGAAACCCTCGAAACAAGGGGTGGCGATGCGCCGAGATTGTGTTTGTTGTGAACGTGATCGTCCTCCTTTCTCAATAACCCTAGGTACATATTTATAGTCCGGAGACTTTCTATCTTTGGAATAACCCTAACAACTCTATCTCTTGTTTAAACCGAAACGTACTCTATCATAATATACAGATACACGGGCAATTAGCCCAAATCCACGCGCAAGGCCGATCCAGCCTCCAAGCCCATCTTGATTACGGCCCATCTCCTCATTTGGCCAAAATGTGGCGATAACACATGCCCCCCTAGTTTTGGCAATAATAATTCCAAAACCACTCTGTTTTTTCTTCATCGGGTCACGCGTTGCAGAGCAGAACCGTCATATCGCCTCCTCATCATGATGCCTCGCCTTCTCAACTTCTCCGCAGTACACGATTTGACAACTCTGGCACCACATTCTCGAAAACCGCTATGGCATTAAACCATCTTCCACTATTCCCCTTATTTAAATCTATCCGAACCATTTGCATCCTCATTCTTCTCCAATAGCCAAAAAACCCTCTTCCTCCGCCATGGCCTCCTCTTCTTCCTCCAACACATCCGGCCTTTCCTTCCAATCCTCCGACTCCGTCAACCGGGAGCCGACGCCGGAGCACCCGCCAATGGCGGCGTACGAAACTCTCGCCCCACAATGGTGGGACGAGAGAGACTAGGACTTCGCCGCCCAGTCAGAGGACGACGAGTCCCTGACCGACGGCGAGGAGGACCTCCAACTCCTCGTCGACGGGGAACTGGAGGCGGAGAGCGCCGACGACGCCGTGTCCTGGGGCGAGGACATCGGCTCTTCCGATGAGGAGGAAGAAGTAGAGGAGGACACCTCCTCCGACGAATATCCGCCGGCGAAGCGCTTCCGCGCCGGGTCCAGCGAGGACACCGACGACGACGACGAGGACGAGGAGGCCCCCGCTGACAACTTCAGCAGCAGCGGTGAGGACTACGCCGGCAGCAGCGCCGATGACAGCGAAGACGGCGGCGGTAATGGCAACGGCGACGACGACGACGCCGCCTTCTAGATTAGGAACTAGTAGTAGTAGTACTAGTAGTAGATCTCCATGTTGTAAGCAATCGGCTTCATTGTAAACAACCGTCTTTGGAATCAACAAAGATTGCTTTTCCCAATTTGATTTTACCGATAGTCAAATAGGTCAACGCTCCAAAAGCCGATAGTAACGAATCGGCTTTCACCATACCACGCCTGATATGGTCAACCAAGTCAAAGCCCAAAGAGCCGATGGCAACACATCGGCTTTTCCCACAAACGTTGGCAAGGTCAAACTCGGTCACTTACTTAGACAAGTCTGAGCGGTCACTTTCCAATTTCAACGGTAACCTGCAACCATCTTCAAAAAGGCTAACTCAGACCTCCAATTGCCTCATTGAACAAATCGGGCTCACGGCGACACGAACCCTAGATTCCCCACCGCATAGATCCATCTCCGCCGGCAAATTAGATGGCGGAATCGTCCAGCGCCAACACAGCGGTCTCCGGTCTGAAGGTAATCCTTAACTGTTCCTCGCAATCCGAGCACGGTGCTAGAATTAATAGCAAACACCTGAATTAATGCTTTATCCCATCATTGAAATTTTAGGTTTCAGACATTCTGCTGCCGCATCCTTCTCTCCCAAATTCTCTCTGCCTTGTTCCCCGTACAGAATCTAGTCCTGCCCATCTGATCTCTTGCGAGGCAAACAGAATCCCCTTCGTAAGCCAAAACTTAAATTTGGATTCTTGGGCCGACTGCTTACGAGCCTGGCCTAATCCTCCCGAATATTGGGTTTCTTGGTACAGTAGGGTAGCCAAAACTTACCAATCCCAATGGGAAACCACGGGAATAGCCGATGCCTTGTCTTTGTCATTGTCTCCCCTTGAGAAACATGAAAATCTTCTAAAAACCATTGGCTATTTCTGGTCTGATGCTCTGAACTGCTTCATGTTCGGCCATGGCCCCATGACACCAACTCTGTTAGACGTGGTGATGATTACTGGTCTGGACGTCACATCACCCAGCCCCTCTGCTTTTATGCTGCCAAAAGTCCCCTTCAAGCTTTCTTCCAAAACAGATTGCACGAACTGGGGTGCTTATCTTCGAAGCCACATGAAAACTAAGGGCCCTGTCACAGAGAAAGAACACACGGCCTTCCTCAATTTCTGGCTGGAACATTTCATATTCTGTGGCCCTTCCCTTGCTCCAACCAAGAATTATCTTCCCTTGGCCTACGAACTTGCCAGAGGCACTCAACTTGGCCTCGGCAAACTGTTCCTTGGAGAAGTCTATCGATATCTCCAGTTGATGTCTGTCAAACTATCCTCCCACATAGCAGTCAAAACAGGAGGTCCTTGGTGGTTTATTCAACTATGGGCTCAGCTGTACTTTCAAAACCATATCCCAAACTTCCCCCTTTTGGCAAGTTGCACCTTTCCAGATGCCAAAGGGAAGCAGATCCGATGCACCAGCTACGGCCAAGCTCTGTATAGCCTGCCAGGTAGTAAACTGATCCCTCATGAAGCATCCAAGTGGTTCAGCATTTTCTTCCAAGGCCTGGACAATCCTATCTTCTTTCCTTACACGGAGGAATCGGAAAATTTTGAAAATCCAATCTCCTTCAGGCTGGACAACTTTGCCGATGACACTAGCACTCGGCAGCTATTCTCCACCGTGATCCGTCCCTGCTTCCTCCCAGTTGGCATGAGCACATCCAACAGAATAATCAAGCCTGGATACGAGTTCTACCAGCCGGTCGTAGCAGCTCGGCAATTTGGCCTTGGGCAAGTACCTCCTCATTTCTTTCTCCACCACCTCACAGAGAGCAGAGCTGACCTGCCCGATCCTCTCACCAGTCAGAGGTGTTATTCTTTCTTCGATGCTCTGACCATCCCAATTCCTAACAACCTCACTTTCGCTTCATCAACCGATGGTTTTGAGAACTGGTGGTCGATGTGGAAGACTCATGCCTTCAGGAGAGCTCTGGGACCATTGCTGGAACAGCTCGATGCTGAATATGACATCCCCGTAGAACAGGTACTGCTACTTGTAAATTTTCTTGATGCAGCTCACGACGATTCTTTTAATATCCTGCTCTGTCTCCTTGCAGCAACAAGATGGTCCAGAACCTACCAACGAGGATGGCTCCCCCTTCGAATTCTTCCCACCAGCTCCTGTGGTCCTTTTCTGCAAAAACTCGCCACCTTTGAAACAGGTCGTGATGCAGAACCAGCCGATATCACCAAAATCGGCTTCCAAGAGCCAAGCAACTTCCGGGTCAGCTGCCTCCCGAGTTCCAACTAAAACAAGAACGGCGGTGAGGAAGATAGTGGCCAAGAAAACTTTGAGGCGCCGGAGCCCTTCTCCAGAGAGCTCGCACGTACGCTGATTCATGCCTTGGTTGATCTCATTTATCTTTGTAAACATGCTTGTACTTAACAACTCTCCCTTTCTTACAGGTCTCCATCGAAGACACCTCCAGCGAGGAAACACAATCCAATCGAGGAGATTCAAGCTCAGCAGACTCTGAGAGAACCACCACACCGAACCAGCCAGATGTGCCACCATCGGCTTCCAGGAAAAGGCCTGTTCCTGAACCTGTTGCCCCCCGAGCAGCAGTCGAGGCGGGGCAAGCTGTGAGCCCCAAGAGGGCTCGCAAGGGACTGCAAACTTCTTCTTCGAGCCAGGAGGCTTCGAAAGTAATTATCCTCCATACTCTTACCACTCCTTTTTTATGCCGATTCATTGCTATTCACATCGGCTAAGCACCTTTCATGCAGACGAATGACACTTCTAGTGGGAAAGTCGGGGAAGTGCCGACGCCTTCCGCAAGCCTGGATCTAGTAATCCCTGAAGGTGTAGATGAAACGGTTGCCAATCTGGCCAAGCCCTCAGCAACAACACACGAGCCAATTGTCTCGCCGTCGGCTATCCCCCTGATCTCAGGAGAGGTATGTTCGCTTCTTTCGACTCATCCTTCCCTGTTTGACGCATACTGACGCCACTTCTGCCTGCCAGGGTTGTGATATCTCAGGCTTGCTGACGTTCGACCCTGAATCCATCGAACCAGCTCCCTCTGCCGCCAACGATGAACCACGAGCAAGCGCTGTTCTACCTCAATTCCAGCATCTCAAAGCCTTGTTGTCCTCCCCAATCGAGAAGTTGGTCGAGGGTTCTGAAGAGGTGAAGAGTGTTCTTGACGAAATCAAGGACCAACTCCCGGTAGCATTGCAGGTGAAGCTTTGGCCGTCTTTCTACGGGTCAAGGGTGAAGTTGGCTCGTGAGAGGATCAATCTACGCCACGCCCAACTCCCACTGAAGGCCGATATTGCAGCCAAATGTCAGCGGCTCAATGAGAAAAAGGCGTCTCTGGATGCCAAAACTGACACCTCTGTCAGCACCGCCGAGCTTGCATCCTTAAAAAAGGAATTGGAAGATCTCGAAGAGAAGGTCCGGGCGACTAAAAAGCTCATTCATGACAAGGAAGCATTCATCGCCCGCTCCCAAGACGAAGCAGAAGGCCTCAAAGCTCAACTGAAGACTGATCTGGCAGAAATACGTGCCCTGAGCAAGCAGCTAGTGACGGGCAAGGACGATGATGACGAAGCCGAGATCGCCGAGGTGGATCGTGTCCGTGCTGACGCCCTCCGTGCCTTCGAGGCATTCCTTCAGTAGCTTATTCATGTAACCTGACACCTGCTCGTAACAGTCTGAACCTCGAGAGTCGATGGCTGTGCATTGTTTTTTTTATTTGGCCGATTTCATGTATCGGCCCCCATATTTCACTGTTCATCATCCCACATGCTTGGGAAATATTAATTTGGATATTTTTTTTTATTATTGGCTGATTTCATGTATCGGCCCCCATATTTCACCGTCCATCATCCCACATGCTTGGGAAATATTTCTTGAGATGCTGACCGTTGACAGCCACTAGGAATTTCACACCGTCCAGCTCCTCAAGCATGTACGCGTTGCCCCTTAAAACTTGGTCGACCCTGTATGGCCCGTGCCAATTTGGAGACCATTTACCGTATGCTGCATCCTTAGTTCCCAATGGCAATACAGCTTCCCATACCAGATCACCAACGTGGAACTCCTTTGGTCTCACCTTCTTATTATATGCACGAGCTACCTTGGCTTTGTTCTCTTTAATTTTCTCAAGCGACCACAGCCTAAGTTCAGTTAAATCCTCAACACTGTCACTCGTCAGGGCTGCATATTCTTCAGTTGTTAGATCGTTCTGAAAAGTGACACGTCTCGACCCAGCCGTAATCTCCCATGGCAATACGGCTTCTTGTCCATAGACTAGATGGTATGGCGAGGTTTTTATCGCTCCATGACATGACATGCGATAAGCCCACAAAGCTTCTGACAAAACCTCGTGCCAACGCCTAGGGTGCTCGTCGATTTTTCTCTTGATCAGCTTGATAAGGCTCTGATTGGACGCTTCAGCTTGCCCATTTGCTTGAGCATAATATGGAGATGATCGGATCAGCTTAATTCCCGTGTCCTCGCAGAACTCTCTAAACTCGTGAGAAATGAAGACCGAACCTCCATCGGTCGTGATAGTTTGGGGAATCCCGAATCTATGAATGACATGTTCTTTCACAAAATTGATAACATCCTTCGAGTTTACTGACTTCATAGGGACGGCTTCCACCCATTTAGTGAAATAATCCGTAATGGCCAAAATCCACATGTGGCCTTTGCTTGATGGAGGATTGATCTTGCCAATCATATCCATGCCCCAACCTCGGAATGGCCAAGGCTTGATGATGGGGTTCATCGCTGATGCAGGTACCATCTGAATCTTCCCGAATTTCTGACATGCTTGACACCCTTTATAGTACTTAAAACAGTCCTCAAGCATGGTGGGCCAATAAAACCCTGATCGCCTGATCAACCATTTCATCTTGTGAGCCGATTGGTGAGTTCCACAGGCGCCTTCGTGTACCTCGTGTAGAAGCCGATTTGCCTCGGCTGGCCCTAGACATTTGAGCAATAGCCCTTCCAGAGTCCTGTAGGACATGTCATCCCCAATAAGCACATACTTCATGGCCTTGTACCTTATCCGTTTAGGTGCCCCCCGAGCCGAATCTTTCAAGTAATTGAAGATATCGGCTCTCCAGTCGTCTGTCTGCAGGAACTGTACCTGAACATCAGTTCCATCTGCTATGTCCTTGTAGCCGGAAGCCATTTGTGCGAGATCAT